>CM046447.1:55093359-55549053 GCA_025506515.1 Flaveria trinervia | reverse complement strand
ATCTTTACCAGCTCTTCCAAGGATTTGTCTTCAACAGTAGGTTGATCATCAGCACTTTTCTTTCGTTTATAAGTTTTAGTGGTTGCCTTTCTTTCTCCTCCTCTTGGGCTTGCTTTTGAGCCTTCTCTTCCTCTGTTCTTTTCCTCTTCTTTTCTTTCACTGCAGTACTCTCCCCCTTTTTGGATGCATTGGTGGAAGGGGTTTGTACCGCAGAAAGTGTCTTTTGCACAGCAGCATCAATCAAGGGTTGTAAAGTTGAGGAAAGCCTCTCATCAATGGCTTTAGTCATAATGTTAGTGATTAGGTGTGATGAGAGGGAAGGAATTTTGAAGGACAGCAACTATTTGCTTAGGAGGTATCTGTTCCTGAGAAATAGTGCCTGAAGCATAGTCAGGTGGTTGAGTTTGGAGTGGCTCAGTGTTTGGGGAACCTTCAACTGAAGGTGCCATCTGTGGGTAGGTGGAGGCAGATGGTCTTTCTCCTTGTGAGAGTTGTCAAGTAGGTTTTGCAGCCTACTGACTTTCTCCTCAAGGATTGTGTTCTGGGCAAGAACATCATAGAAAAAGCCCAGGTCATCATCAGCCGAAGCTGAATCACCTGACCTCCTGCTTTGAGCAGGATGTACATGCACTGGGTGTAGACCAGTTGTTGCATGTGCCCCTTTTTCTTGGTACGGGGACTTCCAGCCTCAGGACTATGTCCATCATCAGCTGTTGCCTCTAGTGAGGTCTTAGCAATGTTACTAGCCTCATTCTGATCATGTGCTGATTCAGAAGAGGTGGCAGGCTCACTAGATATTCTAATCTCCTTATCTACACCAGGAGATAGAGTGGTAAACCCCTGTGCTGTGGGTTCTCAATTGCACTGTGTTCCTCCCCCGCAATGGTAGAGGTGTTCCCAGTAGTAAGTGGTTTCTGGGGAGGGGGTGAGGAGTGCAGTTGAGTCAGCACTTGTGCAACTATTAAAGTTGGGCTGTGAGGGGCGGTTGCATGGGGTGAAGGGATAGAAGCAGTGTGCACTTGGGGAGGTGGTGCTCTTCAATGGCAATCCCCTCAAGTGAGGAAGATCCCAGATGTGTGGGTACCCCTTGTGTGGTTGCTGCAGGCTCTTGTTGAGAGGAATCCTGAGCGGCTATGGCTGGAAGAGTCCTTGTATCCACTAGGGGGTTTTGACCATGGATATCTCCTGCGTTTGTGTTGCAGGGGCATCCTCAGGGGACTCAATTCCCTGAGTAGCCGTTTTGGGTTTCTTTTTGGTGGGTTTGGTGGGGACTTTTGATTTGGAGGTGGTGGCTGTGGGTTCCAGCTGCGTGGGTTTGCGCAGCTTGGCAGCCAATTTGAGTGTATGGTCAGAGTTGTGCCGGGAGTATACTTCTGGCAGAACAGCCGTAGCAGGGACTCCCAGCCAACAAGTCCCTCACATGAAGCTGGTTTGTAATGATGGCCATTATGAACCGTGGATATAGTATCCAACGGTTAGCAGTTAGTTTTTGAGCCATCCTTGAGCTCTGAAAATATTATTTCTGAAAAGTTTAACGGCTGTTGCTCAAGAATAGAATACATTACCTGCTGCCACTTTGTCGACATTTGATCCCAAGACGAAGTCTTAGGAGCCAACATACATTCAACACGTGAAAAATTAGGCGTTCAGCGTCATGGAAGTGTTTCTTCATGATAGTGGAGGCACTTAGATTGCCTTGATATCCATGTTGGGCAAAGGATAGATCTGTAGTGCCCTTGGGATATCCAGCAAGAAATGGCATCATCCAGATGTAGAATTTGGCGGATTATTGCAGGAGTGATGACCACTTCTTTGTTGTTGACGACCGACTGGAGAGATGGTGTTTTGTTCTCTCCCAGTGGTAATGGTGACATTCATCCAAAACTGTTGGGGGATTCGGCATGTAGAATGGGATTCAGAAGAAATGCCGTTTTGTATTGGAACTGAACCATAAGATCGATAGCAGTATCGAACTTAGCCCAGACAGCGATTTAGTAAGGTAGGCAACACAGTTGTGTCGCGGTTTAATTTGCATGGACGCCATTGAGAAGAGAGAAGTTTTGGAGAGGAACTTAGGTTTGAAGAAGATGAAGCTTTGAAGGATTAGGTCAGGGATATTTATAGGGTACAAGTAATAAACGACTGAAGGATGTGGTGTTAGTCATTAGTAGTTTTAAACGACTGTTGACATGGTATTATCCTTTCAGACGTTGAACAGCTGAAGTCGTGGTGTTAGGCATCAGAAGTTAGAAAACTACTGAAGACCGTGGTTTTGACTTCAGATGATGAACAACTGAGGACTTGGTGTTTGTCATCAGTAGTTGTGAAACTACTGAAGACAGTGGTTTTGTCATCAGTTGTTGTAAACAACTGAAGACTTGGTATTAGTCATCAGTAGTTATAAAACTACTGAAGACATGGTTTTGCTTCAGTTGTTTAGAAAGAAACATCAATTGTTGAAAGAACTGAAGAGAAAGTTCTCTTTAGTAGTTTTCGTCAATTCATAGCCTTTCAGCTGTTTCATGCTGTCCTCAACATTTACTCATCAGACGTTGCATGCATCTGATTTTCAGGTGTTTCATAGGACATCAGTACTTATTTGTTTATACTAATTTCAGTAATGGTAACTATATCAGTAGTTTTAACTACATCAGTAGTTTGGAACAGATAAAGTACTTCAGTACTTGTGAGGCATTTAGCCAGCAGTTTATAAAACTAGTGAAGAGAAAAGGACTCATCAGTACTTATATGTGACATGGCTACCAATGATCACCAGTAATTACTACTGAATCATCAGTAGTTGTCACTTATTCTAGCTGCAGCATACCAAGCCTTAACACAAGGTTTTGGAAAGTAGAACTATCCAAAGGCTTAGTAAAAATATCTGCAAGCTCATCAGCACTAGGCACAAACTTAGGATCAATCAGACCTTTTTCAAAGCAATCCCGAATAAAAGGATGTCTGATCTCTATATGTTTGGTCCTAGAGTGCTGGACTGGATTTTTGACAATACACAGAGCTGAGCCACTATCCATTAACAATGGAGTCTTAGTCTCTGTAATGCCATAATCCAGAAGTTGGTTCTGAAGCCAGAGTACCTGAGAGGTGCAACTTGCAGCAGCAATTTACTTGGCCTCAGCAGTTGATGTAGCAACAGATGTTTGTTTCTTACTTTGCCAAGAAATCAAACAGTTGCCTAGGAATTGACAACCACCAGAAGTTGACTTTCTAGTTAACTTGCACCCTGCATAGTCACTATCTGAAAAAGCAACTAATTTGCAAGAGTGTCCAGTGGAATACCATAAACCCAGAGATTGTGTACCTTGAAAATATCTAAAGATTCTCTTGACTGCAATCAAATGAGACTCTTTAGGAGCAGCCTGAAATCTAGCACAAACACATGTAGCAAACATAATATCTGGTCTAGAAGCTGTTAGATACATCAAGGACCCGATCATACATCTGTAAAACCGTTTCATCAACAGCTTTACCTTTCTGATCAGCATCCAGTTGTGTGGTGTTGCACATGGGAGTAGAACAGGGCTTACAGTTTTGTAAATCAAACTTATTCAAAAGATCTTTTGTATATTTTGACTGATGAATAAAAGTTCCATCAGCCTTTTGTTGATTTGCAAGCCTAGAAAGAACTGTAATTCTCCCATTGCACTCATTTCGAATCTTGTTTCATTAAGGTTGTAAAATCATCACACAACTGGGATCAGAAGATGCAAAAATAATATCATCAACATAAATCTGACAAGTAGCTTATGCTGATCCACCTTCTTAATAAACAAGTTTTATCAATGGAGCCTCTAGTGAAATTATTCTTAAGAAGAAAAGTAGAAAGTGTCTCATACCAGGCTCTAGGAGCTGTTTCAACCCATAAGAGCCTTATCAAGTTTGTACACCCATTCAGGATGCTTATTATCCTCAAAGCCTGGTGGTTGACACACATAAACTTCTTCCTTTATTTTACCATATAAAAATGCACTTTTAACATCCATTTGAAAAACTTTAAGATTGTGGAATGCAGCATAGGCTAAGAAAATCTTCTCTAGTCTGGCTACAGGGGCAAAGGTTTCATCATAGTCAATACCTTCTTCTTGTGAAAACCCCTGTACAACCAGTCTAGCCTTGTTCTTAACAATAAGCCCATTTTCATCGGTTTTATTCCTAAACCCCCTTTAGTGCCTATTGCACACTTACCTGGGGGAAGAGGAACAATTCCCACACTTGCTGTTTCTTGAACTGAAGTAGCTCAAGCTGCATAGCTTCAACCCACCATTGTCTCTCAAAGCAACATGATAGTTCTTGGCTCTAGCTGACTGATGAAGAGAGCATAGAAGCAGAAGTTGAAATTGACTTCTGGTTGAAACACCAGCATTGATATCACCAATAATCTGAGACATGGGGTGATTCTTCAGTTTTGATAAACAATGAGATCTGTGCAAGTGTTTGTAGAACCTTCAGCAGCAGCAGATGTTGATGTAGACTCTTGAAACCAAGAATTTGATGGTAACTCAAACGATGTAAGGAAACAGAGATCTCATCAGCATTTGTTGTGGATGGAACTGCTGAAGCTACAGGAACATCAAGTTTAGCAGACACAGCAGTTGGTCACTAAACTTGAATAGGTGAGTATTGATGTTATCATCATCATCAATACCACCAGGTGGAAGACATGCTGCAGAATATGATTTAGCCACAGGATCTGCAACAGCTGGAGGTTGATAAGGAACATATTGCAGTAGTCCAAATCAAACAACTCCACAGGGTTTTGTGGAATCTTGTCCAAAGGAGATTCATTAAACTTCACATGCAGAGTCTCTTCAACTATCTTTGTTCTGCAGTTGAAGACTCTGTATGCCTTGCAAGTAGATGAATAACCAACAAAATACCCACATCCACCTTAGGATAAAAATTTATGGAGTTGATCCTTTGTGTTGAGAATAAAACAGGGACATCCAAATGCTTTGAAAAATGAAATCAGAGGAGCCAAATGATGGAGAACTTCATATGGAGTCTTCATCAACCTCTGATTTACTAAAACTCTATTTTTGCATATAGCAAGCTGTCTTGACAGCTTCAGCCCAAAAGGTCAGTGGCAAACCAGAGTCAGCCAGCATGGACCTTGCAGCTTCAATGAGGGTCCTGTTCTTTCTCTCCACTACTCCATTTTGTTCTGGAGTCCTTGGATGCTAAAATGCCTCTTGATTCCCTTGAGAGATAGAAGTCATCAAGTGTATGATTCCTGAATTCAGTTCCATTATCACTCCTGATACACTTGACTGGAAGGGAATACTGCTTCTCATATAACACAACCAAGTTAATAACCTTCTGAGCAACCTCATCTTTGAATGTAGAAAGAATGTCCATAGAAATCTGGAGTAATCATCCACAATTACTAGACAGTATTTCTTCTTTGCCATGCTCATCACTCTCACAGGACCAAATAGATCCATGCAGTAATTGCAAGCAGGCAGTGGACTTAGGCTCTTCAATAGGAGGAATGAGACTTTGTGCTGTTTTCCTTTTAAACAAGCAGTGCAGGTTTCATCACAGTGGAACTCCTTTATTGGTAAGCCTCTGACTAAACTATTGTGGATAAGCTGATTCATGTTTTTGAAATTAACATGACCCAGCCTTCTATGCCACAGTTTAGATCTTGAGAAGAGGCTTTGGAAAATAGGCAAGGATTGCCTTTGAGATCTATTTTCTTGGAAAGATCTAAGGCATACACTCTTCCTGTCCTGTTGGCTCTCAGGAGAGTGTGATCATCCAACACCTTGTCAATCAAGTGCAAAACTTTGGATGACAGAATCCTACAGTTCTGACTGGTGAAAAGAGCAACATGGCCTTTATCACACATTTGACTGACACTCAAGAGATGTACTTGAGATTTTCCACATGATTAACATCATCAAATTTGATTTCTCCATTGGAGACAAAGCCATTACCAATGATGTACCCCTAGCATCATTGCCAAAAGAAACAAATCCCTTCTTCCTTGAGAGTAGTCATGAAGAAGAGAACTGTTCCCAGTCATGTGCAGAGATCCCCCACTGTCTACATACCAAATGCTACTTTGGCATGTTGGAGAACCCTGCAATAATAAACAATCAGTTAGTTTTGGAGACCCAAACCTTTTTGTTTTGGGCCTGGTCTCATCAATAGATGGTAAACTAACAGGTTTATTTGAAACAACAGCCTGAGAGGAAAGATGGTGAAGAAGAGGAATCCTTTGGCTTGGATCTCCTTTTCTGTGGTTTCAACATAGGAGCATCTAGTTGGTTAACTCTACCCAACAGATGTTGAACCATCATAACCAGCTGTGTCTGATTTTGTGATAAAGCTTTCAGCTCATCAGACACATTGCCAGTGGAGTTTGATAAGTTCCTATGTTGCACCTTCTTCTTCTGAGCACTCTCAGCTGTCACCTGTTTAACCCCTTCCTTTTTGGATTTCTTGAGGACTTAAGGTTACAGGATTTGATGTTGGTGATACAAATGTGGTCTCAAACTCAGTTTTCATTTTAACCATTTTCTCTTTAATTTCTTCTTTTGTTTGAGTTTGGAACCTCTTTTGTACCAGCAATCATCTGTAAGATGATTGAACAAACCACATACTTCACATGGTTTCTTCTTCATCTTAGGTTGATCATAAACTAAAGAGCGTGAGGCAACTGAAGACTTGTTCTTCAGTGCTTTGGAAGCATTGTTTGCTTTCTTGACTGCCTCTTTAGTAGTCTTCAAACTCTTTCTACTGACAATTTTCTTCTCTTCAGTACTGACAGCAGTTGGAGTTTGAACTTCAGGTGTTAATCCTGCTCTCTAGTCCTTTCAGGACATCAGAATTAACTCCTAAGTTGATCAACTCATTGATCATGTGAGTGTCAGCATTTGAACCATCAACATCAGCTGATAGGTTCAGAGAGGGCTTGATGCTGACTTCTACTTCTGATTGTGCTATATCAGAAAGTAGATCACATGATGAGATGGATTGTTATTACTCTCACCATCAGATTCTACCTCTCTGCTCTTGGAGTAAAATCTGTAGGTGGAGCAGTGTGATTGTAACCAATGCCAAACTTCACATTGGAAGCAGATTGGTTACTAAGGAGCAGTGTGATTGTAACCAATGCCAAACTTTGAATGATTGTACCCATCTATCACACTCTACCAGGGTAACTGCAAGGGTTTCTTTGAGATCTTTATACTTCTCTAGAAGTATCTCTTCCCTAGCCTTATCATCAGTTATTTGGCATTTCACTTTGTAAATATCATCATTTTTATCATTAAGCACAGACTCAAATTCAGCTTTGTTTTTGGAAATAATTTGTTCTAGCTCAATGTTCTTGTTGATTAAAGCTACATTTGCTTCTCTAATAGATGCAAATGCTGCTATGCATGTGTCAGAACATAATTTGGCTTTTGCCTCAGAAGATACCTGTGATACCTTTGGTGTAGAGGCATTAAAGGATGAAGTATCAGCAGAATCCAAAGCCATAAGAGCTAGATTTCCAAATGGACTTTCACCACCATGTTGACCAGCACCTGAGAACAGTTGTTCATGACCAGACATGTCATCTGGTAAACTGCTCCAGTCAACAACTCCTGGGGTGAAGAAGCTGTGTTGTTGAGGTCGAGTTTGTTGATGAGATTGGGAAGGCTGTGGTTCAGGCAATGCTTGTGGTTGTTGTGCAACTGGAGCTTGAACAGAATTTGGTTGAGGCACATAATAGCAGGGATAAGGATATGACATTTGACCCTGGGGAACAAAGTATGCAGGAGATCTAGGATGTGAATAATGACCAGAACCAGCAGGTTGTTGCCCTCTGTTTTGTGGACTAGTACTAGGAAAGTCACAAAGGGTGCAGAAGAGTTAGATCCAGTTGATCTACACTCTCTTGCAAAGTGTCCAAGCCTTTGGCATTTGTGACACCTCAACTTACTCTTGTCAAAACCAACTTTGGTTTTGCCAGAGAGTCCAGGAAATTTCCTGCCAGTTCTCTTATAGAATTTTTGAGATCTGATATTAATCAGTGCCATCTGGCTCAGAATATCCATCTCTTCTAGATCATCATCAGCTATTCCTTTCAGATCATCCATGATGAAGCATAAATTGTCACTATTACTGCCAGAATGACTCTCAATACCAACAAATGCATGATCAGAACTATTTGAAGAGAAATCTATATGCTCATCATAATTGCTTTCAGATGCAGCATATTCTGACTCATGACCAACCAAGGCAGTATTGCCTGGTACAAAGTCATTAGTGAGCTTTCCTGATGAGGATAGTTTCCTCTTCTGTTCTATCTCTCTTTCAAATGTAAGCAGTTTCCCATGAAGTTGGGTGAGAGATAGGCCTTCTAGATTTGCACTGGAGCGTAGGACAAAATATATGTGTCCCATCTCTTAGGCAGTGATCTGAGGAATCTGTTGTTCATCTGGCTATTAGTGTATTCCTGTTTCACCATTTTCAGCTTAGATATCAAGCAGGAAAAGCGCTCAAACTGTTGAGTGAGTGTCTCACCCTTTCTATGAGAGAATGTCTCATATTGTTGGGCAAGGATTTCTCTATTGTTTGCTAAGACCTCATCTGTGCCACCGAATTGTTCCTTCAGGGCATTCCAGAGATCATGAGCAGTTTCATGATGCATAAGCCCTGAATAGATTTCATTAGGCAGTGCCATGGCCAGAATTCCATGGGCTTTAGCATCAATCTCAAATAGTTTTCGATCTTCATCAGAGTATTGTTCCTTCTTCTTCGGAACCATTTGATTGGTTTCCGGATTGTTCACTATAGGCTTATGTGGTCCATGTACCACAGATGTCCAACAACCTGAACTGTTAACAGACAGGTGATGAAGCATTCTTCATTGCCATATGTTATACTCGGTCCTAACTAGCATCGGAGGCTTGGTTGAGGAACCGGTATTGTGAGGATCATTAGAAGGAGTCGTCATCTCGGATTCAATCAAATTCGGTTAAGCTAAAACAGATTTAGAACAAAAACGCAACAACCAATTGAACCATAAGATCTCAAAATAAATGAACGAAAGCGGTAGAAATTCAATAATCTATAACCAGTTCTTGCAAATGCGCTAATTCAATCAAACACAGAAATCAAGTAGCAGTTTCAATGATCAATTGTTAGATCGATCAATGATTAACCATGCTCTGATACCACTTGTTAGGTCAGTGATCTATGTTTGATTGATTGAAGAGTATAGCAGTGGAATTCAAACAATGAATTAGTCGATTCACAAGAACAAAACGATATTCAATAAGAACAAAAACGGTTATAGAGAGAGAATATCTGCAAATATATTTCATTCAATATTCGCTTCGTGGTAACAGAATGTCACAATTACAATTAGGTTGACACCTCTTATATAAGAGATGTGACGTCTGCTGATGTCACTTAATAGTGACATCTAACAGATTATTACAACTGAAACACAACTACTGAAGATGTCAAAACAGCTGACATCTCCGTACAAAAAAATGCTAAGTGTTATCAGTTGTTATAACTACTGAAAAATATAAAACTACTGAAATTACAACGACTGAAGAACAAGCTCTTCAGTCGTTTTACAAAACTACTGAAACTAAAAATATAAAACTACTGATATCATAACTACTGAAGAAGTACTCTTCAAGAGTTGTGACAAACTACTAAAGCTTCAGTACTTGTGTTCTTCGGCTGTTGTACTTCAGCACTTTAGTTCTTAAGCTGTTGAAGTCTTCAGCATTTGATCTTCAGCTGTTGAAGTCTTCAGCACTTGTCAAACTGCTGATGAAGCTTTCAGCAGTTGTTGTGATACCATGTGGGACTTAGAGGTTTTCTGATCTTGGCTCATTGGTTCTTTTGGTCCAACAGATTTCTCTATAAAGACCTTTAGGAAAGGGAAGGTATCATCCCAATGGAGATTCCTGCTCCATGTGGTCATCCATAGCTTATCAAACAAGCATGGTGGATGGGACTAGATTCCTGAGGATCTCTCCTTCATAATCCACGGAATGGTTCAGGGGGTCAAATTCAGGTATTCTTAATTTGTTTATACAAATTTACTTGTTAATTTATACTCCTTAGAGTATTACATGTTTCGTAGATAAGTTTAGTACATTCTTAACTGTGAACTAGGCTCATAGTTGAGGGAAACATGTAACATTCTTAAATTGGGACAGATGAAGCCCGACATCTTTAAAATTCTGAGAAAGCCCACTGTTGGATTCTCTGGGGTAGAAACAACCCTAGTCCCAAAAATATTAGAGCTCATTGCTCAAGGTGACAACCTAGCAGCACAAGCTAGTGTTGAGCCCACACCTGCTATCTCCCAACCACTCTCACAGCCTCAAATCACCATCACTTACCAAAGAAAATCCAAACGACCCCTGATCAATCCATTCAGTCTGTGGAGGCCCTCATAACTCACCCATACAGGAAGAAGTGGACATTGGAGCTCCCACTTCTCCTGAGGAACAGACCACTCCCATCTCTTCAAGAATTAGTGCTGAGGTTCCTCATGCTCAGCCTGATGAGCTCATTAGCTCAACTGCCTTAAGCCATCACTCTGAGTCTCAACACTTAAGTGATCAACCTTCAGGGACAGTTACCATCCCCAACCTATAGATCTCAACCAACTAATTCCCACCTTGACTTCTATACTGATAAAGAACTAGGTTTTAGTGAGTATAATGAGTCTCTCTTCTTTTCCCCTACTCAAAGAGAGATGAATACTCCTGAGTCTCCTACATCAATCACCTACAACTGAGGTGGACACTCCTGAACGTGTTCAGGATGTCCATATGGAAGAGGCTCTCACTTCTGAAAGTGATTACATCATTAAGACCTCAACCATGGCAACTCAGCCCACTGACATCTCAACTGAGGCTGCCAGTGAGCAGAGGAAAACCAGCAGCCAAGAACCTCAAGCTGGTGGTGAGAGAGAAGACTCTGGTCCAATCATCTCATCCCCTAATGAATCTTCTGATGAAGATTGTTGGACCAAAAGAACCAATGAGCCGGATCAGAAAAACCTTTAAGTCCCACAGACGTCATAACAACTACTGAAGACCATAACAGCTGAAGACAATAGCTGAATACAAAGTCTGAAGACAAGTGCTGAAGACAAAGTCTGAAGACACAAGTACTGATGACAAAGTCTGAAGACAAGTGCTGAAGACAAAGTCTGAAGACACAAGTACTGAAGACAAAGTCTGAAGACAAGTGCTGAAGACAAAGTCTGAAGACAAGTGCTGAAGAGAAAGTCTGAAGACACAAGTACTGAAGACCAAAGTATCAGTCGTTGTCACAACAGCTGAAGAGGTCTTCTTCAGTAGTTGTGACGGTTTACTTTTTAGTAGTTTTATATGTTTTATCTTTTCAGCAGTTTGACATAACAGCTAAAGAATACTTCTTCAGTTGTTGTGCTCATCAGTTGTTTTATTTTTTCAGTAGCTTTGTAAAACGTCTGAAGAGCTTGTTCTTCAGTCGTTGTAGTTTCTGTAGTTTAGCTTCAATAGTTTCATGTTTTTGTACTTAGCATTCTGATATGTTCTCAGTAGTTGTGAACATGTCAGAATGAGTTATCTTTGTAATAGATCTGCCAGTTGTCACTTTCTCGTGATAACAGCAGCAGATGCGCTCTATATAAGGAGTGTCATCCTATGTAATAAAAAGAATGATTTGATCAGAAATATTTGCTATTATTGAAACATTCCTTGTTACAGAAATATATTCTCTCTTTATAATCGTATTTGATCTTAATGTATACAAATATCCAATTCTTGCGATAATCCGTCTAATTCTTGTTCTTATTCCGCTGCTTTACGCTCTAATACATCAAACTTGTGATCACTGATCCTGACAAATGTATCAGAGCAGGTTAATCATTGATCGATCTAATAATTGATCATTGAAACTGCTATTCAACATCCAAGTTTTATTGAATTAGCATTTTTTGCAAGAAACGATTATAGAGATTGAATTTTCTGTTTTTCTGGTCATTCATCCTGCGATTTTCTCTTGTGTTCATTGAGTCTGTTGTGGTCTGTGTAAAAAAATCTTTCAAAAGCTTGAATTATTGTTTTTGAACTTAAGATGACTACTCCTTCCAATGATCCTCACAATACTGGCTCCTCAACCAAGCCTCCAATGCTGGTTAGGAGTGAGTATAACATATGGCAACGTCGAATGCTCCATCACCTCTGTTAACAACGCAGGTTGTTGGACATCAGTGGTACATGGTCCACACAAGCCTATGGTGAATAACCCGGAACCAATCAAATGGTTCCGAAGAGGAGGGAGCAATACTCAGATGAGGATAAGAACTGTTTGAGATTGATGCAAAAGCCCATGGAATTCTGGCCATGGCACTGCCCAATGAAATCTATTCCTGGCTAATGCATCATGAAACTGCCCATGACCTCTGGAATGCCTTGAAAGAACAATTTGGAGGAACAGATGAGGTCCTGGCAAATAACAGAGAAATTCTTGCCCAACAATATGAGACATTATCTCATAAGAAGGGTGAGACACTGACTCAACAGTTTGAGCGGTTCTCTTGTTTGATCTCCGAATTAAAAATGGTCAAACATGAGTACACCAACAGCCAGATGAATAACAAATTTCTCAGATCACTGCCTGAGAGATGGGACACATACACTATTGTCCTACGCTCCAGTGCAAATTTGGACAAACTATCTCTCACCCACTCCATGGGAAATTGCTCACATTTGAGAGAGAGATAGAACAGAAAAGAAAAATGTCTTCATCTGGTAAGCTCACTGAAGACTTTGTACCAGGAAACACTGCCTTGGTTGGTCATGAGTCAGAATATGCTTCATCTGAATGCCAGTATGATAAGCATATTGATTTCTCTTCAAACACTTCTGATTCTGCATTTGTGAGTGTTGATAGTTTGTCTACTGGGTGTAATAATGACAATCTATGCTTCATCATGGATGATCTCAAGGGGATTGCGGATGATGACTTAGAAGAGATGGATATTTTGAGCCAAATGGCCATGATAAATATCAGATCTCAGAAGTTCTACAAAAGAACTGGAAGAAAGTTCCCAGGACTCTCTGGCAAAACAAAGTTGGTTTTGACAAGAGCAAGTTGAAGTGTCACAAATGCCACAGGCTTGGACACTTTGCTAGAGAATGCAAATCATCTGGATCTAATTCCTCTGCACCTTTTGTGACCTTCCCTGGAAATGGTCAACAACACATGGGGCAACATCCTGTCAATTCTGGTCATCACCCTCAACCACAATCTCCTGCATATTTTGTGCCTCAGGGTCAAATGCCATATCCTTACCCTTGTTATTACATGCCACAGTCAAATCAAGTTCAGGCTCCTATGGTACCACAACCTCATGCACTACCAGAACCTTAACCATCTCAATCTCATCAACCTCCTCAACCTCAACAACACAGCTTCTTCACCCCTGGAGTTGTTGACTAGAGCAGTTTACCAGATGACATGTCTGGTCATGAACAACTATTCACAGGTGCTGGTCAACATGGTGGTGATAGTCCTTTTGGGAATCTGGCTCTCATAGCCCTGGAGTCTACTGAGGGTTCCTGCTCAAATGCATCATCTTCTTAGGTAACTCAGGTATCTTCAGAGGCTAAAGCCAAGTTATGTTCAGAATCATGCATAGCTACATTTGTCTCTATTAGAGAAGCAAATGTAGCATTAATAAATCAAAAACTTGAGTTTGAGAAAACCATTTCCAAAAGTAAAGCTGAGTTTGAGTCTGCTCTTAATAGTAAAAATGATGAGATTTATAAGCTTAAATGCCAATTAAATGATGAAAAGGCTAAGCTAGAGGTTATTCTGGAAGATCAAAGAAGTCTAAAAGAAACCCTTGCAGTTACCCAGGTAGAGTGTGATCGATGGGTACAATCATGCGAAGGTTTTGAAATCCTTCCTAGTAAGCGATCAGCTTCCAATGTGAAGTTTGGTATTGGTTATAATCACATTGCTCCTCCTGCAGATTTAGCTTCAAGAGCAGAAGTGAAATCTGATGGAGAAAGTAATAACCAATCCACCTCATCATGTGATTCACTCTTTGATAGAGCATCATCAAAAGTTGAAGTCAACACTAAGCCCTTTGAGAACCTATCAACTGCTGTTGATGGTTCCACTGCTGACACTCACATGGTCAAAGAGTTGATCAACTCAGGAGTTAATTCTGGAAGTCCTGAAAGGACTAGAGAGCAAGATTTAACACCTAAAGTTCAAACTCCAACTACTGTTAGCACTGAAGAGAAGAAAACTGTCAGTAGAAAGAGTTTGAAGACTACTAAAGAGGAAGTCAAGAAAGCAAACAATGCTTCCAAAGTACTGAAGAGCAAGTCTTCAGTAGTTTCATCCTCTTTAGTTGATGATCAACTTAAGATGAAGAAGAAACCATGTGAGGTATGTGGTTTGTTCAATCATCTTACAGATGATTGTTGGTACAAAAGAGGATCCAAACTCAAACATAAAGAGGAAACTAAAGAGAAAATGGTTAAAATGAAAACTGAGTTTGAAGCCACATTTGTATCAGCAACATCAAATCCTGTAACCCTTAAGACCAAAAACAAAACCAAAAGGGAAGGGGTTAAACAGGTAACAGCTGAGATTGCTCAAAAGAAGAAGGTGCAACATAGGAACTTATCAAACTCCAATGCCAATGTGTCTGAAGAACTGAAAGCTTTATCACAAAATCAGACACAACTAGTTATGATGGTTCAACATCTATTGGGAAGAGTTAACCAATTAGATGTTCCTATGCTGAAACCACAGAAAAGGAGATCCGTGCCAAAGGATTCCTCTTCTTCACCATCTTCTTCATCTCAGGCTGTTGTTTCCAACAAACCTGTTAGTTTACCATCTGTTGATGTGAACAGGCCCAAAACCAAAAAGGTTTGGGTCTCAAAATCTACTAATTGTTGTATTTTGCAGGGTTTTTAAACATACCTCAGAGGCATCTGGTATGTAGACAGTGGAGGATCCATGCATATGACTGGAAACAGATCACTTCTTAATGACTACTCTCAAGGAAGGAAGGGGTTTGTGTCATTTGGCAATGTTGCAAAGAGTTAGATTATCGGCAAAGGCTTTGTTTCCAATAGGGAAATAAAGTTTGATGATGTTAACCATGTGGAAAATCTCAAGTACAATCTCTTGAGTGTCAGTCAAATGTGTGACAAAGGCCATGTTGCTCTTTTCACCAGTCAGAACTGTCGAATTCTGTCATCCAAAGTTCTAAGTTTGATTGATAAGGTGTTGGATGAACACACTCTCCTAAAGGCCAACAGGATAGGAAGAGTGTATGCCTTAGATCATTCCAAGAAAATAGATCTCAAAGGCCATCCTTGCCTATTTTCCAAGGCTTCCCTTCAAGAATCTATACTATGGCATAGAAGGCTGGGTCATGTTAATCTCAAAAACATGAATCAGCTGATAAGCCATGGTTTAGTAAGGGGACTGCCTATGAAGGAGTTCAAATGTGAAGACAACTGCACTGCTTGCTTAAAAGGAAAACATCACAAAGTTTCATTTCCCTCCATAGAAGAACCTAAGTCCACTGCCTGCTTACAGCTTCTTCACATGGATCTCTTTGGTCCTGTGAGAGTGATGAGTATGGCTAAAAAGAAATACTGTCTGGTAATTGTGGATGATTACTCCAGATATGTATGGACTTTCTTCTTGCATTCTAAGGATGAGGCTGCTCAGTCCATTATGAACTTTGTGTTACATGTTGAGAACAGTATTCCCTACAAGTTAAGTGTGTGAGGAGTGACAATGGTACTGAATTCAGAAACCACACACTTGATGATTTTACTTATCAAAGGAATCAAGAGGTAGTATAGCATCCCAAGAACTCCTGACAAAAAGTGTGATGGATGTTGGTGAAAGCAGAACGTGAACCTATAGCTGACATGGTCCATGTTGGCTGATTCTGGACTGCCAATGACTTTTTGGGCTGAAGCTGTCAACACAGCTTGTTATGTACAGAATAGAGTTCTAGTAAATCAGAGGTTGATGAAGACTCCTTATGAAGTTTTCATCATTTGGCCCCTCTAATTTCATTTTTCAGAGCTTTTGGGTGTCCTTGTTTCATTCTTAACACACGGGATCAACTCCAAAATTTGATCCTAAGGTGGATGCAGGGTACTTTGTTGGTTATTCATCAACTTGCAAAGCATACAGAGTCTTCAACTGTAGGACAAAGATGGTTGAAGAAACTCTACATGTTAAGTTCAATGAATCTCCAAAGGACAAGATTCCACAAAGCCCTGTGAAGATATTTGATTTGGACATACTGCAATATGTTCCTTATCAAACTCCTGCTGTTGCTCCTGTCAACAGTTCACCAGCTGGTGGTACTGCCGGTGCTGATGATGATGATGATAGCAGTACTCACCTCTTCAGGTTTAGTGATCAACTGCCTGATTCAGCTAGACCTGATGTTCCTGTAGCTCCAGTAGCACCATCCACAACAAATGCTGATGAAATTCTACAACTTCAACTTCCTTTGAATTGCCATCTACTGATTGGTTTCAGGAAATGATTCAACATCACCATCTGTCGCTGCTGAACCTGCTACAAACACTTGCACAGATCTCATTGTGTACCAAGATCTGAAGAATCACCCAATGTCTCAAATCATTGGTGATATCACTGCTGGCGTGTCAACAAGAAGTCAATTGTCAAATTTTTGCTTTTATGATCTCTTCATCAGTCAGCAAGAGCCAAAGAACTATCACATTGCTTTAAAAGACAAGAGATGGGTTGATGTCATGCAGCTTGAACTTCTTCAGTTCAAGAAACAGCAAGTGTGGGAACTAGTTCCTCTACCTCCAGGTAAGTGTGCAATAGGCACTAAATGGTGGTTTAGGAACCAAACTAATGAAAATGGGCTTATTTTTAAGAACAAGGCCAGACTGGTTGTTCAGGGGTTTGCACAAGAAGAAGGTCTAGATTATGATGAAACCTTTGCCCCTGTAGCCAGACTGGAAGAAATTCGATTGTTTTTAGCTTATGCTGCTTATCAATACCTTAAAGTTTTTCAAATGGATGTCAAAAGTGCATTTTTATATGGAAAAATTAAAGAAGAGGTTTATGTATGTCAACCACCAGGCTTTGAGGACAATAAACATCCTAATTGGTGTATAAGCTTGATAAGGCTCTTTATGGGTTGAAACAAGCTCCTAGACCTGGTATGAGACATTATCAAACTTCCTTCTGGAAAATAATTTCACTAGAGGCTCCATAGATAAGACTTTATTCATTAAGAAAGCGGGGCAGCATAATCTACTTGTTCAAATTTATGTAGATGATATTATTTTTGCATCCTCTGATCCACAGTTGTGTGATGCCTTTACAAAGTTGATGCAACAGAAGTTTGAAATGAGTGCCATGGGAGAAGTACGGTTCTTTCTGGGTTTGCAAATCAAACAAAAGGCTGATGGAATTTTCATTCATCAGTCCAAATACACAAAAGATCTTTTAGAAAAGTTTGATTTACAAAACTGTAAGCCCTATTCTACTCCCATGAGCAGCACCACACAACTAGATACAGATCAGAAAGGTAAAGTGGTTGATGAAACACTTTACAGATGTATGATTGGGTCCTTGATTTATTTAACAGCTTCTAGACCAGATATTATGTTTGCTACATGTGTTGTGCTAGATTTCAGGCTGCACCTAAAGAGTCTCATTTGATTGCAGTCAAGAGGATCTTTAGATATTTGCAAGGCACTCCATCTCTAGGTTTATGGTATCTACTAGACATTCTGGTAAATTAGTTGCTTTTTCTGACAGTGACTATGCAGGATGCAAGTTGACCAGGAAATCAACTTCTGGTGGATGTCAATTCCTAGGAAACTGTTTGATTTCTTGGCAGAGTAGGAAACAAACCTCAGTTGCTACATCAACTTCTGAAGTAGAGTACATTTCTGCTGCATGCTGCACATCTCAGGTACTCTGGCTTCAAAACCAATTACTGGATTATGGCATTACAGAGACTAAGACCCCATTGTTAATGGACAGTTCTTTAGCTCTTTGTATTGTCAAGAATCCTGTCCAGCACTCTAGGACTAAACATATTGAAATCAGACACCATTTTATTAGAGATTGCTTTGAAAAAGGCCTGATTGACCCAAAATTTGTTCCTAGTGCTGATGAGCTTGCAGACATTTTTACTAATCCTTTGGATAGTTCAACTTTCCACCAACCTGGTGTTAAGGCTTGGTATGCTGCAGCTAGAATGAGTGACAACTATTGATGATCTCAGCTCATAAGTACTGATGATCATTAGTTCATTATTGTCACATATAAGTACTGATGAGTTCTTTTATCCTCAGTAGTTTTTATAACTACTGAAGGGTACATGCCTCACAAGTACTGGAGTACCTTATCTGTTAAAACAGTTGATGTAGCTACAACAGCTGATGTAGTCACAACAGCTGATGCAGCTACAACTACTGATGTCAGAAATGCAGATAAGTACTGATGTCCTATGAAACAACTGAAAATAACAAAAGGCTGATGAGTAAGTGTTGAGGATAGTATGAAACAGCTGAAAAGCTATGAATTGATGAAAACAGCTGGTGCGTAATTACTCTTCAGTTGTTTCCACAACTGTTGTTTCTTTCCAAACAACTGAAGCAAAACCATGTCTTCAGTAGTTTTACAACTACTGAAGACTAACACCAAGTCTTCAGCTGTTTACAACTACTGATGACAAACACCAAGTCCTCAGTTGTTTCACCACCTGAAGTCCTAACTGTCTTCAGTCGTTTTATAACTACTGATGACTAAATTAGAGACTTCAGCTGTTTCAACGTTTGAAAGGGTAATACCATGTCAACAGTCGTTTTAAAACTACTGATGACTAACACCAAACCCTTCAGTCATTTTCTAACCCGTACCCTATAACTACCTGTTTTCTTCTCAAACGTTTCATTAGCCGTTATTCTCTGAACTTCTCTCTCAAACATGGCGACCATGAGTCTAAAACCCCGACATAACTGCGTCGCCTACCTCACGAAATCGGCCTTCTGGACAAAGTTTGATCATGCCATAGACCTAATGGCTGATTCTCAGTATAGTACTACTCTGCTCTTAAACCCGACCATCTACACAGAGTCACTAAGTCAGTTTTGGTCCAATGCCTTCGTTCACACTGATGTCCCTTCCGGCCAAACTTCTGTTCGGTCATTGGTCAACCAAAAACAAGTAGAGGTTACACCTGATAGCATTCGTCGAGTGCTGAATTTACAAGATGCTACTGCTGTGACTGAATACCCGAAGGCACAACTGATATGTACTTCATCAACAATGGGTACGACGGAAATCTTCGAGCTGCTACCATACTGAAGAAGAACTTCCCTGATGCTGAAAGGCTAATACTTCATACGGTGAATGTTTGCTTAGCCTCGAAGACATCCTCATGGGATCAAATGTCTTCCCGGTGGCAACAAGTATTATTTTCGATTCTAGAACACCAACCTTTAAATTTTTCACAAATTGTGTTTCTAGAAATCAAAGATCTGGCACAGAAACCTGTGGGAAAAAGATGGCTATTATATCCCAGGTTTCTGATGGCCATTATTTTGGATGAATTAAAATCTGATAGCCTTGTTGGCCTTGGAGTCCCTGCACCAGCTGTTTTGGCTGAGGTATACTCCAGGCACAACTCAGACCTCACTCTCAAGAAGCTGCCCGAATGCTAAAGCCCAAGCAGAGGGAACCCATAGCTTCCACCACCAGAACCAAAGTCCCCACTACACCAAAATCCAAAAAGCCAAAAAAGGCTACTCAGGGAGATGAGTCCCCTAAGGATGCCCCTGTATCACAACCACAGGAACCACACACTGGTCTTAACCGCCCAGTTGTGTTAAAGACTCAACCAGCAACAGCCGCACAGGTATCCTCTCAACAGGATCCCGTTGCAACCAACATTGGGGAACCTACACTGCTGGAACCTATCTCACTTGAGAGGGTTACCATGGAAGTGCACCATTCACCCCGGGTGCAATCTGCTTCTACCCAATTACCACATGCAACCACCCCCCAAAGCCCTACATTACTTGTTGCACAAGTGTTGACTCAGTTGCACTCCTCACCCCCTCCCCAGATACCAATTCCAACTGGGAATACCTCTACCATTGAGGGGGAGGACCAAAGTGCAGCTGAGAACCCAAAACATAGGGGTTACAATGTTCCTTCTCCTAGTGTAGCAAAGGAGATTGGAACTTCTGGTGAGGCTGCCACTTCTCCTGCTTCAACATATGATCAGGGTGTAGTTGGTACCATTACTAAGACCTTACCAGAGGCAACTGCTGATGAAGGACACAGTCCTGAGGCAGGAAGTCCCCAGTACCAAGACAAAGGGGCACATGCTACAACGGAGCTACACTCAGTGCATGTTCATCCTGATCCTATCAGGAGGTCAGGTGATTCAGCATCTACTGATGATGACCTGGGCTTTTTCTACGATGTTCTTGCCCAGAACACAATCCTAGAAGAGGAAGTCAGTAGGCTGCAAAAACTACTTGACCAACACTCTCAAGAAGAAAGAGCATCTGCCACCACATCAACCCAAGAGATGGCACTTTCCTCTGAAGGTCACTTAACACACAGCCACTACAAAATTCTCAGCCACCTACCTATGTTTCTGGCACCATTTCTCAGGACCAAAACCCCCTTGAGCAAATGGATGCTATCCCTCAAAATCCCCTATCTCTCTTCACACCGCAGTTAACCGAATTTGTTATCGAAACTGTTGATGAGAGACTTTCCTCTGTCTTACAACCCATGGTGGAGGGTGTAATGAGCCAACAGCTTTCTGCCACTCAATCCCTTGCAACCAATGCAACCAAAAAGGGGGAGAGTTCCGTAGTGAAAGTTAAAAGAAAGAGGATGGAGAAGGAGAAAGAGAAAGGAAAGGAGAAAAAGGTGGAAAAAGAGAAGGATTGTGTGTACGAGGCTGAAAAGGAGAAGGAGAATGTGATTGAGAAGGGAGCTGAAACTGAAAAAGTATATGAAAGTCAAAAAGATTTTCATGTCACATACAAGAAAAAGAAGAAGGTGCAACATAGGAACTTATCAAACTCCAATGCCAATGTGTCTGAAGAACTGAAAGCTTTATCACAAAATCAGACACAACTGGTTATGATGGTTCAACATCTATTGGGAAGAGTTAACCAATTAGATGTTCCTATGTTGAAACCACAGAAAAGGAGATCCGTGCCAAAGGATTCCTCTTCTTCACCATCTTCTTCATCTCAGGCTGTTGTTTCCAACAAACCTGTTAGTTTACCATCTGTTGATGTGAACAGGCCCAAAACCAAAAAGGTTTGGGTCTCAAAATCTAACTAATTTGTTGTATTTTGCAGGGTTCTTAAACATACCTCAGAGGCATCTGGTATGTAGACAATGGAGGATCCATGCATATGACTGGAAACAGATCACTTCTTAATGACTACTCTCAAGGAAGGAAGGGGTTTGTGTCATTTGGCAATGTTGCAAAGGGTTAGATTATCGGCAAAGGCTTTGTTTCCAATAGGGAAATAAAGTTTGATGATGTTAACCATGTGGAAAATCTCAAGTACAATCTCTTGAGTGTCAGTCAAATGTGTGACAAAGGCCATGTTGCTCTTTTCACCAGTCAGAACTGTCGGATTCTGTCATCCAAAGTTCTAAGTTTGATTGATAAGGTGTTGGATGAACACACTCTCCTAAAGGCCAACAGGATAGGAAGAGTGTATGCCTTAGATCATTCCAAGAAAATAGATCTCAAAGGCCATCCTTGCCTATTTTCCAAGGCTTCCCTTCAAGAATCTATACTATGGCATAGAAGGCTGGGTCATGTTAATCTCAAAAACATGAATCAGCTGATAAGCCATGGTTTAGTAAGGGGACTGCCTATGAAGGAGTTCAAATGTGAAGACAACTGCACTGCTTGCTTAAAAGGAAAACAATACAAAGTTTCATTTCCCTCCATAGAAGAACCTAAGTCCACTGCCTGCTTACAGCTTCTTCACATGGATCTCTTTGGTCCTGTGAGAGTGATGAGTATGGCTAAAAATAAATACTGTCTGGTAATTGTGGATGATTACTCCAGATATGTATGGACTTTCTTCTTGCATTCTAAGGATGAGGCTGCTCAGTCCATTATGAACTTTGTGTTACATGTTGAGAAACAGTATTCCCTACAAGTTAAGTGTGTGAGGAGTGACAATGGTACTGAATTCAGAAACCACACACTTGATGAGTTTTACTTATCAAAGGGAATCAAGAGGTAGTATAGCATCCCAAGAACTCCTGAACAAAATGGAGTTGTGGAAAGAAAGAACAGGAACCTTATTGAAGCTGCAAGGTCCATGTTGGCTCATTCTGGACTGCCAATGACTTTTTGGGCTGAAGCTGTCAACACAGCTTGTTATGTACAGAATAGAGTTCTAGTAAATCAGAGGTTGATGAAGACTCCTTATGAAGTTCTTCATCATTTGGCCCCTCTAATTTCATTTTTCAGAGCTTTTGGGTGTCCTTGTTTCATTCTTAACACACGGGATCAACTCCAAAAATTTGATCCTAAGGTGGATGCAGGGTACTTTGTTGGTTATTCATCAAATTGCAAAGCATACAGAGTCTTCAACTGTAGGACAAAGATGGTTGAAGAAACTCTACATGTTAAGTTCAATGAATCTCCAAAGGACAAGATTCCACAAATCCCTGTGGAGATATTTGATTTGGACATACTGCAATATGTTCCTTATCAAACTCCTGCTGTTGCTCCTGTCAATAGTTCACCAGCTGGTGGTACTGCCGGTGCTGATGATGATGATGATAGTAGTACTCACCTCTTCAGGTTTAGTGATCAACTGCCTGATTCAGCTAGACCTGATGTTCCTGTAGCTCCAGTAGCACCATCCACAACAAATGCTGATGAAATTTCTACAACTTCAACTTCCTTTGAATTGCCATCTACTGATTGGTTTCAAGGAAATGATTCAACATCACCATCTGTCGCTGCTGAACCTGCTACAAACACTTGCACAGATCTCATTGTGTACCAAGATCTGAAGAATCACCCTATGTCTCAAATCATTGGTGATATCACTGCTGGCGTGTCAACAAGAAGTCAATTGTCAAATTTTTGCTTCTATGCTCTCTTCATCAGTCAGCAAGAGCCAAAGAACTATCACATTGCTTTAAAGAAAGAGATGGTTGATGCCATGCAGCTTGAACTTCTTCAGTTCAAGAAACAGCAAGTGTGGGAACTAGTTCCTCTACCTCCAGGTAAGTGTGCAATAGGCACTAAATGGGTGTTTAGGAACCAAACTAATGAAAATGGGCTTATTTTTAAGAACAAGGCCAGACTGGTTGTTCAGGGGTTTGCACAAGAAGAAGGTATAGATTATGATGAAACCTTTGCCCCTGTAGCCAGACTGGAAGAAATTCGATTGTTTTTAGCTTATGCTGCTTATCAATACCTTAAAGTTTTTCAAATGGATGTCAAAAGTGCATTTTTATATGGAAAAATTAAAGAAGAGGTTTATGTATGTCAACCACCAGGCTTTGAGGACAATAAACATCCTAATTGGGTGTATAAGCTTGATAAGGCTCTTTATGGGTTGAAACAAGCTCCTAGACCCTGGTATGAGACATTATCAAACTTCCTTCTGGAAAATAATTTCACTAGAGGCTCCATAGATAAGACTTTATTCATTAAGAAAGCGGGGCAACATAATCTACTTGTTCAAATTTATGTAGATGATATTATTTTTGCATCCTCTGATCCACAGTTGTGTGATGCCTTTACAAAGTTGATGCAACAGAAGTTTGAAATGAGTGCCATGGGAGAAGTACGGTTCTTTCTGGGTTTGCAAATCAAACAAAAGGCTGATGGAATTTTCATTCATCAGTCCAAATACACAAAAGATCTTTTAGAAAAGTTTGATTTACAAAACTGTAAGCCCTGTTCTACTCCCATGAGCAGCACCACACAACTGGATACAGATCAGAAAGGTAAAGTGGTGATGAAACACTTTACAGATGTATGATTGGGTCCTTGATTTATTTAACAGCTTCTAGACCAGATATTATGTTTGCTACATGTGTTTGTGCTAGATTTCAGGCTGCACCTAAAGAGTCTCATTTGATTGCAGTCAAGAGGATCTTTAGATATTTGCAAGGCACTCCATCTCTAGGTTTATGGTATTCTACTAGACATTCTGGTAAATTAGTTGCTTTTTCTGACAGTGACTATGCAGGATGCAAGTTGACCAGGAAATCAACTTCTGGTGGATGTCAATTCCTAGAAACTGTTTGATTTCTTGGCAGAGTAAAAACAAACCTCAGTTGCTACATCAACTTCTGAAGCAGAGTACATTTCTGCTGCAAGCTGCACATCTCAGGTACTCTGGCTTCAAAACCAATTACTGGATTATGGCATTACAGAGACTAAGACCCCATTGTTAATGGACAGTTCTTTAGCTCTTTGTATTATCAAGAATCCTGTCCAGCACTCTAGGACTAAACATATTGAAATCAGACACCATTTTATTAGAGATTGCTTTGAAAAAGGTCTGATTGACCCAAAATTGTTCTAGTGCTGATGAGCTTGCAGACATTTTTACTAATCCTTTGGATAGTTCAACTTTCCACAACCTGGTGTTAAGGCTGGTATGCTGCAGCTAGAATGAGTGACAACTACTGATGATCTCAGCTCATAAGTACTGATGATCATTAGTTCATTATTGTCACATATAAGTACTGATGAGTTCTTTTATCCTCAGTAGTTTTTATAACTACTGAAGGGTACATGCCTCACTAGTACTGGAGTACCTTATCTGTTAAAACAGTTGATGTAGCTACAACAGCTGATGTAGTCCACACAGCTGATGCAGCTACAACTACTGATGTCAGAAATGCAGATAAGTACTGATGTCCTATGAAACAACTGAAAATAACAAAAGGCTGATGAGTAAGTGTTGAGGATAGTATGAAACAGCTGAAAAGCTATGAATTGACGAAAACAGCTGGTGCGTAATTACTCTTCAGTTGTTTCCACAACGCTGTTTTCTTTCCAAACAACTGAAGCAAAACCATGTCTTCAGTAGTTTTACAACTACTGAAGACTAACACCAAGTCTTCAGCTGTTTACAACTATTGATGACAAACACCAAGTCCTCAGTTGTTTCACCACCTGAAGTCCTAACTGTCTTCAGTCGTTTTATAACTACTGATGACTAAATTAGAGACTTCAGCTGTTTCAACGTTTGAAAGGGTAATACCATGTCAACAGTCGTTTTAAAACTACTGATGACTAACACCAAACCCTCCAGTCATTTTCTAACCCGTACCCTATAACTACCTGTTTTTTTCTCAAACGTTTCATTAGCCGTTATTCTCTGAACTTCTCTCTCAAACATGGCGACCATGAGTCTAAAACCCCGACATAACTGCGTCGCCTACCTCACGAAATCGGCCTTCTGGACAAAGTTTGATCACGCCATAGACCTAATGGCTGATTCTCAGTATAGTACTGCTCTGCTCTTAAACCCGACCATCTACACAGAGTCACTAAGTCAGTTTTGGTCCAATGCCTTCGTTCACACTGATGTCCCTTCCGGCCAAACTTCTGTTTGGTCATTGGTCAACCAAAAACAAGTAGAGGTTACACCTGATAGCATTCGTCGAGTGCTGAATTTACAAGATGCTACTGCTGTGACTGAATACCCGAAGGGCACAACTGATATGTACTTCATCAACAATGGGTACGACGGAAATCTTCGAGCTGCTACCATACTGAAAAAGAACTTCCCTGATGCTGAAAGGCTAATACTTCATACGGTGAATGTTTGCTTAGCCTCGAAGACATCCTCATGGGATCAAATGTCTTCCCGGTGGCAACAAGTATTATTTTCGATTCTAGAACACCAACCTTTAAATTTTTCACAAATTGTGTTTCTAGAAATCAAAGATCTGGCACAGAAACCTGTGGGAAAAAGATGGCTATTATATCCCAGGTTTCTGATGGCCATTATTTTGGATGAATTAAAATCTGATGGCCTTGTTGGCCTTGGAGTCCCTGCACCAGCTGTTTTGGCTGAGGTATACTCCAGGCACAACTCAGACCTCACTCTCAAAGAAGCTGCCCGAATGCTAAAGCCCAAGCAGAGGGAACCCATAGCTTCCACCACCAGAACCAAAGTCCCCACTACACCAAAATCCAAAAAGCCAAAAAAGGCTACTCAGGGAGATGAGTCCCCTAAGGATGCCCCTGTATCACAACCACAGGAACCACACACTGGTCTTAACCGCCCAGTTGTGTTAAAGACTCAACCAGCAACAGCCGCACAGGTATCCTCTCACAGGATCCTGTTGCAACCAACATTGGGGAACCTACACTGCTGGAACCTATCTCACTTGAGAGGGTTACCATGGAAGCGCACCATTCACCCCGGTGCAATCTGCTTCTACCCAATTACCACATGCAACCACCCCCCAAAGCCCTACATTACTTGTTGCACAAGTGTTGACTCAGTTGCACTCCTCACCCCCTCCCCAGATACCAATTCCAACTGGGAATACCTCTACCATTGAGGGGGAGGACCAAAGTGCAGCTGAGAACCCACAACATAGGGGTTACAATGTTCCTTCTCCTAGTGTAGCAAAGGAGATTGGAACTTCTGGTGAGGTTGCCACTTCTCCTGCTTCAACATATGATCAGGGTGTAGTTGGTACAATTACTAAGACCTTACCAGAGGCAACTGCTGATGAGGACACAGTCCTGAGGCAGGAAGTCCCCAGTACCAAGACAAAGGGGCACATGCTACAACGGAGCTACACTCAGTGCATGTTCATCCTGATCCTATCAGGAGGTCAGGTGATTCAGCATCTACTGATGATGACCTGGGCTTTTTCTACGATGTTCTTTCCCAGAACACAATCCTAGAAGAGGAAGTCAGTAGGCTGCAAAAACTACTTGACTAACACTCTCAAGAAGAAAGAGCATCTGCCAGCACATCAACCCAAGAGATGGCACCTTCCTCTGAAGGTCACTTAAACACACAGCCACTACAAAATTCTCAGCCACCTGCCTATGTTTCTGGCACCATTTCTCAGGACCAAACCCCCTTGAGCAAATGGATGCTATCCCTCAAATCCCCTATCTCTCATCACACCGCAGTTACCGAATTTGTTATCAAAACTGTTGATGAGAGACTTTCCTCTGTCTTACAACCCATGGTGGAGGGTGTAATGAGCCAACAGCTTTCTGCCACTCAATCCCTTGCAACCAATGCAACCAAAAAGGGGGAGAGTTCCGTAGTGAAAGTTAAAAGAAAGAGGATGAGAAGAAAAGAGAAAGGAAAGGAGAAAAAGGTGGAAAAGAGAAGGATTGTGTGTACGAGGCTGAAAAGGAGAAGGAGAATGTGATTGAGAAGGGAGCTGAAACTGAAAAAGTACATGAAAGTCAAAAAGATTTTCATGTCACATACAAGAAAAAGAAGAGTGCTAAGAAAGAGAAGAACTTGAACGAAATGGTTAAGAGGCTGATGCTGAACACAGCAGATCAATGGACAATATCATTGATCAGCTGTTTAGGCGCGGTTTCGACAATGAAAAGCTAGATTCTGAAATAAGAAGATTAGAGATCTAAGAGATCCAACAAAGATGGGCCAGCTACAACACTATGGATAGAGATAGACTTGAGATCATGATCAGGTTTATTAGCAATACCTTGGGAGATCATTGATCGAGTAAAATCATGGACCAGGGACAGTATCTTGGCTATAACCTCCAAGATCTGTTCGTCTGAAGCATACACTAAAGGTTTAGTAGTCGAAGCTTTGAATGAAGCAGGAGCAGGAGCAGGACTGAGTTAGCCAAACACTCAAAAGCCACACTTACCTCCAAATGCTAACCCAGCCTGTCAACATTCCCTCTCCAAAACAACCACAACCACAACCCACAAACCAACTCCCTTCCTCAAAACCATAGCTGATGATGCACCCAAGCAAGAAGAGAAGGGTGTTGAGGCTTGTGGAAGAAGAAAAGGATGATGAAGAAGATAGGCTGCCGATCTCAGCTGTGCTGCAGTTGCCTAAGGCCAAAGATCTCTCTCTTGCAATAACTCCTGAGCAACAAAGAGATGCAATAAAAGTAAAATTGGAAGAAGAAGAACAACACAGATTGCATGATGAAGAGTTTTGCGAAGAGTAGATAAAGCTTATGTAGCCACTTCCTCCATCATCAATATGAAAAAGCAAGCTCAGAGGATCTATACTCTTAGACATACTTTTCAGTATGTGAAAGAAAGAGTAAGAATTTGGCCTGATCCCAGGGTGGCTCACAGAATACAAAAGAAGAACATCCCGCAGAGATACAATGGGCAAGTGAAAAAGATTGTAGAAGAAGTAATCTCCTTAGCCCTTGTAGTTTCACCCTGGGAGATCCTTGAAGATTTCAAGAAGGCCTACACCTCAAACATGCCCCCAAAAAAGATGTTGGAGAACAGAATGATCAAGAAAGGGCTGGTGTATAAGAGGCTGAATGAGATCAGAAAGGATGAGTTACCACTGCTGTTAGAAGGTCATCATCCGGATGAATATGCTTACAGATAGATTAAAACAGTGGTACTCAGAAATGGAAAGCAGGTCAAATTCCTATCTGAGTACTATGGGCCAGAAGGATTCTTCGATGGTGAGGTAGAGGAGCTTACAATGGAGGAACAAATTGTATTTTTGGAGGCCTACACCAGGGAATCCTACAGGCTTATAGTTGCGAAGTGAGTCTCATGAATGGGGGAACAGCTCAGTGTCCAATTCCCCAATACAGAGCTCTCATCCATACATTGCCAACCAAATCATCAGAGACTCATTTCCAGGCCAGTGCTTATATGGTCATCTTCTCAACTGATCAAGAAGGAAAAAGACCAACTATTCTGCCAACAATAAGTGGGACCTCAATAAAGTTAAAGGTTTTGGCTGCATTGGTTCAGGGGGAGTTTGTTGGACCAAAAGAACCATGAGCCGGATCAGAAAAACCTTAAGTCCCACAGACGTCATAACAACTACTGAAGACCACAACAGCTGAAGACAACAGTTGAATACAAAGTCTGAAGACAAGTGTTGAAGACAAGTCTGAAGACCCAAGTACTGAAGACAAAGTCTGAAGACAAGTGCTGAAGACAAAGTCTGATG
Organism: Flaveria trinervia; assembly: GCA_025506515.1. Lineage (NCBI taxonomy): Eukaryota > Viridiplantae > Streptophyta > Magnoliopsida > Asterales > Asteraceae > Flaveria > Flaveria trinervia. The sequence continues at coordinate 55,519,831 of CM046447.1, read as the reverse complement.
ACACAAGTACTGAAGACAAAGTCTGAAGACAAGTGCTGAAGACAAAGTCTGAAGACAAGTGCTGAAGACAAAGTCTGAAGACAAGTGCTGAAGACACAAGTACTGAAGACCAAGTATCAGTCGTTGTCACAACAGCTGAAGAGGTCTTCTTCAGTAGTTGTGACGGTTTACTTTTCAGTAGTTTTATATGTTTTATCTTTTCAGCAGTTTGACACAACAGCTGAAGAATACTTCTTCAGTTGTTGTGCTCATCAGTTGTTTTATGTTTTTCAGTAGCTTTGTAAAACGTCTGAAGAGCTTGTTCTTCAGTCGTTGTAGTTTCTGTAGTTTAGCTCAGTAGTTTCATGTTTTTGTACTTAGCATTCTGATATGTTCTCAGTAGTTGTGAACATGTCAGAATCAGTTATCTTTGTAATAGATCTGCCAGTTGTCACTTTCCCGTGATAACAGCAGCGGATGCGCTCTATATAAGGAGTGTCATCCTATGTAATAAAATGAATGATTTGATCAGAAATATTTGCTATTATTGAAACATTCCTTGTTACAGAAATATATTCTCTCTTTATAATCGTATTTGATCTTAATTTATACAAATATCCAATTCTTGCGATAATCCGTCTAATTCTTGTTCTTATTCCGCTGCTTTACGCTCTAATAAATCAAACTTGTGATCACTGATCCTGACAAAGATGAGGGGAATCTAAGACTACTGGTGCAAAAAATGTCTAAAACATGCACTTACTTAGTCTCAAAGGTCAGTCACCTTGAATCTCAGGTGACTACCTTACACAATAGGATCAATGATCAGCAACTTGAGATTTCATATCTTAAGGAAAAACTAGCTTGGTGACCCTTAAGAAGAGCTCAACCAAGAACACAAGAACCTGTGGATGTGATTGACCTATCTTCCAGCTCACCTATGCAAGCGGGTAATGCTACCAAAAAGTGGGAGAAAGTCATTACAGCCACAGAAACTGGGACATCTTCAGAGAGAATGGACATTGAGGACTCACCATCCTCACTTGCAATTGTGCATTCTCAGTAACCTCCTCAGCTCTCATTGATGTGGACTACACAGACTCCTTCATACAATTTTGTTTGAGGATGGATACCAAGGGCTATGTCACCTTCACCATCTTTCAATCATATCATTAGGTGAAGGTATGACAATATCAGGAAAGCCTTAATCATCATAAGAGTTCAAGGCAACAAGAAGTCTTCAATTTTCAGACCTTCGACTACTATGAAGGTCTGGATCTAGTCAACATGCCACTTGTCAACCCAAGCCAATCAAGACAAGCTGACAGACTGGCTAAAAGAATCCAAGATAGGATCATTGTAGAGTTCAGCTTAAGAAGGAGACTTAGGCAATCAGGCAATGCCATCGGTCAAGTGGATGTTAAGGAGGACCCTAAGATTAGCTTCATAGGGGAATCCTTGACTGCAGGCCTAGTGGCAGAACCTGAGAGCCCTGTCTCATCATCATCAACTGCTGCAGAGATCCACATTCCTTCTGAGACACCTGTTGGTGAAGGTGCTTCTCAACCTCTCTCTGGCCTGAGCTCAGATGCTGCAACAAGCAATGAAGGCCAAAGCTCTCTCCACCCTGAGTCACAACGTCTGTGAGTGACAAAGGGAAAAGAAAAATGACAACTGAGGAGATTGAGGAGGAGAAGGAGGAGAGAGGAAAAGGAGGGTAAGGGGAGAAAGTTCCTCTGCTATCTTCAAGACTCATGGAGTCTGCTATCAGGGTTGCCCCCAGACCAGATACTCAGAGTGATAAGTTAAGGGCAGTCAGGATAAACTATTTGTAGACTAGGAACTATAACATAGACAATGTCATTTCTCTCCCCTTAGATGAGTTGAATGAACCGGTTGACATGGAAGGTCAAGGGAGAAGAAGGAGACAGAATATGCAGAACTCCTAGTGCAAGTGAAAGAAGAGAGAAGAAGAAAAAGATTGTACAAGGATATGCCTACCCTCTCCCCAGTTAATGAAAGTCCTGCACAAGAAGATGTGGTTCAACAAGAACCTCAGGTAGACAAGAAGAAGAAAGGATCAAGATGATCAACTACCTGAGTGCCACAGGCTTCTATCAAGTAGATGCACTCCTTCCTTTGTCCTATGATTATGTTGAGTTTGAGTAATTAAAATAGCTTGAACTTGTGATAATCAAGGACTGAAAGACAACTAAGAAGAAACTAAGGGAAGAAGCTGCAAAATCAAGAGCCATCATCCAAAAGAGCATGAAGAAGTCTGCTAATAGGCAGAGGATGACGAGCTTCCTCAAGCTATATGGATTCTTCGGAAGGAGACTTGGCCCCATGTCTCTATCCACTATGGATGAGCATATTAGGGTGATCAAGCAGAAAATCAAAAGTGGAGAGCTCATTGACTTACACTCCACTCTAAGTCAAGCCCCACCTAAAGTGGAGGTTAAGGTTGAACAACCAGAGACAACACAACCTGGACCTCTTGTTGAAACTCAGCAAGCTTCATCTTCTGATCCATAGTAGGGTCAACCTCCCTCTCCTTCTGAGCCTGGGAGAGAGGAAGTCCCAACTGAGAAAGACAGTGAAGATCAATCTGGTGCTGTAGGCCAGTCTTCTCCGTTAAAATCTGGTAAGAGAAAGAAGAGGATGGCTTCTAAACCAAAGCCAAAGAAGAAGAAGACTGCACCCTCTTCTAAATCCCAGGATGAGTCAGAACGTCTTGAGATTGTGCAGCCAGAGGATGCTACATCAACTCCAATTCAAACAACTCCTCTAACATCAAGAAGACCCATCTTGTCTTGGACATACACAACAAATCCAGAAAGATGGCATGTCATTAGAGATCAAGGCATTGAAGACACTTATACATGGCAAGATATGTTTCAGTTGCCTCTGCTTGACCTCTTTGATATAAGAAGACACTTTGATAGTCTGAAGGATCCTGATCATCTTATGAAGAAAGGATTGGTGATCATCCTAATAAGGACTGTTGATATCTGAAGTTTTCTAAGTGTTTTGGTAGCATCAGCCTAGGGGGAGTTTGTAGAGATTAATGAAGATTTGATGCAACCTAAACATCTTAAGTATATCTTGTATGCTGCACAAGTGCATTAATGATGAAGCTTAGGAATTTTCACACATGAAACACAAAATACTCTAAGTGTGAAATCTTCCGAAGCCAAGAACAATATCTTCTGAATCCAAACATGAAGTCTTCCGAAGCCTCAGAGACAAAGTCTTCCGGAGCTTCAAGATCATGAAGACTGATTTCATCCAAAGACTTTAAGTAACATGCTTTATCTAATGTACTATTCCATAAAGCTAGACACCTTTCCGTTGCATCTCTGCAAGTCACCAACTTACATGAGTTGGTGAAAAGGTCCATGCTTTTAGTAACTGTAGATTGAGGTCTTGAGTCTGTAACTTTCTACTTTATGTACTTTATCCTTTTTGTAATAGATAAGGATGTGAGTTATGGCATGTCATAGTCACAAGTCAAAAGGCAATCTGCCTTTTGACTCTACAATTGATTTGTTTGTGTCTAGTCAATTGTATCCAGCTGGCTTTCAAAGTATAGTCGGCTGTAGGATGTAGTATAAGTATCTCATGTTCTTGTATCTTTCTAATATGCTTTGTAACACTTGTAATAGAACATAGAGAAGGCAATATACTGCATTCTTGAAAACCATACACTTGTGTTCTTTATGTTTCGTCTCTTTCATTACATGTGTTCTTAGTGTCTTAACTTGGTTAATCCAGTTACTCTTTGTTCAAAGTTTAGTTAATCTCTTCTTTGTGTTTTTGTGTTGTAACTTACACCCTTCAACGATCCTGCATGATATTATTACAGTCGTTATATCATTCACTGTGCTTATTTCAAAATGTAAAAGACTGAAATGACTTACTAGATATGTTGGTAGGCTCAACTTGGAAGAAAAGATACATGTAGTGATGAATTAAAGACATATTCAATTGTGAAACAGTCATCACAAAGTATAGGTATGTATTGGCTTATCTGAATGCTTGTGTGTATAGTAGCCTAAACACACCAGGTAATGATACTTTATGAATCTCTTTCACCACATCATGTTTCATCTTTGTTTTGCTGAGCAAAGACCTGATGAAACTTGCACATAGTGCAGATGTCATGATCCAAAAGATTCCCAATGTGGAACACATCCAAAAATTGGATGAATCAACAAAGTAATACATTCCAAGTGAATGAACAAAAAAATCCCAAAATGGATCACCTTCCAAAGTGAAATGAAAAGAATCCTAATGTGGATCAACATGAAAAAGGATCAAATTAAAAGAATCCCAATGAGGATCAGTGAAAATGAGATTTCATGACTTAAGTAACCTGTTAAGAAAAGTTGTGAAAAAGTTATACCATGCATTGTATAAGGAGGGTTGATCATTTCATGCTTATGTGTGTGAGGTACACATTGAATAATAAACCAACCAAAACATGATAAAAGGCATTTGCATCAAAATATCAACCAGGTATGGGTTTAAGAGGACAAACATACCTTCAATCTTCAAGTTCATAATCATGTCCATTTAATCATAAAGGATGCACATGTGTAATGTAAGACTGATATGATCCCAACAAAGAGATCTTTCTCTTCATTATTCATATTAATCAATATAATATTCAAAAAGTTTTAAATCTTTAAAGTTTCTCTCCAAATGTGGACATAAACTTTAGGGGGAGTAATTTAAAATTATTGAGTAAGTCTAAATTTTTGTTTATTAACTTAATTTTGAAAAACAAAACAAAAAGAACTTTGATTGGTGTTGTTGCAAAAAGTCATACCATTATATCTTATCTTATGCAGATTCTTAAAAGCATGATAAGCCCAAGATCTGTCAAAATTGGAAACTTGTATTAATTGTGACATACAAGTCAATCCAAGCAAGAATTGACAACTTTAACAGCCAACTTCATAAGAAAAATAAATCAAGGACACCTCTTTATAAGATGAATAATCAATTCAATCACATTAACTTTTGATTAAGTTCAAAAGCTAATGCAGGTAAGTGTATTAGTTAATGCGGGTGAAGGTAACCCATGCATGTAACTAATGTGGGTGACAATACTTTTTTCAAGTGCAACTAATACGGAAAATGAATTTACTGTACCGCATTAGTGTGTGAAGTAAATGTGAAATTTACTCTACCGTATTTGATACAGTTAACAATTGTGTGTGAACAGATCTCTATCGCATTTGTTACAGTGCTGTGTTGACTTGTCAACCGCATTTGATATAGTTGCACAAATGCTGATTGACTTTGTTCTATCGCATTTGCTACTGTGTACAAATACGGATAGGATAAAACAAGCAAGTCAACAGCATTTGTTACGGTGCTGAAATGCAATGTTGTTCTTCTGCATTTACTACAACAATAATGCAGACAACCAAAGATTTCAAGTTTAACTTCCGCATTTGCAACAGTACACAAATGCGGATAGAATAAAAATTAACAAACAAAACTTCCGCATTTGCAACAGTAGTGGAATGCGAACAGTCAGTCAAAAATTAACCTTCTGCATTTGCTACAGTCAACGAATGCGGATGACCTAAAGTAGCCAAATGCGGACTGTCAATGTCAAAAGTTTGTCTTCCGCATTTGCTACAGTCAACAAATGTGGATGGCTAAAAGTCAAAGAAATTAACCTTCAGCATTTGCTACAGTGGTGACTGTATCTGCTTTTAAACTTGTAAAATTTTTCAAATTGTATTATTTGATTTCTTAAAGGAATTCAAATGGCTCATTTAATACTTTTAAAATTGAGTGACTTTATAGTGAGACGAGCGCAAACATACAGTAAACTATCTTCAATCATCATCATAAACATTCAAAGATTTTGTTGTGATTCTTCTTAAAACATTCTTGTCCTCGATTCAGAACTACAGTTATTTCGAAGATAAGGTACAATTTCAATAAAATTTTGAAACCAAGACCTGAGTTTCAGACTGTTAACCTAAATCAAACAATGAACCAGATAATAATGAAGAACACCAAAATCAAACATATTAATGTGATGTAATACACATTTTTGACTTCAATAAACATACAAATTGATAGGAATTCAACAGATATTGAAAACCTTGATAATCATGTTTACTGCAAAAAACAGAGCAAAATGAAAAAGGAAAATGTGTAACAAATCAAAGTCACATCATCTATCGAATGGTTCAAACATTGAAACTGTGATTGTTAAATGACAAATTCACCATTTGCCATTACAGCAATTCAACACAAATAACAAGAAGTCTTCCTTGTAAATTTATAATTTAAAGTCAAAACTGATAACTAACATACATGTCTCTTGTGCAGATTACATGGCAAATCTTACATGGAGCAAGCTCCATAACGTCAGCGGTTATTTAAACCCTAATGTCCCAGAAGCAGAGGGACTGAGAGACATCATAAGATTCATCCATACCACAAGGATAGCATATGCCATCAAAGTCAGACCAACTATCTATGAGAATCTCATAAGCTCTTTCTGGAACACAGCTGAGGTTGTTGAAGCTGATTGCATTAGAACACTTACTGGAAGAATTAAAGTGAACACACATTGATCATCAGTGAAGAGTCAGTTAGAAGATGTATAAGGTTTGGTGATGATGCAAATACTCCTTTGGAACTGAGTGATGAAGACATAACCACTTTTTTTTTGCAGAAATGGGTTATGAGGGAGGTTATGAAGCCAAGCAGATTGTTAAGGGATTGGTTGATTTACCATGGAGATTCATTATTCATATGTTCCAGCACTACTTGTCAAAGATAAAGACAAGATGGAATGACATTCCAGTCCTCACATCATCAGCTATCTATGCTCTATGCACCAACAAGCCATTCAATATGTCAACATATGTTTTCAATGGCATGGTTTCAAAACTTAGAGAAGGATTAAGATACAAGTTTCTGATGTATCCGAGATTCATTCAATGTCTAATCAATGAATCATTCCTAACATTGCAACTGAAGGACCAGTGCTTAACATTCCATATTATGATGCAAGATCATATAAGTATATAAAGAAGAGAGACCCTAGAAACTTTTATAGTGGGGAACACACTCGTCTTCTGCCTTGGATGTTGCAACAGATAAATCAAGAAGCACAAACATCTCCACAACAATCACCACAACCTGCTGCTCAACCATCACCAATACCATCACCACATGACCACTACTTTCAACTCCACAACCTTCACCACAACCATCTCCACAAACATTACCACAACCAACACCACCAACAACCACTCAACCTACACCTCTATCACCTCATCATCACTCTCCAATATCACCACCACAACAATCACCGTTATCCCCTTTTCAACCTGTGCCATCACAAGATTACCCTGCTGATGTAGGAGGATCAACCAGTGTTTCTAAAGCTTCCAAATCATCTTCTGATGAAGAGGATCGTCACACTCACATGCCTGCAAAAACAACAACTTCTGAGCCTGCTCCCTCAGAAAGTTTTGCTCATTCAAATGTTAACAGACCAGATGAGAAGGATGAATTGACCACTGAATTGATGCAAAAGGTTGAAAGAATGGAGAGAATTCTAAACAGAAGGGCAAGAATCATAGATGATAGAATTCTGGAACTAGATGAGAAGGAACAGGAGATGAAAGATCTTAAAGATAAACATAAGGCTGAATTGACTGAGAAAGATAAGGAAATTGAAGTTGTAAAGGCTGCCCTTAAGCATTCAAGAGAAGAAGTCAGTGGACATATTGACACACTTCAAATTCAAACAATAGCAATGGAGGAACAAGAAAATATCATAGAAGAACAAGCTAATATCATCTCCAAACTTGAAAAAGAAATTGACAGCAAGAACAAAAGGATATCTGAGCTTGAAATGATGATTAAGATCCAAAGACATGAAATGGATGATGATGATGAGAAAGAAGAACAAGAAAAGGTTGATGTTGATGACAACTAGTCAGTACATGAAATTGAAGAACAAGAGGGTAATACAAGTAAGACAGAACATAAGGAACACAGTTTAGAAATGGTGATTTATTTTGGAGAAACCTCTGCTGGTCACACTGAAAAAGCTGAGTTTGAAGAACTTTTCAGCAGACTAGACAGCTTTGCTTTTGAAGAATTCAGTGTTGATAGTGATTTCTGGGACTTTGTAAACAACCTAAAAGCTGATTCTGATCAAATTGTGTTCATTCCAAAATCTCCAAAACCTTTGGAAAAAGAGTTGAACATGCAGATTGTTCCTGTAATGTCTCTAACTGAAGAGCAAAAATAAAGAATAAGACAAGGGTTGAACAAGAAAGAGAGAAAGAAAAAGAATCAGAAAAGGAAAAGCATGAAATGAATATGAATGAACAAGTAAAAACAACACCCAAGAGAATGCCCGAAGTAATAGAAAAGGGTGAAGATTCAAGCCCTCCACTTTGAACTTACTCATGAAAGAGGAAATACTTAGTTGAAAAAGCTAAAGGTAAGAGACCAATAGTTGAAGAAGAACCAGCCAAGAAAGAAAAAGATGACCACAGAAGTCTAGCACCAATTGCTGAATTTTTGGAAGAACATGAGCAAGTAGAAGCTCAATTGAAGAAATTGGCTAGTGTAATTGATTTAGAAGAAGGTGAAATTGCTGGTGGATATGAAGTTGAAAAGGATGTTCTTATGGACAGTCCCATTAATTCAGAACATGCAGTGGAAGACATGGTATCCAATGCACAAACTGATGACTTGATGATTAAAGCCATGTTTCTGATCAATCAAGGTTATGATCCTGATAAAGTGTTTGGAATGACTTATAAGGGCATGAAGGAGGAGGAAGAGAAAAAAAAATGTTACTTGATCCAACAATTGAAACTGAGTATGAGAAAGCAATGACCAAGGATACTCCAAAGCATAAAGATTCCTCTTTGAAGAAATCAACCGGGTATGAAATACCATTGCCAAGAAGGGGTCCCCTACACAAGTTGTCTCCAATGAAGAAATCATCTTCATCCCATGAATCATTATTTCCTGATCCTTATAATATGTTTGATCAGGAAATGAAGGAATATCTCTCAAGTCAGGGGTTCAAGAGAAGAAGGATTGTTAACATGAAGACAAATTCTTTAAGAGCTGCAACTCTTAAATTGATTAATGAGAAGAAAGAAAAACTCAAGAAGCTGGAAGAAGAATTAGCAAGCACCAAACCAAGACGTAGAGTATCAGCTGAAGACATGATGCTGAACTAGAAAGACCAAGAACTACTTGCCCCAATGCTCCACAAGTACCCTGAATGGTTTGCAGAACCATCTCAGTTGAAACTGCAAGAAGAACTGACTACTGCAGAACTGATCAGAGGGTTGTCTACTCCCAAGGGTAAGGTAGATCAAAAGATAACAACCTGGAAGTACGATAGTACATGGAATATGTTCATGGTGAAGAGAATCTCAGGGCTAGTACAATTCTTTACAGAGTACTCAGCTCTTGTAAATGCCCTTAACATTCATGATATGAAGGAGCTAGCTCAACTTGAACTAATCAATCATGCAGCTATGTTCAGGGGATATGAATTCGAGAACCTACTTAAGATGTTCAGAAGAAGAAACAACTTCAATTCATTAAAGACACTATGCTTGAGAAAAGATAAAACAGTTGTCAATCCCCTTGATAAGAAGAAAAAGGTGCAAGAAGAAGAAATTGTATTCCCTGAGTTGAAGGTAAAGCCAACCGAATCATTGAAGAGGAAAGTAGTGTCGGGTACTCATTCCTCCACTCCCATCTCAAACGTGTACTATGATGAGAAAAGCTATGAGATGGTGATTGAAAGGAAGTGGGGAGGAAAGGAGGGAGCTGACATAAGATTATTCAATGGATATGAAGTAAGACTACTTAATGAATCATACATCCACTACATTTATACCAGGCATTTCAGGGAAATAAACAACAAATTGGGTGAACAAGACATGCACTTCTTTCTAAAATGCATCAAGTTGCTGAAACTGGCATATGATCGGATAAGTGTTAAAAGAGACAAAAGAAAGAAGAAGAAAACACCACTGCAGCTTGGAAATGTTATTAAACATGACGTGGATGTAGGGGGGAGCTTACTGATTCATAGAGATGGTCTTTCTGCAATCTCCATTTGGGAGCCTATTTCACTGAAAAAATTACCAATGGAAGCCATCTACAACATGAGCAAAATGAAGATCCATGTGCTAAGTAGAGACCGGATTTCAGAAGCAACTGATTTTGTAAACATGATCAAGGCTATCCTGGATCCTACTAAAGCTGCATTCATATTACCTCCAGAAGACCCAGCTGAATCATCACAACATCAATCACCTCTTAAACATTGAGCAAAACTAGGCTGTACAATCCTTAGGGGGAGTATTGTTACACCCTGAAACGATCATACATGCTAACTCAATAGGTGAATTGATGATTGCTCAGCTGGAATCCCACAAGTCCAAGAACAAATGCAGATGAAGATCTGCAAGGAAAATAATAAGTGTTATCTTCCGCATTAGTTAATGCGAAAGGCATAACTTTGATGCGGACAAGTGTTTACTCTTCCGCATTGACTAATGCGGAAGACAAAATACTAATGCTGAAGAACAAGTTACTCTTCCGCATTGACTAATGTGGAAGAACAAAAGAAGAGGCGGATAAGACTTTGCTCATCCGCATTGACAAATGCGGATGACAGACCAAATGTGCATAAGTATTTGTTCATCCACATTAACCAATGCGGATGACCAACTTACTAATGCGGATGATCAAGTGGAAATGCTGATCAAGATTATCTCATCCGCATTTGTCAATGCGGATGAACAAGCAGAGATGCAGATCAAGACTTAGACTAGTTTCTGATGAAATAGGTCAGGGGTAGTTTAGTCATTTTGTAAAGGCATCTTGTCTGCCTATAAATAGAATAGTTAACCTCAACTGAGGTGACGTCTGATAGATAGAGAATTTTTGTTGTATTTATTCTCTGTAATTTATCAACTTTCATATATCAATACAAACAACATTTATGAGTATTTTTCTTGCTTTGAATGTTCTTTGATTGTTTGTTTCCGCCACTCAATCATTGACTTGATTATCATATTCCATTCACAGTAAGAATATCACTCTTACTCAACCCCAGTCAAAAACAAGAAGGGACTAGGATCAAATGAGATAGCTCCGACACACACAATCTTGTCTGTAAGATCACCTAGGTGTGGAACTTGTGAAGATGAGCTTCCTCTCATAGATCCTTTGAGCAAAGAGGATGAAGAAGTGATAGTGAAGAATTCCTCTAAGTAGAGTGAAGAGGAGAATTCTAAGAAGGGCCACTATCCTTCTGAGGGGAAGAAGAAGACTGTGATGACCAAGTCAATAAGGAAGAACTTGGTCAGGAAGAACAAGAGTAAACTAAGGAAGGCTCAAGAGATCAAGGCTACTTTTGACTCCAGGTAGAAATAAGTGTTTATCTCTGCAGGATTTGAAGTAGAAAAGATTGAAGACATCAACCTAAACTCTTCTCCTAAGAGTTTTGGTTCTTGTTCAAACCATCTCAGTACCAAGAAGAAGACTGATCTGCTGTGTATCACTACTGCACAGGCTGGACCATCAAACTCCAAGAACAATTCCCAGCCTAAAAGGACTGTGTCAGCTTCTGCAAAGATGAAGGTGGAAAGGGGATGTGACCAAAGTCAGATTTGTTCCCAATAGAAGGCTCTGGGAAGAAGAAAATTGAGTGTGTCATGTGTGAAAGTACTACTCACCTTGCTAAGGATTGTCCATACAATCCTAAAGGTACTCTTCACATGACCAAGACAAAGACTTCCAAATGTTCCAAGAAGATTCAGCTAGGTATCACTGCTGCACAGGCTGGACCATCAAACTCCAAGAATAGTTCCCAGCCCAAAAGGACTGTCTCAACATCTGCGAAGATGAAGGTGGAGAGGGGATGTGACCAAAGTCAGTTTTGTTCCCAGCAGAAGGCTCTTGGGAAGAAGAAAATTGAGTGTGTCATGTGTGAAAGTACTACTCACCTTGCTAAGGATTGTCCATACAATCCTAAAGGTACTCTTCACATGACCAAGACAAAGACTTCCAAAAGTTCCAAGAAGATTCAAGCTTCGGAAGGAAAATCTGTCTCCTTCGGAAGCTCCAAATCTAAGAAAAAGGCAAGTGGAAAATTGCCTTTAGAAGAAAAGTTGGTTTCGGAAGGAAGGAATACTTCTGAAGCACTGAAGTCTGCTGCAAGGTCTGTAGGTTCTTCCAAAGGCTCAGTCATCAAAACTTCCAAAGTATCAAAAGCTTCTGAAGTGTTGAAGGTCAAGTCCAAGACTCCAAAGGTGGTGTGGAAGTCTAAGAAAGACCAAGTGACCAAGAATTCTCCATCAACAACAGCTCAAGATCCTCCTAGCACAACCATAGGATCTATTACTATTGCATTACCTTCTGTTTCTCTTAATGAGCCCAAGACAAGTAAGGCTTGGGTTTCCAAATGTAACTAATCATTTTCCTTATGCAGGGACAGCTGAAGACAAACAAAAATGTCAGGATCATTGACAGTGGGTGTTCCAGGCACATGACAGACAATAGGTCCTTAATCCAATACTTTGAAAGGATTGATGGAGGGCTAGTTGCCTTTGGAGGAGATGAAGGTGGTTACATTTCAGGAAGGGGCAAGGTCATAAATGGTAAGCTCATCATTGAAAAGATAAACTTTGTTAAGGAGCTTGGGTACAATCTTCTTAGTGTATCCTAATTTTGTGATCAGAGTCATAACATGCTCTTTACTGAGCATGATTGCATTGTTCTCAAGCCCGTGGTGGTCATTCCTCATGAGCATATTTTGCTCAGAGCCCCCAGGAAAGGGAACATGTACAAGATGGATTTGCAAGAAACATCTCCCTCTGGAGAAGTTTCACGCTTTCTGTCTAAAGCCAATAGTGATGAGTCTTTCTTATGGCATAAAAGAATGTACCATGTAAACGTTAAAAACATGAATAAACTGATTAAGAATGATTTGGTAACTGGAATGCCAAATAAAGAGTTTACAAGTGATGACCATTGTGTTGCATACCTAAAAGGGAAGCAACATAAGGTATCTCACAAGCCTACGAAAAGGAACTCCATCATGCTAAATCAATATTTTAGATTAATTGAGCTTGGATCTTAGGATTCTTATTGTTTGGATCTACAAATCAAAATTAAGATTGCTGAACTTGTGTGAATAAAAGAACAATGAGATGGATAATAATAATAATGTTATGATTTCATTGATGTTGACAAACAAGTTATAATGAGATCATAGATAGCTTGTGAAATCAAACCCACCCAAAGGAAAGGATTTCTCCTTGGATGGTGAATTACACCATGAGAAACACACACACGAAAGTCACACTTGCATAAATACACTAGTGGGTCAATTTATAATAATATTACAACATGACCTAATTTTGACTTTCTACTTGTCTTGATGTTGACTTTGTATGTTGAATCGTCTTGTTTTGTTGTAATCAACTTGGTCTCTGAACTTGTATAATGAGATCTTTAGTCGGTTGTAATTATGATTTGGGAAGCTTCATTTTACTCAATTGTTGAACCCCAACAATACTCCCCCTAAACTGATGCTTGCTAAACCTTGAATTTGAAGATCTTCTCTATCATTTGGTGACAAGTCATCCACATTTGTGTATAGAACATCTGCATTTGTGTATAACACATCCACATTTGATGAAGCTTCATCCGTGTTTGTTTTTGTTCATCCGCATTTGTTTACAGACTTGAACAAAAACGATTTCAAACTGCAGTGCAGGTCAGAAAATCAGTAGTAGCTTCCATTTCTTCAATTTTCTTTGTTTTTAATGATCATGGTGTTTAATTGCATCGAATTTTGAAGGAATAATCCAGTGAATGAATATATATCTTCAAATCGTACCATATTAGAAAAGATCTGATGATTTTTCTTCTTGATTTTTAGATGAACAAATGTGTTTTCTTCTTTTTTGATGTTAATATTGTTCAATTGCATCGAATTTTGAAAGAATAATCATGAACATGTTCAAGATTATTTAAATCGTACCATAGTTGAACAGATTTGTTGGTTTTTCTTCTGAATTTGGGTAAGAACAGATGGGTTTATGATGTATAGGGACTTGGTTCCTCATTTTTCTTATTTTCTTCATTGTTCTTGACATCCTTAAAGATGAAATCAGATCTAAAAACTAGATAAATCCAACAACTAACAACTCTGATACCATTTTGCTAAATCAATATTTCAGATTCATTGAGCTTGGATCTTAGGATTCATGTTGTTCAGATCTAGAAATCAAAATTAAGATGGGGGGACGTGTGTGAATCAAAGAACAATGGGATGGCTAATAATAATGTTATGATTTCATTTATGTTGATAAACAAGTTACAATGAGATCATAGATGGCAGGTAAAATCAAACCCACCCAAAAGAGAGGATTTCTCCTTGGACGGTGATTTACACCATGAGAAACACTCACACACAAAAGCCACACTTGCATAAATGCACTAGTGGGTCTGTTTATACTAATATCACACCATGACCTAATTTTGACTTTCTAATTGTCTTGATGTTGACTTTGTCATGTTGAATTGTCTTGTTTTGTTGTAATCAACTTGGTCTCTGAATTTGTACAATGAGATCTTCCGTTAGCTGTAATTATGATTTGGTAAGCTTCAGTTTACTCAATTCTTGAACCCCAACACATCACTACACCCCTACACTTGTTACATATGGATCTCTTTCGCCCCACCAGTGTAATGAGTCTAGGAAGGACATCTTACTGTTTAGTGATCACAGATGACTTTACAAGATTCACTTGGGTCTTCTTCCTTAGAACTAAGGATGAGACTCCTGAGATTCTGAAAAGTTTCATCTTGAAGATTGAGAATCAATCTGATCTCAAGGTCAAAATCATAAGATATGATCAGGGAACTGAATTCAAGAACCAAATCCTTGATGCATTCTGTGATGAAAAAGGTATTTCAAGACAATACAGTGCTCTAACGACTCCTGAGCAGAATGGTGTTGCTGAGAGGAGAAACAAGACACTAATTGAAGCTACATGAACCATGTTGTCTGACTCTAAGCTGCCCATCACCTTCTGGGCAGGGGCAGTCAACACTGCCTGCTATCTGCAGAATAGAGTTTTAGTAGTTAAGACTCATGGCACAAGAGGAAACCTTTCCTTGGTTTTCTCAGTTCATTTGGTTGTCCATGCACCATCTTGAATACCAAGGATCAAATTGCCAAATTTGCTGAGAAATCAGATGATGGGCACTTCATTAGATACTCTTCCCATGCTAAGGCTTCCAGAGTACACAATCTTAGAACCATAATTGTTGTGGAGTTAGCCAATGTGTCTTTCAATGAACACACACCCTGTGCGGCTGGTTCTGGTCCTGATTGGCTGTTTGATCTTGATTTAGTTATTAACTGTTTTAACAAATCTAGTGAGACTTTTTCAGGATCTGCAGAAAATCTAAACACAGGTGATCCTGATCCAAGATTTGAGCTGAGAAGACCTTCAAGTAACACATCTTCAGCTCTAGATGGAACTACTTCTACACATGAGGTTTCTATCAGCACTACAATAACAACCTCAGCTAATACATCTGGTATGCCTTCAAATTCCAGCTTAGAGGCTCCACAACAAGATAAAGATGCTTCAATTGTAGAAGACAATGATGGTAGTGGTGATAGTGATCAAGACTTTTGTTGATGCTGATAACTACTCCATAGATGACAACATCAATGATGTCACACACTCTTTGGATCAAGTCTCTCTTGATAAGTGTATTGATGTGGTGGGTGAAACATCTATGCCATATCTAAAATTTTCTAATTTAGATCTTTCTTAGCAACTTGCTGTGATCCCTCAGCTAAGGATCCACAAGTCCCACCCTACCACAAACATCATTGGGGATGTTGTCACAGGGGTAAGAACAAGAGGACAAACCCATGAAGCAAATGTTTGTCTTCACTCTTGTTTCTTATCCTAAATAGAGCCAAAGAAAGTTGATGAGTCTCCAAAGGATGGTAGTTGGGTTCAAGCTATGCAATAGGAGCTGCTTCAATTCAAAAGGCAGAAAGTTTGGAACCTTAGTCCTCTTCCTCATGGGAAGACTACCATTGGAACCAAATGGGTGTTTAGGAACAAGAAGGAAGATAGAGGCATTATCATCAAGAACAAAGCTAGACTAGTTGTTCAAGGGTACACATAGGAAGAAGGGATTGACTACACTGACGTCTTTCCTCCTGTAGCAAGACTGGAAGGTGTTAGGATATTCCTAGCATTTGCTGCATCCAAGAACTCCAAGGTCTTTCAACTTGATGTGAAGTGTGCTTTTCTTTATGGAGTGATTGATGAGGAGGTGTATGTCAAACAACCACCTAGTTTTGTAGATCCTAATCATCCTGATTATGTCTGCAAGCTTGACAAGGCTCTTTATGGGCTGCATCAGGCACCCAGGAAGTGGTATGAGACACTATTTGAGTATCTTTGCAAAGATGGATACATGATAGGTACTATAGATGAAACTCTCTTCATCAAAGGACAGGGAAATGACATATTGCTAGTTCAAGTATATGTGGATGACATCATCTTTGGTTCAACTAATCCAAAGCTCTACAAAGACATTGAGAAGATGATAAAAGACAAATTTGAAATGAGTGCCATGGAGGAACTCAATTTCTTTCTAGGAATTCAAGTGAAGCAAGTTGAAGATGGCATCTGTTGATACATATATGTACCTAGATCCTGATCTAAATGTAATATGTCTTACACTTATGTAACTATTGGGTACTTAATGAAATAAATATTTGGTTGTGTTTATAATGTTTAAATATTTCATTAATGAGTTGATTAACGCATACTGACGTAATTATATAGGTTTGTGATTGCTTGAAGTGTTATACATAATGTTATAATGTTAAATACACTAAAACTTGGTGAAGTGAAGTTCTCATGCATCCGAATGGACCATGCGCCCCAACAGTGGTCATGCGTCCGAATGGCCATGCGACTAAGTGTTCATGCGCCTAAATAGTCCATAGGCCTGAACAACTTCATGTGTCTAACTCAGTCGCACGACTGAAAGCTCTGTCGTGCGAATGGATCAAACGCATGGATCAATCGCACGACTGAACCATGCTAATGGTTCAGTCGCCTGAATGAGCAACCTTAACCTATAAATACCACTTAATTCGTGGAAAAACGTAACAATTAAGGAGCATTCAGTCCTATTCAATTCCAGACGTACCCTTGCTGTCCAGAAGCCTCCAAGTTCATACTCCAAGTTCACAGAACGTTGCTGATCGATTCCCAATCGATTCTTAACGTTAGATATAATATCTTATTGTTTCTACGTGCGTTCTTACTGATTGAATCGCCAATCAAATAGGATTCCGCACTATTTGGTTTGGCCTACACGTTAATTCGTTTGTATTTCGTTTGAACACCAGATCCTAACAAGTGGTATCAGAGCTTTGGCTCTTGATTATGTGTGATTCAATCAATTTTGATACAAAGTTTGTGTTTTTTCACTAAAAATGCAATCTTTTTGTGTCAAAAGTTGTCTTTGATGTCCCGTGCTCATCAAGTTTTGGTTTCTACAGCATAAGGCGATTAGGGTTGGTGAAAATTCGGGTTTTTTTACGGCTAAAACACGTTAAACCTAGAAATTTTCAAAAAACAGCAGCTTCAGTCACCCGATTGACCCAATCGCACGACTGGACTTCATTCGCATCCCCAGACGTACGATTGAACTCAGTCGCATCTTCATTCGTACGACTAAGCCTACGGTCGCATTGTTCATATGCATCAGTTTCACTCACACGACTGGACCAATCGCTTAGTTCAGCCGCACGATTGAACCAGTTGGATAGTTTCATTCGCACGGGTAGCCCATTCGCATCGCTCCATTCACACCAGTTAACAGATTGTTTAAGAGACTTAAAGTTAATCTAGATGGAGGATCAATTGTTAGCGTTTACAGCGGGAAGGACTCACGGATTCAGAACTTACTGCTACTGGAGAGTGAGGTGGGGAATCATAATAAACCCCCGAAGCTTATAACATTAGATGAGTTTCCCCACTGGAAACAACGTTTTGAGATCTACCTCAATGGAGTGGATCCAAATATGTAGGAAGCTATTGAGATGGGATACAGTATGCCGGTGGGAGCAAATGGGGTGAAACTTACTCTAGGAGGAATGACTGATGCATAAAGAGTTAAATATAATGCTGAAAAGAGAGTATATGCATTGCTAACACAGTCTATCCCTAAGGACATTTTTCACCAATTATCAGAGAATAAACAAGCCAAGAAGTTATGGGATGAGCTGGAGAAAAGATATGACGGGAATGCTTCGTTGAAGGCAATTAAAGCTAAGGAACTGAAGAAAGAATTTGACAACTTTTCATCGATAGGAAAAGAGAGTTTAGACGATGTCATTGATAGATTCTACCATTTGACAAGCGAGCTGCACACACATGGTGTCACAACTACCATGGAAGATAAAGTGTCAAATTTTGCTGACGGGTTGCCAGAAAGTTGGGCTTCTTTTGTATCAAATCTGAGACATAATGGATTGCTATCAAAGTTGGACATCAATGATTTCATACTAAAGCTGCGAGAAGAAGCACTAAGGATGAAGTATTGAGCTCAGAAGACTTCGTACACTAAGAATCCAGCTTTGTACAATGCCACTCCTCAAGTTAAGTCGTCTGGAGCACCTCTTCAGACTGCTTTTGTGTCAAGCTCATCTGGTCCTTCACAAGTCTCTCCTTCAGGATCAGAAACGTCAGGGTCTTCTAGTACCCAATATATCAGATCCGAAGCAAATGTCACCAGACTGAAGACTGAGAATCTTGGAGACGTGACAGTAGAAGTAGCTCGAGAGCACATGGATCTCTTGGCGGAAGTGGTCCATTCCTATGATGGACTCATTGCT
Source organism: Flaveria trinervia (assembly GCA_025506515.1). Classification (NCBI taxonomy): domain Eukaryota; kingdom Viridiplantae; phylum Streptophyta; class Magnoliopsida; order Asterales; family Asteraceae; genus Flaveria; species Flaveria trinervia. Next base: position 55,500,867 of record CM046447.1, on the reverse strand, counting down.
GGAAAAATTGGAACCTGCCATCTGGTAGATGAGGACTACGAGCAGGTTGATGAGACTGAACTGGAAAGGATGGATATTATGTGGGCCTTAGCAAGTGCTGTCCGGAGAGCAAAGAAGTTCGTGAAGAAGACCAGACAAAACTTGGTTGCTACTAAGGACACTACTTTTGGTTTTGACAAGAGCATGGTGACCTGCTTCAACTGTGGAGAAAAGGGGCACTTCAAAAGAGAATGTGTGAAGCCAAAGAAGACTGGAAAGGTGAATCCATTCTCGTCCTTCACTCGTCAAGACAATCAAGCTAGCAGTTCTACATCATCAGGAAAGGATCCAAAAGCTTTGACCGCCCATGATGATGAAGGACAGGACTGGAGCTTTAGGTTTGTATCTCTGGGAGAATCCAATATTGCGAGCGTGGATGACTTAGATGATGATTCCACAAGTGAAAGAGATATAGCAGTTGAGATAGCAATGTCACATAGTGAAGAAACTACAACAGAGGTCAGCTACAAGCATGAAGAAGGGAAGTCTACAACAAAGAAAGAATCACTAGAACCAGAGACATCTGATGCTGCACTGATGACTACTTCATCAGAACCAGTTCTACTGACCAACTTTTCAAAAATCATGCTTGTTCTGAGTGTGATAAATTTAGAGAAAGCATAGATTTGAAATTTGCTAGGTTGTTAGATCATAATGATAGCCTAGTAAAGGATTTGAAACTGTGCACTGAGGCAAATAGAGTTTTAAAACAAAATGAGCATAGTTACAAAGAAAAGGTAGACCTGTTGAATAAACAGCTTAGGGAAACTGAAGTAGTAGCATTTAACCAAGCTAATGACATTAGGTACTATCTTAACTCCTAGAAGACACTAAGAAACAAAAAGCAGTCTTAGAAGTAGAAGTTAACTCTTAAAGCAAAAACTACACAGTTGGACAAGTTCATCTCATATTGTCCAACACTTAGTGTGAGAGAGCGTAACAATGGGAAGGGCTTAGGCTATAAAGTGGTTCCACCACCCCCTGAGACCTTGATGAACACTAAGTGTTAGGATCAGTGATCTACGTTTGATTGATTAGAGAGTATAGCAGCAGAATTCTAACAATGAATTAGCCAATTCACAAGAACATAAGAGATATTCAAGGTAAGAACAAAACGGTTATAGACAGAGAATTCTGCAAAAGATATTTCATACAATATTCTCTTTCGTGGTAACAGAATGTCACACATACAATTAGGTCAACACCTCTTATATAAGAGATGTGACGTCTGCTGATGTCACTTGATATTGACATCTAACAGAATTTATTCAAACAACTGATAGTTAACATAACTACTGAAGATGCCAAACAGCTGGCATCTTCTTACGAAAATGCTAAGTGTTAACTATCATTACAACTACTGAAAAGAAACTATTGAAACTATAATAACTAAACAACATGCTCTTCAGTTGTTTTACAAATACTGAAACAAAAGAAAACTACTGAAAGTAAACCATCACAACAACTAAAGAATGCTTCTTCAGCTGTTGTAACAAACTCTGAAGGCTTCAGTACTTGTACTTGAACTTCAGCTGTTGTCATCAGCTGATGTCTTCAGTCTTTATACTTTAGCTGTTGTCATCAGCTGATGTCTTCAACCTTTATACTTCAGCTGTTGTCATCAACTGATGTCTTCAGTCTTTATCTTCAGCTGTTGAACTTCAGAACTTTGGTCTTTAGCTATTGAAGTCTTCAGTACTTTAGTCTTCAGCTGTTGTTCTTCAGACTTTGTCAAACAGCTGATCAACTCTTCAGCAGTTGTTGTGATGTCTGTGGGACTTAGAGGTTTTTCTAATTAGGCTCATTGGTTCTTTTGGTCCAACAAACTCCCCCTGAACCAATGCAGCCAAAACCTCTAAACTTATTAAAGTTGTCCCACTTATTATGGCAGAAGGATTGGTCTTTTTGTCTTCTAGATCAGCTCAGAAGTGACCCTTTTTAAGCACAGGCCTGGGAAGAAGTCTCAAAGATCTGTTTGGCAAGGTATGAATGGGAACTCTGTCTTGGGGAACTGGACACAGAGTTGTTACCCCATTCATGAGATCTACTTCCCTATTATGAGTCTGTATGACTCTCTTGTGTAGGCCTCAAAGAAGGTAATTTGTTCCTCCATGGTCAGCTTTTCAGCACCTCCTTCAAGTAATGATTCAAGCCCATAGTACTCAGACAGGTATTTGGCCTGTTTCCCATTCTTTAGCTCCATAGTTGTTATTATTCTATAAGCAAATTCATCGGGTGATTACCCTCTAGGAACAACTGGAGCTCATTCTTTCTGACTTCCTCAAGCCTCTTATATAGTAACCCCTTTTTCACTATTTTGTTTTCCAGCATGTTCTGTGGGGTTAGATTAGCTTTATAGGCTTTCTTGAAGTCCTCTAGGATTTCCCAGGGTGATACTAAAAAGACCAGTGAGATCACTTCATCTACAATCTTTTTCACCTGGCCAATGTATCTTTGTGGTATGTTTTTCTTATGAATCCTGTGAGACACCCTGGGATCAGGCCAAATCCTCACTCTTTCCTTTTGATATTGAAATGTATGCTTAAGAGTGTATAATCTGAGAGCTTGTTTTTTCATATTGATGATAGAAGATGTGGCTGCATAAGCTTTGTCAACCCTCCTCAACAATTCCTCATCATGCTGTTTGTGAAGCTCTTCTTCTTCTAGCTTCACTTTAACAATTTGTCTTTGAGTTTCAGGAGTAATTGTTGAGGAGTGACTTGTGGCCTTCGGCAACTGTATAACAGCTGAGAGTGGCAGCCTATCTTCATCATCTTCTTCATCATCTTCTAGCCTCAATACCCTTCTCTTCTTCTTCAGGGGTATATCATCGGCTATTGGTTTTGAGGGTAAGGGAGTTGGTTTGGTGGGTTTAGTTTTGGGTGGTTTTGGTGTGGGAATGTTGACAGGCTGTACTAGCATTTTGGAGGTGAGTGTGGCTTTTGATTGCTTGGCTAGTTCAATCCTGCTCCTAGCACCAGCTTCATTCAAAGCTTCAATAACTAATCCTTTAGTATATACTTCAGACGAACAGATCTTGGTGGTTATTACCAAGATGTTGTCCTTGGACCAAGACTTGATTTCGATCATTGATCTTCCAAGATATTTTGCTATAAACCTAATCATGATCTCCAGCCTTTCTCTTTCTAACACGTCATAACTTGCCCATCTATTTTGGATTTCTTCAATCTCTAATCTTCTAATCTCAGAGTCAAGTTTATTAGTGTCATGGCCTTGCCTAAACAACTGATCAATGATGTTATCCATTGATCTGCTGTGTTCGGCATCAGCCGCTTTTACCATCAGCTCCAAGGCAGTCTCTTTTTCATTCTTTCTTTTCTTTGATTTCTCCATGTCAGCTTCTTTTTCCTTCTGTTTTTCAGTCTCCACATCCAACTCCTTCTCCATTTCCACTACTGTCACTTCTGTTTCTTTCTCTTCTCTTTCCTCTCTGCACTCCTCTTTCTTTTTGCTTTCACTGACTGAATCTCCCCCTTTTTGGTTGCATTGGTTGCAAGGGTTTGATTGTCAGAAAGCTGTTTGCCCACAACCTCCTCTATCAACAGTTGTATTACTGAGTAAAGCCTCTCATCAATGGTTTTGATCGCTATATGAGTGATTATAGGTGTGATGAGCGGTAGGGAATTTTGAAGGATAGCAGCTATTTGCTCAGGGGGTTCTGTTCCTGAGAAATAGTGCCAGAAGCAGATGCAGGTGGCTGAGTATGTGGGAGTGTCTCTATGTTTGGGAGACCTTCAGATGAAGGTGCCATCTGTGAGGTTTTAAAGGCAGATGGTCTTTGATCCTCAGAAGTTTTGGCAAGCAGCTCTTTGAGTCTGCTCACCTCCTTTTCCAGGATGGTGTTTTGGGCTAATACATCGTAAAAGAAGCGCAGGTCATCATCAGTAGTTACTGAATCACCTGACCTCCTGATAGGATCAGGATGAACATGCACTAAGTGTAGCTCAATTGTAGCATGTGCCCCTTTGTCTTGGAACTGGGGACTTCCTGCCTCAGGACTATGTCCTTCATCAGCAGTTGCCTCTGGTAAGGTCTTAGTGATGGTACCAACTACATCCTGATCATATGCTGAATCAGGATAAGTGGCAGCCTCACCAGAAGTTCCAATCTCCTTTGCTACACTAGGAGAAGGAACATTGTAACCCCTATGCTGTGGGTTATCAGATGCACTTTGGTCCTCCCCCTCAATGGTAGAGGTATTCCCAGTTGTAATTGGTATCTGGGGAGGGGGTGAGGAGTGCAACTGAGTCAGCACTTGTGCAACAAGTAATGTAGGACTTTGGGGGGCGGTTGCATGTGGTGATTGGGTAGAAGCAGATTGCACCCGGGGTGAATGGTGCGCTTCAATGGTAACCCTCTCAAGTGAGATAGGTTCCAGCAGTGTGGGTTCCCCAATATTGGTTGCAACAGGATCCTGTTGAGAGGATACCTGTGCGGCTTTAGCAGGTTGAGTCTGTGACACAACAGGGGGGTTAATACCAGTATGTGGTTCCTGTGTTTGTGGTACAGGGGCATCCTCAGGGGACTCATCTCCCTGAGTAGCCTTTTTTGGCTTTTTGGATTTGGGTTTGGTGGGGACTTTTGATCTGGAGGTGGTGGCTGTGGGTTCCAACTGTGTGGGTTTTCGCAGCTTGGCAGCCTGTTTCAGTGTTTGGTCAGAGTTGTGCCTGGAGTATACTTCAGGCAATACAGCCGTTGCAGGGACTCCGAGGCCAACAAGTCCCTCAGCTTTCAGCTCATTCTCTGTTATGGCCATAATGAACCGAGGATATAATATCCAGCGGTTAGAAATATACTTTGAGGCCATATCCTTAAGTTCAAGAAAAATGATTTTAGAAAAGTTTTAAGTCTTGTTGCTCAAGGATAGAGAATAATACCTGCTGCCACCTTGTAGACATTTGATCCCAAGAGGATGTCTTAGGAGCCAAGCAAACATTTACCATGTGAAATATAAGACGTTCGGCATCATGGAAATGTTTCTTCAGTATGGTAGAGGCAATAGGTTTCCCTGATATCCATGGTGGGCAAAGGATAAATCAGTTGTGCCCTTTGGATACCCAGCAGGAAAAGTGGCATCATCCAGGTTTAAGGTTTGGCGAAGTATATCAGGAGTGATGACCACTTGATGGTTGTTGACGACCGACTGGAGAGACTCGGTGTTGTCCTCCCCAGTGGTGAGGGTGACGTTCGTCCAAAACTGGGGAAGGGATTCGGCATGAATGATGGGATTGAGAAGGAAAGCCGTTTTGTAAGGTGACTGGACCATTAGATCAATAGCGTTATCGAACTTTGTCCAGAAAGGCGATTTGGTGAGGTAGGCTACACAGTTATGTCGTGGTTTGAGCTGCATGGTCGCCATTAATGAGAGAGAAGTTTTGGAGATATATGAACGTTAGGTTTGAAGAAGATGAAGCTCTGAAGGATTAGGTCTTGGATATTTATAGGGTAAGGGTTAGAAAACGACTGAAGGGTTTGGTGTTAGTCATCAGTAGTTTTAAACGACTGTTGACATGGTATTACCCTTTCAGAAGTTGAAACAGATGAAGTCTTGGTTTTAGGCATCAGCAGTTATAAAACTACTGAAGACCATGGTTTTGACTTCAGATGTTTGAAAACAACTGATAACTTGGTATTAGTCATCAGTAGTTGTGAAACTACTGAAGACATGGTTTTGTCATCAGTTGTTGTAAACACCTGATGACTTGGTGTTAGTCATCAGTAGTTGTGAAACTACTGAAGACATGGTTTTGTCATCAGTTGTTGTAAACAGCTGATGACTTGGTGTTAGTCATCAGTAGTTGTGAAACTACTGAAGACATGGTTTTGTCATCAGTTGTTTAGGATGAAACAGTAGTTGTAGAAACAACTGAAGAGAAAGTACTCATCAATAGTTTTCGTCAATTCATAGCCTTTCAGCTGTTTCATACTGTCCTCAACACTTACTCATCAGCCTTTTTGTTGTTTTCAGTTGTTTCATAGGACATCAGTACTTATCTGTTTTTACTAACATCAGTAGTTACAACTACATCAGTAGTTGTAACTTTATCAGTTGTTGTAACAGAAGCAGTACTATATCTCACATGGTCACTAATGATCATCAGTATTTATTTACTGAGATCATCAGTAGTTATAACTTATTCTAGCTACAGCATACCAAGCCGTAACACTAGGTTTTGGAAAGTAGAACTATCCAAAGGCTTAGTAAAAGTGTCTACAAGCTCATCAGCACTAGGCAGAAACTTAGGATCAATCAGACCTTTTTCAAAACAATCCCTAATAAAATGATGTCTGATCTCTATATGTTTTGTCCTAGAGTGCTGGACTGGATTTTTGACAATACATAGAGCTGAAGCACTATCCATTAATAATGGAGTCTTAGTCTCTGTAATGCCATAATCCAAAAGTTGGTTCTGAAGCCAGAGTACCTGAGAAGTACAACTTGCAGCTGCAATGTACTCTGCTTCAGCAGTGGATGTAGCAACAGATGTTTGTTTCTTACTCTGTCAAGAAATCAAACAGTTGCCTAGGAATTGACATCCACCAGAAGTTGACTTTCTAGTTAACTTGCACCCTGCATAGTCACTATCTGAAAAAGCAACTAATTTGCAAGAGTGTCCGTGGAATACCATAAACCTAGAGATTGTGTACCTTGCAAATATCTAAAGATCCTCTTGAATGCAATCAAATGAGACTCTTTAGGAGCGGCTGAAATCTAGCATAGACACAAGTAGCAAACATGATATCTGGTCTAGAAGCTGTTAAATACATCAAGGACCCAATCATACATCTGTAAAGTGTTTCATCAACAGCTTTACCTTTCTGATCTGCATCTAGTTGTGTGGTGTTGCACATGGGAGTAGAACAGGGCTTACAATTTTGTAAATCAAACTTATTCAAAAGATCTTTTGTATATTTTGACTGATGAATATATTTCCATCAGCCTTTTGTTTGATTTGCAAGCCTAGAAAGAACTGTAATTCTCCCATTGCACTCATTTCAAACCTCTTTTTCATTAATTTGGTAAAATCATCACACAACTGGGGATCAGAGGATGCAAAAGTAATATCATCAACATAAATTTGAACAAGTAGCTTATGCTGATCCACCTTCTTAATAAACAAAGTTTTATCATGGAGCCTCTAGTGAAATTATTCTTAAGAAGAAAAGTGGGAAGTGTCTCATACCAGGCTCTAGGAGCTTGTTTCAACCCATAAAGAGCCTTATCAAGTTTATACACCCATTCAGGATGTTTATTATCCTCAAAACCTGGTGGTTGACACACATAAACTTCTTCTTTTATTTTACCATATAAAAATGCACTTTTGACATCCATTTGAAAAAATTTAAGATTGTGGAATGCAGCATAGGCTAAGAACAATCTAATAGCCTCTAGTCTGGCTACAGGGGCAAAGGTTTCATCATAATCAATACCTTCTTCTTGGGAAAACCCCTGTACAACCAGTATAGCCTTGTTCTTAACAATAAGCCCATTTTCATCAGTTTTATTCTTAAACACCCATTTAGTGCCTATTGCACACTTACCTGGGGGAAGAGGAACCAGTTCCCACACTTGCTGTTCCTCGAACTGAAGTAGCTCAAGCAGCATGGCTTCAACCCATCCATTATCTCTCAAAGCAACATGATAGTTCTTTGGCTCTAGCTGACTGATGAAGAGAGCATAGAAGCAGAAGTTAGACAATTGACTTCTTGTTGAAACTCCAGCATTGATATCACCAATAATTTGAGACATTGGGTGATTCTTCAGCTCTTGATAAACAATGATATCTATGCAAGTGTTTGTAGAACCTTCAGCAGCAGCAGATGTTGATGAAGACTCTTGAAACCAAGAATTAGATGGTAACTCAAAAGATGTAGAGGAATCAGAGATCTATCAGCATTTGTTGTGGATGGAACTGCTGAAGCTACAGGAACATCAAATTTAGCAGACTCAGGCAGTTGGTCACTAAACTTGAATAGGTGAGTATTGATATTATCATTATCATCATCAATACCACCAGGTGGAAAACATGCTGCAGAAGATGATTTGGCCACATGATCTGCAACAGCTGGAGATTGATAAGGAACATATTGCAGTATGTCCAAATCAAACAACTCCACAGGGTTTTGTGGAATCTTGTCCATTGGAGATTCATTAACTTCAAATGCAAAGTCTCTTCAACTATCTGTGTTCTGTAGTTGAAGACTCTGTATGCCTTGCAAGTAGATGAATAGCCAACAAAATACCCTGCATCCACCTTAGGATCATATTTTTTGAGTTGATCCTTTGTGTTGAGAATAAAACAGGGACACCCAAATGCTTTGAAAAATGAAATTAGAGGAGCCAAGTGATGTAGAACTTCATATGGAGTCTTCATCAACCTCTGATTTACTAAGGCTCTATTCTGCACATAGCAACTGTGTTAATAGCTTCAGCCCAAAAGGTCAGTGGCAAACTAGAGTTAACCAACATGGACCTTGCAGCTTCAATTAGGGTCCTGTTCTTTCTCTCCACTACTCCATTTTGTTCTGGAGTCCTTGGGATGCTAAACTTTCTTTTGATTCCCTTTGGGAGATAAAATTGATCAAGTGTATGGTTTCTGAATTCAGTTCCATTGTCACTCCTTATACAGTTGACTGAAAGGGAATACTACTTCTCAACATACAACACAAAGTTGATAATCTTTTAAGCAACCTCATCCTTTGAATGTAGAAAGAAAGTCCATACAAATCTGGAGTAATCATCCACAATTACCAGACAGTATTTCTTCTTTGCCATGCTCATCACTCTCACAGGACCAAATAGATCCATATGTAGTAATTCTAAGCAGGCAGTGGACTTAGGCTCTTCAATAGGAGGGAATGAGACTTTGTGTTGTTTTCCTTTTAAACAAGTAGTGCAGGTTTCATCACAGTGGAACTCCTTTATTGGTAAGCCTCTCACTAAACTATTGTGGATCAGTTGATTCATGTTTTTGAAATTAACATGACCCAGCCTTCTGTGCCACAGTTTAGATTCTTGAGGAGAGGCTTTCGAAAATAGGCAAGGATGGCCTCTGAGATCTATTTTCTTGGAAAGATCTAAGGCATACACTCTTCCTGTCCTGTTGGCTCTTAGGAGAGTGTGATCATCCAACACCTTATCAATCAAATTCAGAACTTTGGATGACAGAATCCGACAGTTTTGACTGGTGAAAAGAGCAACATGGCCTTTATCACATATTTGACTAACACTCAAGAGATTGTACTTGAGATTTTCCACATGATTAACATCATCAAACTTTATTTCTCCATTGGAGACAAAGCCTTTTCCAATGATGTAACCCTTAGCATCATTGCCAAAAGAAACAAACCCCTTCTTTCCTTGAGAGTAGTCATGAAGAAGAGAGTTGTTCCCTGTCATATGCATAGATCCCCCACTGTCTACATACTAGATGCTACCTTGGCAATGTTGAAGAACCCTGCAATCATAAACAATTACTTAGTTTTTGAAACCCAAACCTTTTTGGTTTTGGGTCTGTTCATATCAACAGATGGTAAACTAACAGACTTGTTGAATAACAGCTTGAGGGATGGAGATGGTAAAGAAGAAGAATCCTTTGCATGGATTTTCTCCTCTGTGGTTTCAAACACAGGAGCATCTAATTGTTAACTCTCCCCAATAGATGTTGAACCATCATAACAAGTTGTGTCTGATTTTATGATAAAGCCTTCAGCTCATCAGACACAATAGTGCTTGAGTTTGATGGGTTCCTGTGTTGCCCATCTCCCTTTGAGCAACATCAGCTATTGCCTGTTTAACCCCTTTCTTTTTGGATATCTTTTTGGATTTTGGGGTCACAGGTTTTGATGCTGCTGGTACAAATTTGATTTCGAACTCAGTTTTCATTTTATCCATTTCTCTTTAATATTTTCATTATGTTTGAGTTTCGAGCCCTTTTTATACTAGCAATCATAAGTAAGATGATTGAATAAGCCACATATTTCACATGGCTTTTTCTTCATCTTAAGTTGATCATCTGCTGAAGAAGATGAAACTACTGAGGACTTGTTCTTCAGCAGTTTGCTATCAGTACTAGCAGGTTTCTTCCCTTTAGTACCTACTTTCTTGATATCTTCTTCAATAGTTTTCCCACCCTTTCTACTAACAGTTTTCTTCCCTTTAGTACCTGCAGTAGTTTGGGCTTGTTCTCCAGGTGTTATGACATTCTTTTTAGTACTTTCAGTACTTTGTGAAATATCACTTGGAGTGATCAACTTAGTGATCATGTGAGTGTCAGCAGTTGACCATCAACATCAGCTGATAGGTTCTGAGAGGACTTAATGTTAACTTCTACTTCTGATGGTGCTGTTTCAAATAGTAGATCACATGATGAAAAGGATTGGTTATGCTTTCACTATCAGATTCTACCTCTGCTCTAGGAGTAAAATCTGTAGGAGGAGCAGTGTGATTATAACCAATGCCAAACTTCACATGGAAGCAGATTGCTTACTAAGAAGCATTTCAAACCCTTGCAAGAATTTACCCATCGATCACACTCTACCTGGGTAGTTGCAAGTGTTTCCTTGAGGTCTCTGTACTTCTCTAGAAGTATCTCTTCCCTAGCCTTATCATCAGTGATTTGGCATTTAAGTTTGTAAATCTCATCATTCTTATCATTAAGCACAGACTCAAATTCAGCTTTGCTTTTGGAAATTTTTTGTTCTAGCTCAATGTTCTTGTTAATAAAGCTACATTTGCTTCTCTAATAGATGCAAATGCGGCTATGCATGTTTCAGAACATAGTTTGGCTTTTGCCTAAGAGGATACCTGTGATACCTGTGGTGTAGAGGCATTAGAGGATGAAGTATCAGCAGACTCCAAATCCATAAGAGCTAGATTTCCAAAAGGACTATCACCACCATGTTGACCAGCACCAGAGAACAGTTGTTCATGACCAGACAAATCATCTGGTAAACTGCTCCAGTCAACAACTCCTGGGGTGAAAAAGTTATGTTGTTGAGGTTGAGTTTGTTGATGAGATTGGAAGGTTGAGGTTCAGGTAATGCTTGTGGTTGTTGTGCAATATGAGCTTGAACCGGATTTGACTGAGGCAAGTAATAGCAGGGAAAAGGATATGACATTGGACCCTGGGGGACAAAGTATGCAGGAGATACAGGGTTGTGTGAATGATGACCAGAACCAGCAGGATGTTGCCCTCTGTTTTAGTGCTAGACTAGGAAAAGTCACAAAGGGGGCAGAAGAGTTAGATCCAGTTGATCTACACTCTCTTGCAAAGTGTCCAAGCCTTTGGCATTTGTGACACCTCAACTTACTTTTGTCAAAACCAACTTTGGTTTTGCCAGAGAGTCCAGGAAATTTCCTGCCAGTTCTCTTGTAGAACTTCTGAGATCTGATATTAATCAAGGCCATTGGCTCAGAATATCCATATCTTCTAGATCATCATCAGCTATTCCTTTCAAATCATCCATGATGAAGCATAGATTGTCACTATTACTTCCAGAATGACTATCAATACCAACAAATGCATGATCAGAACTATTTGAAGAGAAATCAATATGCTCATCATAATTGCTTTCAGATGCAACATATTCTGACTCATGACCAACCAAGGCAGTGTTCCCTGGTACAAAGTCATCAGTGAGCTTTCCTGATGATGACAGTTTCCTTTTCTGCTCTATCTCTCTTTCGAATGTAAGCAGTTTCCCATGAAGTTGGGTGAGAGATAGGCTATCCAGATTTGCATTGGAGCGTAGGAAAATAGTGTATGTGTCCCATCTCTCAGGCAGTGATCTGAGGAATCTGTTGTTCATCTGGCTGTTGGTGTATTCCTGATTCACCATTTTCAGCTCAGAGATCAAACAGGAAAAACGCTCAAACTGTTGAGTTAGTGTCTCACCCTTTCTATGAGAGAATGTCTCATATTGTGGGCAAGGATTTCTTTGTTGTTGCTAAGACCTCATTTGTGCCACCGAATTGTTCCTTCAGTGCATTCCAGAGGTCATGAGCAGTTTCATGATGCATAAGCCCTGAATAGATTTCATTCGGCAGTGCCATGGCCAGAATTCCATGGGATTTAGCATCAATCTCAAACAGTTTCCGATCTTCATCTGAGTATTGTTCCTTCTTCTTCGGAACCATTTGATTGGTTTCCGGATTGTTCACCATAGGCTTATGTGGTCCATGTACCACAGATGTCCAACAACCTGAACTGTTAACAGACAGGTGATGAAGCATTCTTCGCTGCCATATGTTATACTCAGTCTTAACCAGCATCGGAGGCTTGGTTGAGGAACTGGTATTGTGAGGATCATTAGAAGGAGTAGTCATCACAGATTCAACCAAATTCAATTAAGCTATAGCAGATTTAGAACAAAACACCACAACCAAATTGAACCAAGAGAGATCTCAAAATGAATAAACGAAAGCGACAGAAATTCAATAATCTATAACCAGTTCTTGCAAATATGCTAATTCAATCAAACATAGATATCAAATAGCAGTTTCAATGATCAATTGTTAGATCGATCAATGATTAACCAATGAGCTCTGATACCACTTGTTAGGATCAGTGATCTACGTTTGATTGATTAGAGAGTATAGCAGCGGAATTCTAACAATGAATTAGCCAATTCACAAGAACATAAGAGATATTCAAGGTAAGAACAAAACGGTTATAGACAGAGAATTCTGCAAAAGATATTTCATACAATATTCGCTTTCGCGGTAACAGAATGTCACACATACAATTAGGTCAACACCTCTTATATAAGAGATGTGACGTCTGCTGATGTCACTTGATATTGACATCTAACAGAATTTACTCAAACAACTGATAGTTAACATAACTACTGAAGATGTCAAACAGCTGACATCTTCTTACAAAAATGCTAAGTGTTAACTATCATTACAACTACTGAAAGAAACTACTGAAACTATAACAACTGAAGAACATGCTCTTCAGTTGTTTTACAAATACTGAAACAAAAGAAAACTACTGAAAGTAAACCATCACAACAACTGAAGAATGCTTCTTCAGCTGTTGTAACAAACTCTGAAGGCTTCAGTACTTGTACTTGAACTTCAGCTGTTGTCATCAGCTGATGTCTTCAGTCTTTATACTTCAGCTGTTGTCATCAGCTGATGTCTTCTGTCTTTATACTTCTGCTGTTGTCATCAACTGATGTCTTCAGTCTTTAGACTTCAGCTGTTGAACTTCAGTACTTTGGTCTTCAGCTGTTGAAGTCTTCAGTACTTTAGTCTTCAGTTGTTGTTCTTCAGACTTTGGTCTTCAGCTGTTGTTCTTCAGACTTTGTCAAAGAGCTATGAAGTCTTCAGCAGTTGTTGTGATGTCTGTGGGACTTAGAGGTTTTTCTGATCAGGCTCATTGGTTTTTTTGGTCCAACACTAAGTGTAAACCAGTAAGTAACAATCCCATCAAGGATCATGTGGTGTCTACTCCTCTTTTAATGATCCAAATTCCTCAGATTCTTCAATTGAATTTGGAACAAAACAAAAGGAGGCCACTTCAAAGGCAAAGGGTAAAATACCTTGTGTTAATCTGGAAAAAGAATTTGAAAAGGCTAATATAAAGTCAGGGTTAAACAAAGTCAAATCTGAACCTAAAAACACTGTTAATGTTAACCTTACACAAGTCCCACGTCAAAGTCCAGTTAACCAAAATGGAAAAGTTGTTAAGAATGTCAAAACAGTTAAGTTTGCTAAACAATATCATACATCAAAAGAAGTAGAGTGAAAACCCAAACAAAATGATGTCACTAGGATGTCACACACATCTCCACAACGAAAGTTTAATCATAAAGTTGATAGCATGTCATGCTACAACTATGGAGAGTATGGACACATTGCTTTCTTTTGTCCTTACTTTCAGACACCTAGGAAGAAAATTGAACTTCAGAACTCAAAACCTAAGTCTTCTAAGAGGAGTTCTTTAACTCCACCTAGAAGAGCTAATGAACCCAAAGTTCAACCCATTAGTCAGTCATATGTTTATCACAACAGGCCTTACACAAATCTGGCTTATAGAAAGAAAAGTCATCATCTGTTTCTGATAATGATGACAAGAAGGCACCTGAGCTACCCTCACCCTCTAAGGGTCAATGGGTGGAATTCATGATGTGTGATGCCTCTGCGAAACCCAAGCCAGTAAAGGCTTGGGTTCCTAACCTTAACTAATGCTTTAAATTGTATGTGTAGGGTGTTCACTACAGTGCTGAAAACAACACGTGGATTGTAGATAGCGGAGCATCCAGACACATGACAGGAACAGGGCTCTTTTATCAAGCGTCAAACAAATAATAGGCGGGAATGTTTCGTTTGCTGGTAACAAAGGAGGTTATATCACAGCTCAGGGAGAGGTTGGAAATCAGAAAGTTAAATTGACAAAGTGAACTACGTTCAACAACTTCAAAACTACTTACTCTCTATTTCCCAAATATGTGACAAAGGGTTTCAAGTCATATTTAACAACAAGAAGTGTTACGTCCTAAAGAAAGACTATGTGATTCGGAGGACCAAGTTCTGATGACAACTTCAAGATATAAAGACCTTTATGTTTTGGATCTCTCAACAGCTTCTACAACGGATCATGAAGTTCAGTGCTTCCTATCAAAAGCTACTGAGAAGGACTCCATTTCCTAGCACAGGAGAACGGGACACATAATCAACGGAAGATGAATCACTTGATTCAGAAGGATCTAGTGAGAGGTGTTAACGTCAAAAATTTCCAACTTCCTGATTTCTGTGTAGCATGCAAGAAAGGCAAACAGACGAAGAAGACTCATAAGGAAAAGAAAGTTCATTCTATCGAGCTTCCTCTTGTATTTCTTCACAGGTGACCTGTACTGTTATGTGGTTACTGATGACTACTCCAGATTCTCTTGGGTAATGTTTTTGAAGTCCAAGTCAGAAACATTTGAGTCATTCAAAGAATTAGTAACCACACTGGAATCTCTCTACAAGCTGAAGGTGAGACAGGTACGCTCAGACAACAGGACTGAATTTAAGAATCAGGGGATGGAGGCTTACTGCAAGGAAAAGGGAATTGTGCACCAGTTCACCTCTTCCTACACGCCTCAGATGAATGGTGTTGCTAAGAGAAAGAATAGAAGCTTGATAGAGACAGCACGGACAATGCTATCAGACTCGAAACTGCCTATCCAATTCTGGAATGAGGCAGTAGCTAATGCATGATATACATTAAATCGAGTCCTGGTAGTCAAGCGCCATGGCAAGACATGTGACGAATTACTACAACGACGTAAACCTAATCTGGAGTATCTCGAACCATTTGGCGCTCCGTGCACACTTCTGAAGAAAACTCAAGAAGGAAAATTTAGCGAGAAGACTGATGAAGGGATCTTCTTAGGATACAACATACCGAACAAGAGAGCTTACAACAACTCAACGGGTTTAGTAGAAGTGTGGTGTAATGTTGATGTTCAGAGATATACCACACCCCTACTGGAAAAGGACCCGCTTACTTTTTCGACTATGATGGATTCTTCAAGTCCTTCAACATCCCTATCTCCCCTTCTGATGACGAGTTAGCTACACGAATGATGTATGATATCTTGAATACACCATATCGTGATCCAATATCATCGAGCTCATAGGGAGAATCATCTCATCACTCAGGGGGAGCAATAGAATACAGTGACTCCTCCTCAGAAGATGAATCTACAGAGGATGACTATAACAATCAGGAGACACAGGTACCAATTCCTGCAAGTCCACAAACATCTAACAGTGATGCTTCTTCGACTTCGGATCCTCAAACTCCTTCTACCTCAGATGCAGAACCAAATGTTCATAATCTTGGCTCTGAGGTAGTTGTTCCTACAACTCCAGGATCACGTCTAAATCTCTATCATCCCCTAGAAAATGTCATTGGAGATGTCGGATCAGGAGTGCAGACCCGAAATCAGCTGTACTCAGCTGATTATGCCTCGATAATGGAAAAAGGATACATTCACGATGGTGCTTATCGATGTTTTGTCTCGTAGTTTGAGCCAAAATACGTCAGTGAGGCACTGAATGATGAGGCATGGGTGAATGCTATGCAAGAGGAACTTCTTCAATTCAAGAAGTTAGGTGTATGGACACCGGTAGGTAGACCTAAAGGTGCTAAGGTCATCAGAACCAAATTAGTCTTGAAATGCAAGAAGGATGATCAAGGTGTCATTATCAGGAACAAAGCTCGACTGGTAGTTCAAGGATTTCGACAAGTCGAGGGGATTGATTATAATGAAGTTTTTGCACCCATGGCCAGGATGGAAGCCATTCGTATCTTCCTGGCCTATGCATCGTATATGAAGATCAAAGTCTATCATTAGATGTGAAGAGTGCTTCCTTCATGGTGAAATTCGAGAGACAGTTTATGTCAGTCAAACCGAGGGATTTGAAGATCCTTATCATCGGGACAGAGTTTACAAACTTGACAATGCCTTATATGGGCTTCATCAAGCTCCTAGAGCCTGGTATGAGAAACTCTCGACTCATCTTGTGAAACACGGCTTTCGTAGGGGAGTCATTGACTGCACACTGTTTATCAAAGAAAAGGATGGAGATTTACTACTAGTACAGATATATGTCGATGACATAATCTTCGGTTCAAAGAACGAAGAGTTATGCAAAGAATTTGAAGCAGTAATGAAGGCAGAGTTCGAGATGAGTGCCATGGGGGAAATGAAATTCTTTCTCGGGTTACAGGTGGATCACACACCCAAAGGGATTTTTCTACATCAGACCAAGTATCTTGGAGACATTCTCACTCGGTTTGACAAGGAGAATGCCTCTGCAGCTGGGACTCCACTTGCTACAAACCATGATATAGCACCTGATGAAAATGGAGATCTGGTAGATGCAACAATGTACCGAGGAATGATTGGATCTCTCATGTACCTTACTGCCTCTAGACCTGATATCATGTATGCTACATGTCTATGTTCTAGATATCAGGCTAAACCAAAGGTTAACCATCTAATTGGGGTCAAGAGGATATTTCGTTATCTGAAGGGCACACCCACACTTGGGTTGTGGTATCCTCATGATGATGACTTTGAGCTCACGGCGTACAGTGACTCGGATTATGGGGGCTGCAAGATGAATTACAATTCTACATCAGCAGGGTGTCAATTCTTTGGGAGGAGATTAGTGACCAGGCAATGTAAGAAGGAGACCTCGGTTGCGCTGTTAACCTATGAAACCGAATACGTTGCCGCTGCAAGTTGTTGTTCTCAAATCATTTGGATTCAACAGCAAATGCGGGACTACGGTTTAAATTTCTCTTCTACTCCTATTTATGTTGATAACTCGGCTGCAATTGCAGTCACTAAAAATCCAGTACAACATCCTAAGACCAAACACATCGGTATAAAATATGATTTTATACGGGATTGTTTTGAAAAGAATTTAATCGATGTGGTAAAAATAAATACGGATTTTCAACGCGCTGACCTCTTTACAAAAGCTTTTGACAAACCACGTTTTCTATATCTTTTAGAGGTCAACGGCGTTAAAAAGAAAAGTGATGTTATTGATGATGATCATGTGTAGTCCGATACAATTTAGTCTATTTTTTGGTTTTATTCTATTTAGTTATTCTATTTTATTTTAAATTAAATTCAGGTTATTTAGCTGTCTATTAAAATCCTAAAATATGTAAATCGGTTATGATTTTAGAATTTTAGGGGGAGAATAGGTCAGCGAGTAACATTATTAAAAAAAGAGAGAGAAGGAGAGGATAGCTGACAGAAGGTAGATCGTCTCTGTGATACCGATTAAATATACTTTGGAATATGATAGTACACAGGTACAAACTATTTGGGACTTTAAAATTTAAAATTGAAAAGGATGCGAAATTCAAGTATAAGTCTGTGTAGTCTGAGCAATATAACAGGAAATATGATAGATAAGCTAGCTACTACTAAGGTAACACAAAGAAAGTAGACCTAGAGGTTGCGAGACCACAGATGATATGTCGGTAGATTCAACACAATAGATGACTAGACCTTTTTGGTGATCTCAAGATTAAACTGAAATGTTTGACTAGCTGGGGGCAACACCTTATCCCTGGTTAACACAATCAACAAGATTCCAATAAGGGGTGACGAGCATAATAAACGCCACAAAAGTATGCGTAAGACCAAAGCATGAGCAAAAGCACATAAAAAAATGAAAATACAATCAAACTGATGAGCAATGTTGTTGGGGAGATCTGTGTAAAAAGAAGAAAAGTTGCTCAAACAAAAAGATAGGTTATGTGCCTCTCTGCTGTGCGGTGGCACTTATTTTCTGAGGATAAGCATAACCTATATATTCTAGAACTCATTGTTGTTTGCCGCCTCTCTACTGTGCGATGGCACTGACCTTAGACCACTCAAAAATAACCGCTTCTTTTGAATGTTCTAAGAATAGTCTCTTCTTGCATTCTACCCTTAGACCACTCAAAAATCTCCTGAGGAATGTTGATTACCACATGAGTGTGGGATCCACAAATGCTTGTTGAAAAAAACAAAACTTAAAACGATCACCAAATTGTGTTGAAAATCTGTGTATGGATTTAAAAGGACAAGTATACGGACAATAGTTGTGGCTACAATTCTTGAAAGTTCAAATCAGTGTGAGGACCTAATAGTACTAGTATGATTTCTTAAATTGCTAAATGACTCTAGATGAATAACAAAGTAAGAGCATTAAGGTATTAACTAACTTGCCCTAAATAATTTGACTTGCCTGTGTGATTCCAAAATTGATTTGGTCCAGTTATGGTCAAACTAAATAGAAGTTGCCTATTCCAGAAGCGAATCTAGTAGATTTCTATATTCGGATTTACCTCTCACAAAAGGTTAAAACCAAGGTTAATTTTCTTACTTTAGCTTAATTTTCAATTTATTTAGTCATTTCAGTTTAATTGTTGTCGGACTACATCTTAGAATTCAGTAAGGTTTTAATTCACCTAAAAGGGTCATGTCTGAGATGACCACATGTGTCTTCAAAAGATAAATGTGCCACGTCTGAGGTGATCAAAAGTGTTTCAAGATAAAAAGGATCATGTCTGAGATGATCAAATTTGCATAATGTAAATTCTAAAGCTTAAAGAAGGTTTAAATGGAAAATGGTAAGAAATGCAGAAAATTTCATAAGTCTAACCATTCACATGAATGGACCATGAGTATGGAGTTATCATGTGAATGGGAGCTATTCGTACGAATGGACCATGAGTATGGACCATACAACCGAATGGCCCATACGAATGAACAAGTCGGATGTTTTAGAGCGAACAAATGGTAAGTCGCACGACTGTACTTCAGTCGGACGACTGAAGGGGGCCAACTGAACCAATCGCACGACTGAGGCCCATTCGCCCAAATGAAATATGGATATTAGCCCAGTCGTACGACTGAATTTAGGCTAAGTGTAAATAGAGGGTGAATCGGTCGCAGAGACTCTAACTAAACGACGTAAACAGGTGAAATTAAAGATGTGTTCAAATAACCTAACTAAACGACGTAAACAGATGAAATTAAAGATGTTAGGAGTTAAAATAATGGATTGCGAGTCTAGTGAACCAGAGCACGAAGTCTAAAATTCATAATTGAAAAAAAAATTGAATTTGAATTGAACAGTCAGAACAACATGCGAATGGACACGTTGTTGAACCTCAGTCGTACAACTGATGTGTGCGACTAGATAAACCGCATGACTGAACCATGCGTATGAGTTTAGTCGCACAACTGGTGTAACCGCATAAGTTCACATACGCATGAGTCTAATAGCACACTCAGTCATACGTATGGGTAATTCGCACGACTGAACTTCAGTCGCACTGCTAATGCGCACGACTTGATCTCAGTCGCACAACCTCATTCGCATGACAGAAAAGAAAGTTTGTCAAGTCCAAGTGATTCAAGACATTCTTAGCATATGGATACTAATGTTTACTTTCATTGTGTAACATATGGCAAGTCGATGGACAATGAGTACGAAGCACAACATATGTGCTCATCTAGATCTGACATCCAGAAATGCTTCAGACTTTTCTCGCATTATCACCTTTCTAACGAGATCGAGAATTTCACATGATATATCTGCACCATGTACTCCATATCGTTCTATACAGCAGGTCTTCTGGGAAGGTGCAGTAGTTGACCGATCTTCTGAGCCTCACTGTATCAGGAGTACTATCTTTGGAGAGGCGATTGAGATCACAGAGGAAGATCTCAGGATTGTGCTGCAGTTGGGGGAAGATGTTGACTGTCCTACTAGACTACACCCCCTTACTGTCAGAGGATGTTTTCTTCGAGCTAAGTACTCTGAGGACATCAAAGCAGGGGTGCTCAACAAGAGCAACCTGTGTCCCAGTTCAAGTACCTGGCTCACGTACTGCTAAAGTGCATAGCGTCCAGGAAGGGAGGATTTGATGAGCTGTTGGATCAGATCCAGAATGCCTATGTAGCGTTGGTGCTGAACCATCCGTTCAGCTTCTCCAGGATGATTTTCTCCTACTTAGTGGAGAACATTGAAGGGAAAGGGAAGGAGGGCTTCTGCAGGTACCCCCGATTCATGCGGATGATTATAGACCAGAAGCTCCCTTCCCTGCCGAAGGAGAAGGACGATGCATTAGTGCTTGAGGTGATGGATGATACCACCTTAGGCCGGATGAAGGTGTACAGGGGGAAGCAGGTGAAACCCTCTGTCAGGAGACTGTTCGGGCATCTGGCCCGTGAGGACTATGTGGTGCCAGCTTGGAGGAAGTGGCATCACGATGATAGTGATTCTGATGTTGAGCAGATTGCTGTACCCTCCGATGACTCTGATGATGATGACAGCAGGGATGCTAGAGATGCCATGCCATTTCACCGAGGGGCACAACGACTAATAGTACACCTCCAGTATCTGCCCCCACTGGAGATACAGTAGAGTCGGCTGGGTTTCACCATGATATTATACCTAGTGAGGATGATGTGGAGTCAGATGAGGAGCCACTGACTAGGACTGTGGGAAGCAAAGTCGTTCCCACAGAACATGGACTCCGGGCGGTTGATGAATGCCCCAGTGGATTGGGAGAGAATGTCGCTGACCCGACCTATGCTCCAGAGCAATCCAGCCGCATCCTAGGGGGATCATCCACCTCGATTGGGTCGAGGAAGAAGAGGATGGCTCAGCCCCATGGGATGAAGAAGAAGAAGAAGAGACGGCTCACCTTCATCACCACCACAGCACCCACTACATCTACCATACCACCCACTACCTCAACCACTACCATAACCATCTCTACAGCCGCAGCCACCACCATAACCACCTCTACAGCTACAACCACCACCACGACCACCTCCACAGCAACCACTACCATTCCACACCCCCTACCACTACATATCCCATCCACCACTATATCATTCACACCTACATCACCACCACTATCATCAAGACCTAACCCAATCTTCACCCCTACCACCACTACTACCACTGGCCACCAAGCCGGGCCATCATCATATCCCACCCACTATATGGATCATATCTACCTCCCATTGGGGGTAGAGGAACAGCTATCAGCGCTGAACCATATGGTGATGCACCTGTTAGCAGCCAATGACGAGAAGACTGCGGAAATTCATTAGTTGGCAGATCTCGCAGCTGAACAGTCCCAGCAGATCTCTCAATAGGCTTAGCTGATTGAGCAGCAGGCACAACAAATGGTTGCTCAGAGTGAAGAGATTGCCAACTCCAAGAGCACAGAGTCATATCAGAAAAGAAGATTGAGGAGTTGGAGGATGCTAAAAAGTCTATCATGCTCAAGCTTAAAGGAACAAAAGATGAGCCTCTGAAGATAAAGGAAGGAGATGGTGATGAGGGTGTAGATGATGATGTGGATGAAGATGAAGAGAGTGATGATGATGAAAGGGATGAAGAAGAAAGAACAGAGGCCAGGCAGGAGGATGATGATGATAAAGGAGGAGATGCAGCTGCATCAGCCTCAGCTCAGTGTCAAGAAAGAAGATCAAAGAGAAATCAAGACCAACGAGCTTCCTCTTCTGCCTCACCAAGTGATGATCCAACGATTCAAGATAAAAGTAATGATTAGATGATGATGTATTTGATAGCCTTTGTACTTGAATCATGTATTAAACTTATGCATTTGATGTTTATATTAAGATTAATGTATTTCTGTCTTCATTATTAACTAATGTTTAACGTGTTACATGTTTACAACAAGCAAATCCAAACTTTCAAAGGGACAAATTTGATGTTGCTCCCCTTCAGCAAATCAAGACTCAATTGACTATGATTCTTGATCTTCAAGGGATCGTCAGGAGATGTGTGAGCTATACCCCTGAAGAAGGGGAAATAATTCATGATCTTCAAATGAGCAACTCGCTAAAATGTTCGAGCTGAACCCAGATGAGATCATTAACGATGCTCCAACTTGTGAGTATATCAGTGAAGAAGAGCTAAATGACATTGATGAGATAAAGATAGAAGACATCATAGCAGAGCACTATCCTCAGTACGCTAACAACGAGGGAAATGTGGTCCCCAATATGGGTGAATCCCTAGTCAGTGATACATTTGAGGTATTGGATCAGATGGAGCAGGAGTCTGAGAAGATTGAAGGAAAAGCCCAAGCCTCAAACGACGATGTTGATATCAGAAAGGCAGAATGGGCTGCTTGTTTCGAAGAAATCCGAGCCCAACGCACAGCTCCTAAACAGAATGTCTACACCAAACTCTACAGAGTGAAGAAACATCATAAGGTGTCAGGCAGGATTATTGCATGGGCACATTCGAGGATCTAAATTTTATGCAATAAAGAGGGAAAAAGGGCATAGAGTACTTTAGATTTCCACATGATCTAAAGACTCTACCTGGTTTTGAGCTCAACCAGCTGGCGAAATTGAAGTTATTATATGCTGACCCAAGGAAGATGTCAGGCTGGTTTGAGGCTGCCCTAAAGAAAGAGTACCACACCAGGTGGACCAACTTCAAACCTTAACAACCTACGAGGTATATCAGACGATCCGAAGTTGACTCCATCACTGGTAAGCCCAAGATAGTGCAGAAGTGGAGTCCCCCAAGAACAATGTCTAGAATCCCTCTCAAGGAAATGCCACAGGACTTCACTCCACACTTTAAGTGGTGGTACTATGATTGGGGAACCGAGGAGGCGGTCATAGTTCTAAATAAAGAGGAACAAATGGATACCATCAGGGTGTTTGACCAAATGTGGCTCACTAACTTGTCTTATAATGATGTCTACACATTATACAAGTGACCACTATTCTATGACCCACAAAATATTGTACAAGCCCTCCAATTCCAAAATGTTATAAGACTCTGTTTTGCGTTCGAGATACATGCAGGAGTCATAAGAGAGGAAAAGTACAAGAAGTATGAAAAGGTGATGCAGAAGGTAAGTCATTAGATAGATCTAGGTCCAAAGGGGAGTTTGTTGATACATATATGTACCTAGATCCTGATCTGAATGTAATATGTCTTACACTTATGTAACTATTGGGTACTTAATGAAATACAAATATTTGGTTGTGTTTATAGTTTTTAAATATTTTATTAATGAGTTGATTAACACATATTGACGTAACTATATAGGTTTGTGATTGTTTGAAGTGTTATGCATAATGTTATAATGTTAAATACACTAAAACTTGGTGAAGTGAAGTTCTGATGCGTCCGACTGGACCATGCGCCCCAACAGTGGTCATGCGTCCGAATGGCCATGCGACTAAGTGTTCATGCGCCTAAATAGGCCATACGCCTGAACAACTTCATGTGTCAAACTCAGTCGAATGACTGAAAGCTCTGTCGTGTGAATGGATCAAACGCATGGATCAATCGCACGACTGAACCATGCTAAATTCATGGAAAAACGTAACAATTAACAAGCATTCATTCCTATTCAATTCCAAACGTACCCTCGCCGTCCACAAGCCTCCAAGTTCGTACTCCAAGTTCACAGAACGTTGCTGATCGATTCCCAATCGATTCTTAACGTTAGATACAATATCTTATTGTTTCTACGTGCGTTCTCACTGATTGGATCGCCAATCAAATAGGATTACACACTATTTGGTTTGGTCTACACGTTAATTAGTTTGTCTTTCGTTTGAACACAAGATCCGAACAGCATCTTCATTAGTCAGTCAATGTATGTTCAGCACATACTCAAGAGGTTCAACATGACTGATTGTAAGATTGCTAAGTCACCCAAACCCAAAACCACTCCCTTGGACCTGATCTTAAGAATGAGTGTGTAGATGAACACTTATACAGGGCTATGATTGGGTCACTTATGTATCTTACTGCTAGCAGGCCTGATATTATGTTTGCCACCTGCATCTATGCAAGATATCAAGCCAACCCTAAGATGTCCCATCTTATCACTGTCAAAAGGATTCTAAGATACCTTAAAGGTGCTTCAACACTTGGTCTATGGTATCCAAAAAATCCTGACTTCAATCTGTATGCTTATACAGAGAGTGATTATGGTGGTTGCAACATGGCTGCAAGTCTACATCTGGGGGATGTCAGTTTCTTGGTGTAAGGGTTGTCTCATGGCAATGCCAGAAACAATCATGCGTCTCTGCATCAACTGCTGAAGCTGAATACATTAGTGCTGCAAGGTGCTATGCTCAAGTGCTTTGGATTCAGAATCAGAGAGAAAACAATAGTGCTATCTCAATCACAGAGAATCCTATGCAGCAGTCAAGGACCAAAAACATCCATATCATGTATCATCTAATAGAGATAATTATGAAAATGGATTAATTAAACTAGTCAAAGTTCACAATGATGAACAATATGCTGATCTGTTCACAAAGGCTTTTGATGAACAGAGATTTAAATATCTTGTATCAGCTATTGGGATGATCAACTTTGAGTAGGTTTTTCTTAAAACTAATTTATATTATTTCTTAAAATATGTGTATCCTAAGTTGTATAGTTCATCACTTTCATAAGCTCTTGTTTTCTTTGGATGAAAATATTTTTGAATACTTTCTTTGATTTATGAAAATTTTGATCCTTCGGAAGTTCGGTTTTTAACTTCGGAAGAAAATCATGCCTTCAAAACAAATAACTATCTAAGAAGTTTTACCTTTGGAAGGGATTCTAATGTATCTTCCGAAGCTTAATGACTGTCTAAGACACTTCTATGTTTTCAAGGACCTTCTTCTTCCAAAGCAAAATTAATGCTCGGAAGCAATGTTCTTTGATGCACAAAGCATTCAAGTCTTAATTTCTCTTTCGAAGCAAAATTTTCAAAACTCTCAGGAAATTCTTCCGAAGTCATTTTACCTTCGGAAGCTTTTTCATTAAAACTTCCGAATATAATTTACATTTAGAAGCTTTTTGACTTCCAAGAAAACTACTTTTTGAGCAACAGTACACTACTTTTTCAGAGGTGGGACCGACATTCGGATTTCAAAGTTTATCCTCTTTCATTAAACTTTATCTGAATCCTTTTCACATATAAACCCAATGGTTTCCCCCTCTTTCTATCATCTGCTTCTTCCTCCAACCTAAAACCCTAAATTTCTCTCTGAAATTTCTTTCTTCTTTCTTTCTTCATCCTTAAGCTACCTCACAATGGCCAACCCCACTCACAGAAATGACCCAAACATTACCATGCAGCTCCACAGGCAACACAACCAGGTTGCTCTGTTAAGCTCTGAGAAAGATCCTCATTTCTCAGAGGTTTTCCGTTTCTTAGATTTTTCCAACTATTTCCCCTCCCTAACCATTGATCCTCCACTTTGTGAGGATCATCTACTTGAATTTTGGAAGACCTGCCAAGAGGTCGTAATGGATGGGGAGAAGGTACTGTCTGCCACAGTGCAGGGGAGAACAGTCTTCATCACTCCGGCCATCATCAACATGCATCTTCAGCTAGATGATGAAGAAGGTGAGGTGTTCTTTCCCAAAGAAGCTGTCAATCATTCTTTTGAGCAGATGGGGTTTGAGGGAGATTTCTCATCCCAATGGAATTCTTGCGCCATGTGGTTATCCATAGCTTATCAAACAAGCATGGTGGATCGGACCAAATTCCTGAGGATCTCTCCTTCATTATCCATGGAATCATTCAGGGGATCAAGTTCAGGTATCTCAATTTTTTTATACTAACTTACTTGCAAACTTAGATTCCTTAGAATATTACATGTTTCCTAGATAAGTTTAGTACATTCTTAACTATGAACTGGGCTCATAGTTATGGGGAACATATAACATTCTTAAACTGGGACAAATGAAGCCCGACGTCTTTAAAATATTGAGAAAGCCCACTATAGGCTTCTCAGGGCCACAAACAGCCCTGGTCCCAAAAATATTAGATCTGATTGCTCAAGGTGACAACCTAGCAGCACTAGCTAGTGTTGAACCCACACTAGCTACTTTCCAACCACCTACACAACCATAAATCACCATCACCTACCAAAGAAAATCCAAACGAACCCCTGCTCAGACTATTTAGTCTGTGGAGGCCCCCATACACTCACCCATAGAAGAGGAAGTGGAAACTAGAGCTCCCATTTCTCTTGAGGAGAAGACCACTCCCA
Source organism: Flaveria trinervia (assembly GCA_025506515.1). Taxonomy (NCBI): domain Eukaryota; kingdom Viridiplantae; phylum Streptophyta; class Magnoliopsida; order Asterales; family Asteraceae; genus Flaveria; species Flaveria trinervia. The sequence continues at coordinate 55,474,221 of CM046447.1, read as the reverse complement.
TATCTTCAAGGATCAGTGCTGAGGTTCCTTATGCTCAGCCTGATGAGCTCATAAGCCAAACTGCCTTAAGCCATCACTCTGAGTTTCAACACTCAAGTGATCAACCTTCAGGGGATAGTTACCATCCCTAGCCTTTAGATCTCAACCAGCCAATCCCCAACCTTGATTTCTACACTAATGAAAATATAGCTTTTAGTGAATACCATGATTCTCTCTTGTTTTCCCCTACTCAAAGAGAGATGAGTGCTTCTGAGGCTCTTATTTCTAGCCCCCATCAGTCACCTATTGCTGAGGTGGACACTTCTGAACCTGTTCAGGATGTCCATATGGAAGAGGCTCTTACTTTTGAAAGTGATTACATCATTAAGACCACAACCATGGCAACTCAGCCCACTGTCATCTCAACTGAGACTGCCAGTGAGCAAAGGAAATCCACCAGCCAAGAACCTAAAGCTAGTGGTGAGAGAGAGGACTTTGGTCCAATCATCTCATCCCCCAATGATTCTTCTAATGAAGATGAGGGGAATTTAAGACTAAGGGTGCACAAACTGTCCAAAACATGCACCTATTTAGTCTCCAAGGTTAGTCACCTTGAATCTCAAGTGACTACCTTGCATAACAGGGTCAATGTTCAACAACTTCAGATTTCATATCTTAAGGAAAAAACTAGCTGGGAGACATTTAAGAAGAGCTCAAACAGGAACACATAAACTTTTGGATGTGATTGACCTAACTCTTGGCTCACCTATGCAAGTGGGTGATGCTACCAAAAAGGGGGAGAAAGACATTACAGCTACAGAACCTGGGAGTTCTTCAGAGAGAATGGACACTAAGGACTTACCATCCTCACTTGCAACTATGCATTCTCAGCAACCTCCTCAAGTCCACATTGATATGGATTACACAGACTCCTTCATACAGAACCTATTTTAGGATGGAATACCAAGGGCTATGTCATCTCCACCATCTTGCAATCACATCATTGGGTGGAGGTATGACAGCAACAGGAGAGCCCTAATCATCATAAAAGTTCAAGAATAGTAAGAAATCTTCAATTTTCAGAACTTGAACTATTATGACAGTCTAGATTTAGTCAACATGTCACTTGTCAATCCAAGCCAATCAAGACAAGCTGACAAGTTGGCACAAAGAATCCAAGATAGGATCACTGCAGAGTTCAGCCTAAGAAGAAGACTGTGGGAATGAGGCAATGTCATCGGTCCACTGGATGTTGAGGCAGACCCTAAGATTAGCTTCATAGGGAAACCTTGACTGAAGGCCTAGTGACAGAACCTGAGAGCCTAGTCTTATCACCAACAACTGCTATAGACATCAATGCCCTTTTTAAGACACCTGCTGGTGAAGGTGCTTCTCAACCTCTCTCTGGCCAGAGCTTAGAAGCTGCATCAAGCAATAAAGGCCAAAGCTCTCTCACCCTGAGTCATAAAGGTCTGTGAGTGGCAAAGGGAAAAGAAAGATGACATCTAAGGAGATTGAGGAGGAGAGAGAGAGAGAGGAAAAGGAAGCTGAGGGGAGAAGGTTCCTCTTCTAGGTCTGCAAGACTCATGGAGTCTGCTATCAGGGCTGCCCCCATACCAGATACTCAGAATGATAAGTTAAGGGCAGTCAGGGTAAACTATCTATAGACAAGGAACTATGACATAAATAATGTCATCTCAATAACAAGCCAAACAAACACCGATAAATTAAATTGATGTGGCTAGTGTGATATGATCCAAGTCGGGTGATACCCAATAACAAGCCAAACAAACACCGATAAATATTTGTTTGTTGATGAGATCAAACAAATAAATATAAACACCAACATTGAAACCGGGTTTCCTAAAACATTGGTTTTGAAAATGAATAACATTATATGGATAATTTGTTCCTGAGAAATTGTTTGTTTTATTAGTTGAATAATATCAAACAAGAGTATGTTAGGTTTTATAAAATTACAAGGGTTTTAATTTTATAAAAATGGAGTGCAAGAATATGTTTTATAAAAACATTTCAAATGGGAGGGAAACCCACCTTGTGGGACCCCAACTTCGGCCGCCCCTTATGGGGTTGAAGTGCTTTGATTAGTGGTGTTGCATGCAACATAAAGAACCACACTCTCTTCTACCAAGATACATCTTTCTCACACAAACACACAAAGTAGAATCCTCCAAAATCTCTCTCTAATTTTCGGAACTTTAGAGCTGGAACATACAAGGTTTTCCACTTTCTAAGAAGTGTTCTTGGCTGCAAAATCAAGTTGGGAGAGGGTTCTACAAAGTTGGTGTTGCAAGTCCTAGCAAAAGGGTGTTTGCACAAGCTTGGGGTATCATCTCTTGAGGACTTCTACATTGAAGTCTTGACCATCTAACATCATCATCTTGTGCTACACATCCACGGTTCCAAAGGTGTGTTATTGAAGGTTTCGGGTGCAGCCTTCTTAAGGTTTTCTTGGTTGAAGATTCAGCCACAAAGTTCATCTTTTGCTCCCTATCCACCCGTTTTTCTAGCCCCTCCAAAGGTTGTCTTCTTAACCTCTTTTGTTGATTATCTTCTATGCATTTCGTATTTGGATCCATGGTTTGGGTTTAGCTTAACAAATGAGTTTGATAATCTATAAATTAACAAGTTTTAAAACTTATTATCCGCTGCGTTTTTTCATATATATAATATTATATGAACTTTGATAAACTTGTTAAATCCCTTCAATGGCATCAAGAGCCACTTATACGAATGCATACATGTATATGACACTCTTGTTCACGGTTTTGTGGTGTATGACACCATATGGCCGAGAGTTTTGAGGGCTGGATTGGTCCCACTTTCAGATTTTAAAGATACTATTTTGTATGCATGATTAGGATCTTTAAAATTTAGGTAATGGTTGTTTGTTTGTTTGAACCAAACCCATTTGTTCTTGGTTTATGTTGGCCAAGAATATGGGTTGAAAAGGGGCTGCAAAATCGTTTGTTATGTGCATATTTGGATGTGTATATGGATGTTCATAACCTAGCCAATACCTTGTATTTGGATGTGTTTTGTGTTGTGATGTTGTTTGATTATTCCATGGGTTTGCAATAATTATTATTTGGGTTTGTAATCTATTTATTATTTATGTTGGTTTGTAATAATAAGTAGATTAGTTATATTTCTTTTACTAGTAAAAATGTATTAGGATATATTTTGTAAAAGGAGTTCAAGAAGACTTCGGTTTTGGTTTGGGCCATTTTAGGCCCTAATGGGCCTCTTAGCCCAAGATTGGTTTTAAGCCCAATAACCAAAGCCCAAAGCATGAAGGCCCAAGAAAGCTAGGAGCTGAAGTTGGAGCCCAAAAGAAAGCCCAAATAAAACAAATCGGTGACAACACAAAATGGACACTTGATGCATTAGGATGCGGGATCAAGTGGGAGCACACCATCTCAATGCCTTGTGTCATGTTTATGCCTTATTATTGACCCTCTTGGCACACTTGTTTTGGCCAACAAGTGTTGCCAAATCAATTGGCTATGGTTACGGACTTGTGGTTGTTTTTTCAGGCATGTATGGTTGATTTATGTTCTACTTATCTTATTATGCAATTGGATAGTTAACACTCGAAATCTACCACACGCATAAATTTGGTTCCTTAGAAATCAATAAGTGATAAAATGGGTTTTACCAAAGGTTATTGATTTCATAATTAAATGGGCTATTAAAAGGAATTTTTGAAATAAGTTTTCAAATAAACTACCATGTATTTGAATGCATACAAATGCAAGGTATGAAAATTGTTTTCCAAACTAGAATTCTGTGAAACTAAATCCCTTTTATCAAGTCAAACACCATCCTATTATACAACACTCGAATCATTTGAGAATTTAATGTGCGATAAAGGTCACCTAACCACATTAAAGGGAACTTATGGTTTTGAGGTGGGTTTGCCATATTTATGGAATAAAGGTCACCTAACCACTAATATTAGCAAATCCACACGTGTGTCTAAGTAGGACGACTTAATTTGGAAATCATGCACTAGGATCACCGAAGCATGACGTACAAAGGGTGTTGATGGGATAAACATGCCTAACAAACATAAGATGTTTAACCGATCCCATACACTAGAAATTGTAATAGGTTACAATTGTCAAACGTTGACTACCTTGTTAATTTAAATAAAGGAATAAAGGTCACCTAACCGATATTTAAATCTAAAGTTGGATTCTAAAATTTTGACTATTAATTGTCTATCAGACAAAAAGGGTATTAATAATCAAAATACATTGATATTAAAAGTACTAAAAATTTAACTTTGTAATATTGTAGATGGCTAACAACAACAATGCTATCTCAACCGTCCATAACCTATCACTAAGGACCATCCTTGAAAAGGAACGTCTAAACCATGGGAACTTCATGGATTGGTACCGAAATTTAAGAATTGTTCTCAAACAGGAAAAGAAGTCCTATGTGTTAGACGATCCCATTCCCGATCAACCCGATGAAAATGACGTTGAGGCCTTTGCCGAATGGGTCAAGTACACCGAAGAGTCTGTGCAAGTCTCGTGTCTCATGCTGGCAAGTATGATACCCGATTTGCTAAAGGAGTTTGAGAACCACAATACCTATGACATGATCACCCAGTTGAAGGAAATGTTCCAACAACAATCAAGGGTGGAGCGCTTCGAAACCGTTTGGGCACTTCATGCATGTCGAATGGACGAGACCCAATCGGTATCATCTTACGTTCTTAAGATGAAGAGCCACATTGATCGCCTTGAAAGGCTTAACTGTTGTGTGTCCAACGAGTTGGCAACGGATTTGATCCTCAACTCCCTATCCAAGAAGTTTGATAGCTTCGTTATGAACTATAACATGAATGGATGGGACAAGAGCATTGGTGAGCTTCACTCAATGCTCAAAACGGCCGAGGCAGGCATGGGTAGAAAGGTTCTACCGGTCCTTACGATCAATGAAGGTGGTAGTAGGAAAAGGCACCTCCCCGACCCTAGGGCAAATGCAACCAAAGGGAAGGGACACGTCAAAGGAAAGGGTAAGGGTAAAGCAAAAATGCAGCCACCCAAACCGAAAGAAAAGAAGAAAAAGGTTGCTCAAGATGACCCGTGTTTTGAGTGTGGTGAAGTAGGCCATTGGAAACACAATTGTCCGGTCTATCTCAAAGCATTGAGATCGAAGAGGGACGCGGGGCAAACTTCAGGTACAATGTTTATGATACATGTTGAGCTTAATGTTATTTCTTCTAACACATGGGTATTAGATACTGGATGTGGAACTCATATTTGCAATTTGTTGCAGGGGTTCAAAAGAAGTGAGCATTATGCAAAAGGGGAAATAAGTCTCTTTATGGGCAATGGTGCAAAGGTTCACGTGGAAGCCCAAGGAGACTACATTTTGAAGCTTCCAAGTGGTTTGGAAGTCATTTTGAAGAATGTATTGTATGCTCCTAGCTTGACTAGGAACATTATTTCTGTTTCTCATTTAAGACAATATGATTATGATTTCAAGTTTGTTGACAATGATATTCATGTTTCCTTAAATCATGTGTTTTATTTTAAAGCTATACCTTGTAATGGTATTTATGAATTGGTTCATGATAACACAACATATGATAGCTCTATGTACCAAGCAACCACCAAAAGACTCAAACCTAATTTGAGTGATTCTTATCTTTGGCATTGTCGCCTTGGTCACATAAAAAAATCGTATACAAAAACTTCAAAAGAATGGTCTTTTGAAAACCAATGAAAATGATTCATTTGATGTATGCGAGTCTTGTTTACAAGGTAAAATGACAAAGGCCCCTTTTAGTGGGACTAATGAAAGGGCAAAAGATTTATTAGGGATCATTCATTCGGACGTATGCGGACCTTTTAAACCAACAACTAGGAATGGTGAAAGATACTTCATTACCTTTACCGATGACTATAGTCGATATGGGTATGTGTACTTGTTAAGACACAAACATGAATCTTTTGAAATGTTCAAAACCTTCAAGAATGAAGTAGAAAATCAACTCAACAAAACGGTCAAGATTCTTCGTACGGATAGAGGAGGTGAATACCTCAGTAGTGAATTTCAAGAATATCTTAGAAGTTGTGGGATTGTCTCACAACTTACTCCACCTGGAACACCACAACATAATGGTGTGTCTGAGAGGAGGAATCGGACTCTATTGGATATGGTTCGATCTATGATGGCAAGAAGTACGCTACCTCTATCATTTTGGGGTTTCGCATTGCTCTCCGCAGCCCGTATTTTAAATATGGCCCCAACCAAGAAAGTGGAAAGGACACCTTTCGAAGTATGGCATGGAAGGGTTCCATCATTGTCATACTTAAAAGTTTGGGGGTGTGATGCTTATCCTAAGCAATACACTCAAAACAAACTGGAACCCCAATCCACAAAGTGTGTCTTCATTGGATATCCTAGAGATTGTATTGGATATTATTTCTATGATCCGACAGAACAGAAAGTGTTTATTGCTCGAAAGGCAGAGTTCTTGGAAACTAAGTTTCTTTTGGAAGAAACTAGTGGAAGAGCAGGAACTTGAAGAGGTTCAAGATTCACAAGACGATACACAATTGGTTGATACTAACAATCAACATGAGGATGTTGAAAATGATCATATGGATGATCAAAATACACAAAACGTTCGTAGATCTGGTAGAATTAGTGTTCCTCCTGAGAGATATGGATTTTTCATGGATGGATGCTATGTGGTAGATTCGGATGAACCAACCACATACCATGATGCAATGTCAAAACCTGATTTTGACAAATGGCAAGACGCCATGAATGTTGAGATGCAATCCATGTATGATAACCAAGTTTAGGAATTGGTTACACCACCTCTTAAGTCCAAGATAGTTGGAAGTAAGTGGGTTTTCAAGAGGAAAACCGATATGCATGGAAACTTGGATACTTATAAAGCTAGACTAGTAGCGAAAGGTTTCACTCAAACTCAAGGGATTGATTATGATGAAACTTTCTCCCCTGTGGCAATGCTAAAGTCTATTAGGATATTATTTGCCATAGCAGCATATTATGACTATGAGATTTGGCAAATGGATGTCAAAACTGCTTTCCTAAATGGATATCTTGAGATAGATGTCCATATGGAACAGCCTGAAGGTTTTGTCGATCCAAAACATCCTAACAAGGTATGCAAGTTAAAGAAATCAATCTACGGATTGAAACAAGCATCAAGAAGTTGGAATCACCGTTTTGATGAGGAAGTAAAGAAATTTGGCTTCATCAAAAACGCTGATGAAGCTTGTGTGTATAAGAAAGCTAGTGGGAGCATTATTACTTTCCTTGTATTATATGTCGATGACATTCTACTTTTTGGAAACGACATTCCAACCTGGAAGGTGTAAAAACCTGGCTTGGAAGCTGTTTTTCCATTAAGGATCTTGGTGAAGCCGCCTATATTTTGGGAATAAAGATCTATAGAGATAGATCAAGGCGATTAATAGGTTTAAACCAAAGTGCATACATTGAAAAGATCTTGAAGAGGTTCAAGATGGAGATTTCTAAAAAGGGGTTAGTACCTATTCAGAAAGGGACTATATTGAGCTCATCTCAATGCCCTAGTTCAAAGGTTGACCAAGAAAGAATGAATGGAGTCCCATATGCATCTGCTATAGGATCCATCATGTATGGAATGATATGTACTAGGCCGGACGTGTCATGTGCTCTAAGCATGACAAGTAGATATCAACAGAATCCTGGTAATAGTCATTGGATGGTTGTTAAGAGTATTTTGAAATACCTTAGGAACACTAAGGATATGTTCTTATATATGGATCTGGTGAGGAGGAGCACGTTGTAAAGGGTTACACAGATGCGAGTTTCCAAACTGATCGAGATGATTCTCGATCACAGTCGGGATATGTCTTCATTATGAATGGAGGAGCAGTCTCATGGAAGAGCTCAAAGCAAGATGTAGTGGCACTATCTACAACAGAATCAGAATACATCGTCGTTTCATTGGCAGCTCAAGAAGCTGCGTGGCGTAGGAAGTTCATTGCTGATCTAGGGGTCGTTGCTACCATTCAAGACCCCCTAGAGATCTTTTGTGACAACGAGGGTGCGATTGCTCAAATCAAGGAACCTCGTGCTCATCAAAAGACTCGACACATTGAACGAAGATTCAACTACATAAGGGATGAAGTTGAAAAAGGAAAAATATGTATTCGCAAAGTTCACACTGATCAAAACATTGCGGATCCATTCACGAAGCTCCTAGATAGGTCAAAGCATGAAAGTCATACTTGTGCCTTTGGACTTCGATATTCTAGTGATTGGAATTGATCAAATTTTGTATTTGGATATTGGAACTTATGTTATTTGCCTCATTCTATGGTTATAATTTTCATTTGTCCTTCCATTTTAGCATGTTTAAATACGTGAATAAGTAAGTTATTCTAAACGTCCGTGGTCGATCATACTTGTGGGAACAACTATGAATGTAAGACTATAATGAACTTGGATTGGTTGATATTCATAAGGTATGAATGTAGTGCAAGTCGTTGCTCCCAAGGTTCATTGATATCTATGGGATTTAGATATTGGACCTACCCGCTCTCAATTATTTCTGCATGGAATCTTTGTGATTAGTCATAAGAGATATTGAGTAAAGGCGAATATCATTGTATCCTCAGACCTGAGATGCATATTGGGTCTTAATATTCATCAGTATTGTACTTTGACTTAGTTCTTTGCTGTTATGAAAGATTAGCAGTACACAAGGCTAAGTTCAGGCATGATATAAGGTGATTGTGAGAGACGTATGTAGTCAAGAAGGAATTTCTTCCTCTTATTCGTTGAGAGTTAGATGTCTAAGGCCTGTTAAAGTTAAACCCGCGAAGAATGACAATTCTGTGTCTCTGGGATCTAACATGACATCTGTAACAAAAGGAAAAATGATTAATTCACCTAAATCATATTCAAGTGAGGTACTTGAAAAGGATAATGTTACTGAATGGCACTTAGTCATATACATTAGGGGTAGCAAACCGTTGCTAGGCGTTATTTGCTGCTTGCATCAATCTTCTATGAATCTTGTGCAAGTGGGAGATTGAAGGATTTGATCTGCCCAAGATACATATTAAATTGATGTGGCTAGTGTGATATGATCCAAGTTGGGTCATACCCAATAAGAAGCCAAACAAACACCGATAAATATTTGTTGTTGATGAGATCAAACAAATAAATATAAACACCAACATTGAAACCGGGTTTCCTAAAACATTGGTTTTGAAATGAACAACATTATATGGATAATTTGTTCCTGAGAAATTGTTGTTTTATTAGTTGAATAATATCAAACAAGAGTATGTTAGGTTTTATAAAATTACAAGGGTTTTAATTTTATAAAAATGGAGTGCAAGAGTATGTTTTATAAAAACATTTCAAATGGGAGGGAAACCCACCTTGTGGGACCCCAACTTCGGCTGCCCCTTATGGGCTTGAAGTGCCTTGATTAGTGGTTGTTGCATGCAACATAGAGAACCACACTCTCTTCTACCAAGATACATCTTTCTCACACAAACACACAAAGTAGAATCCTCCAAAATCTCTCTCTAATTTTTGGAACTTAGAGCTGGAACATACAAGATTTTCAGCTTTCTAAGAAGTGTTCTTGGCTGCAAAATCAAGTTGGGAGAGGGTTCTACAAAGTTGGTGTTGCAAGTCCTAGCAAAAGGGTGTTTGCACAAGCTTGGGGTATCATCTCTTGAGGACTTCTACATGAAGTCTTGACCATCTAACATCATCATCTTGTGCTACACATCCACGGTTTCAAAGGTGTGTTATTGAAGGTTTCGGGTGCAGCCTTCTTAAGGTTTTCTTGGTTGAAGATTCAGCCACAAAGTTCATCTTTTGCTCCCTATCTAACCCGTTTTTCTAGCCCCTCCAAAGGTTGTCTTCTTAACCTCTTTTGGTTGATTATCTTCTATGCATTTCGTATTTGGATCCATGGTTTGGGTTTAGCTTAACAAATGAGTTTGATAATCTATAAATTAACAAGTTTTAATACTTATTATCCGCTGCGTTTTTTCATATATATAACATTATATGAACTTTGATAAACTTGTTAAATCCCTTCAAACATTGCAATGGAAAGATTTAAACAACCATTTCATTTCATTATAATTGCTTTTGCAAAATAATACAACATTCATTTAAAACATCGTTTGTTCGCATTACAATGCATAAACATTATACAAAAGGAATGCCATCCAAAATGAGCCAAGTAGCTATTCCATGCCATCCTCAGCAACCATCACCAGCTAACTGGAAACACATAAAAGTCAGCATTGCTGAGTGATTCTAGTTTTAAAATAAAATATACTTTACTTTCGTTTAAAACCATTCTTTACATTCTTACACAATCAAGCATCATACGTACACATAGATAATATCATTATTATCATCTTCATTCGTTCGTTAACTTTCGTTCATTCATCGTACATCATTATTATTCACTTCCATTCACTTTCATTCATAATCTTTCTTTCTTATCTTTCGTATGTTCGTGACTTCCGATGACATGTACAATACCCCGAAAATTGTGCATGAAGCTTGTTACTGGGCATGAGTGTAGGATTCTATGTGCCCAAGACACATAGAATATTGATGTGGTTAGTACGTAATGATCCAAGTCGGGTTATACCCAATGACAAGCTTAGCAAACACCAATTAATATTTAATTGGTGATATGATCATGCAATTAAATATTTACACCAAATTTTGAAAATGGGTTTTCTAAATAAGTTGCATATGAGATGGAACAAATTATAAGGATAATTTGTTAATGAGTTTATTGTTATTTTTTGTCATTTAAAAGAGTTTAAATAACATTAATAACATATGAGTGTACTTTAATTAAATTGTTTAATTAAAGAAGACGTATGTCATATTTTATTTAAGTCTAGTAGATAACTTATTAATAATTGACAAAAGACTAGTTTTAATATTGTGTGTGTTCAAGTTTTAAGTAGGAAACCTTGTTTTTTAAAACATTTGGCCGCCCCTCCTTTTGATGGTTATTGGACCATTGTTTCCTTGAAACACACATAACTTTAATTAGTCTTGTACTCTTCATTCATGACTCTCCATACATGCAAGAACATCAAAAATAATCTCTCTCTCCTCACAAAAGCTATGGCCAGGAGCAGCAGCATTAGGAGGTTTTGAGAGCTATTTTGGTTTGTTTTGGTGTTGAATCTTCCTAACAAGAAGGTGCTTTGCAAGGAGGCTTGGGGTATACAAGCTTGAGGGCTCCTTCCTTGGAGCTTTGGCCGAAGTTCTAGCATCTAATCACCCTTCTTTGGTCGAAATTTCAGCTGGAGAAAGGTAGTTAATCACAGATTTATGTAGCTGTGATTTTATGTCATTTTCATTATGTTCATAGCTTGTTTATTCACATAAAAGATCCCCTTTGTTCTTGGGTTTGTTTACACATTAAAACATCAAATAGAACCTGATATTTTCAGCTTACAAACAATGTAATAATGTTAAACTTCCACTGCGTTTTACAAAGTTTAAGTGGTTAAACTATGTCTTGTGTTCAAACAAACCCATCAATGATATCTATCAGAGACCTCGAGCATTATACACAAAGCTGACTCCAGTACCTAGGGCAAGTACACTCATAACTTATCTTTTCTCTTTCATTCCGGACCAATGCCACATGCTATACCCCGAACATTGCACGAAGCTAGTTACTAGGCCTGAGGTCTATCATAGACCTCGAACATTATGCACGAAGCTAGTTACTAGGCCTGAGGTCTATGATAAACCTCGAACATTATACACGAAGCTGACTCCAGAACCTAGGGAAAGCGGCAAGGATCCCATACGTATGGTGAATCACAATGATTAGACCGTAGTGTGCATCCTTTCGGGGTAGCCAACCCACACACTATTGAGCTAACACCCTTCATTTGCTGTGAACCTCCATACTTTGCTTGCAAGACTTTCTTACTTATATTCATTCATTATGCATACATTCTTTCATTACATTCCTCTTTTCATTGTCTTCCACTTTACGTTACATAATACTTTTCATTTCATTCATCATCATTCGACGTAAAGCCACGGAAAATAAACATACATAACAAGGAACATAAACATAACCATACAAAACATCATCATACAAGGCACTATCATACATGACATATCAATTATCATACATGTCAAAACATACCTCATACATCATCAAAAGTCAACTTACTTCACCCCCGAGAATATCCCAGTCAAAGCCTAATTTTTAGTTTTTCCCCTAAAATCAGAAAATAAATCTAAGTCTTAGGTGCATGAGCACTATGCAGGTACATGGGGAACACTTAGGCGCATGGGGAACTTCTGGATGCAAGGGGGACTTCTCGGGCACATGAGGAACTTCTGGGCGCACGGCACTATTGGGGAGCATGGGCACACACTTAATCATTTTGGGCAAATTCTAGGCGCATGGACACTATGCAGGCGCATGAGTGCCTAGGTGCATGGGCTGTTTGGGTGTGTGGACACTTAGCCAAATTCAGCCATTTCTAGGCACACGACTACTATTTAGTAACATGGAGTATTGGGCGCATGGGGACAGTTAGGCAGTTTTTACCGTTGGGCGCTTGGGCCTCTATTTAGGTGCATGGGCAGTCTAAGTCACACTGAAACAACTATATTCAGTCCCCATCATCATCTAACATGTTCTATGTTTACTTCATACATCTAAGTCACATAAACACATTCATAACAATTCATAACCATAAACACACCCAAAATCAAACCCCACCCGCAAACTCATACACATATCGAGTAAAAACCCATTTTTATAAAAAGTTCATACATGCATTTCCAGCCCCAAATCAGTTTAAAACAAGTAAAAAAAGGGGTTCTAGAACTCACCATAGCAGGTCTTTGGGTATGACTTCCTTCAAAACCGTTTGCAAATTTAGTTCCACCACCTTAAATTCAATTTCTTCTTCTTGTTCTCAAAACCCGATAGTTTTAGCTCTTTTCTTTCTTTCTCTACAAACATCCAAATGAAAAGGTGTGAGTAGGCAACATGGGCAGCCATGTTGCTTTATTCACAAACTTGTTTCAAAGTTTGTCCTTTTTACACTTTTAACCCCTTAACTTGGGTTTTATAGTTTTTCTTTCTTTTCTTTCACTTTTATTCTTTCCTTCATGACCTTAAGAAAATAACTGAGTGTTACAACTTCTATTCAAGGCTATCTAGAATGAGTAAAATTCATTTGATGTTTTTTAATATTTAATTCTTTAATTACTAAAGTCACTTCATTCAAAAAAACATTAAGTCATTAAGGATTATGATCCATGTTTCACTGATCCATGTAACGACTAAATCACAATACATAGATAAGAAAGTACATGTTGGTGATGGACAATTACATCTTTATGTATATATATATATATAATATATATATATATATTTATTTATTTATTTATGCAATTAGTAGACCATTATGTAATTGGATAGACATCCTTTGTCCAGTTATAGGGTTTCGACCCATGTGTTTCTAGTCCCTTCTATGATTAGGCAAGTGCATTTTCCCCATATTTGAGTGATCTGTCATCCTCTATTAGTAAGGTATGATGAAGACGAGGCCTCCTACGTGTGATCCATGACGTCTCCATTAATTGTAGGGTAAGGCTAGTACACTCAAGACTCTACGCATACCATTCAGAGTACTTCAAAGAGGGCGATATATTCCTTATTATTGTAGCAAAACTTAAAAAAAATGAATTTTCTTGTGTGCACACTATAATATTCATTCTTAAGTGAGCAACCCTACGGTTATGACACTACCATTCTTTTTCATAGTCTATTTATTCATATGAGGTTAATTTTCTTATTAGAACAATAATATACATCTTATCATTATTTACCAGTTTTGTTCTTTACAAAACTCCTATTACCCTTATAATCCATAACAATGCACAATGTGGAGGTGAGAATCTTACCCTAGCAGACCTGATCTTTTATTCGATTCTTAACGTTTGCAACACCAACACAGAATGTCGAACACTATAATAAAGTTTCATATGTCACATTCTCACACATTTCAAGCTGTAAATCATATTTCGGAGAGACTAAGGCATACCAACAAAACTGATCCTCCAAATGTTATGTCTAAGCCAAAAGAATGTCAAGAAATGTGATGCCAATATCCATTTGTTTTCCCGAGTATTAAAATTGCCAAGATCTTAAATAGAGAGAAAGGGAATGGACCAAGATCATTTCTAGAGAAAGATAAAATCAAGATGAAAGATAGTGAAATTGGTGAAATCAGATTTTTAAGTTGACTCTTCCGAACTGGGCTACTTGGAGGACCACGAAGCTAGTCTTGCTAGAGCGCTATTACTTCAAAAAGGCATATTCGGATCTTTTAAATGAATATTTTCATCTTACCAAAACATATTCCTCATGGAAAGTTATGCTCAACCATGGGAAGCTACGTTGTGATCACCGTGAAGGCTTCCTTATGAAACACCGTTATGGCCAACCTATAAAGGGAATATATATCTGCTATGGTCTAATTTTCTCAAATCCTTAGGACATTTCCATTTTAACCTTTCCATTCATAATTCTACTTCGCTCATGCTAATTGGGTCAAAGGGTCATATCCACCCCCTTTAAAAGGATTCCATCTTGGAATCACTTCAATTATAGAACATGGAAGAGTATTTCTTTTTCACGGTTTCTTCTTGTTCCAATCTAAATCCCATGCCACGTTTCGCATTCTATTTCACCTTTACGATCAAACCTTTTTCTGTCTTAATCTCCTCTCCTGCCTTTTTACAGTTTCAATAAGCTCTTTAACAAAATTTGATTGTTCGTCGACTTGGATCTTATCTAGAGGGTTTCTTAATGTTTCATTAGACAAGTATTTCTTTAAGTGTGACAAATGAAACACTAGATGAACTATATTCAATTTCTAAGGAAGTTCTAACTTATAAGCCATCATGCCTATTCATCCAATACAATATGGACTCAGTTTTTCTCGTTTTTTAAACAAATAGTTCCCCACCATGTCAATAACTTTAACTTTAGTTCCCCAATGGTTTCCCTATTTGTTTGTGTAGTTTTTCTAATTATCCTAAGAATCTTTCAATATTCTGTTATGTCTTCACCTTTTAATGGTGTCCAAAATCAGCTAGGAACCCGCCAACTACCTTTTGCCCACTTGAAACTAACAAAGTGACGGCTGACACCTCCTTTCATATAATGAATCGAACAGATTGGCTTTCAGACTCGCATGGCAGCTATTATCACATGAAAATTCCATATCATCCAAACTACAACTAAACATGATCACACTCGCTCGTAGCATCTCCTCTAATAACTGGTTTGTTCACACACTCTTTACGACTATTTAAGGGTTATAATTTGTAGTCATTTCTAATTTAGCCCCAAATGCATTTTCAAATGTTTTCAAGAAACGAGATATGAACTTAGCATCTTGATCAGATATGATCGACTTTGACACCCTATGCGTAAACATTCTCTTGTCAATATAAGACTGGGAAATTCATTCGAATTTGTATTTTTTCCTTAGTAGGTATGAAGTGCGTAGACTTCGTCAACCTGTCTACAATAACCCATATGCATCCTTGCATATTTGTGTCCTTTAATTTGACTATGAAGTCCATCGTGAAAATTTTCCATTTACATATGGGAATACCCAAAGTTTGTATTAATCCTTTAAGGTTTCTAATGTTCGACCTTTACCTGAAGGCAGGTTATACACCTTTCCACATAGATGGCAATATATTTTTTCATTCCTAACCACCGGTAATAATCCTTTATTGTATAATACATTTTTTTAGCTTCAAGAAGTATCATACACTTTCATTTATGTGTCTCTTGTAATACCAACTTTCTTAGGTTCCTATAGTTTGGTACCCAAATTCAAATACCCATGCAAAATAGTCCATCACTTCCATTCCTATATTTTCCTCTAGTAAGGCTTCGGTCTGGGCTTTTCTCAATTCATATGTAAAGCTTATCTATGCGTCTATACACATACCACGTACTTGGATTGGTTTCACTTGTTCCTTCCAGCTTAAGGCTTTGGCGACCATGTTCTATATTCCAAGATGGTACAAGAGTTTAAAATCATAATCGACTAGTACATCCATCCACTTTAGTTAATGTATATTGACCTCCATTGCTCAAATATGCATTTTAGGCTATTAATGTAGCTAGATCTTTAATTCAAAAAAATGACAACTAATTCATTCATGATTCTATAGATGTCTTGACATATAGGCAATCACGTCCTTTCTTTGTGTTCACATGGAACTTAATCAGTTTAAAGAAGTGTCACAATAAATAGTGAAGTAGTCATTCCCATCTAGTAGAGCGAGAATGATTTATCTCTTTAGCTTCTGCTTTAGTATTTTAAATGCTTCTTCTTATTTAGGACCCTAGCCAGATTTCACACTTTTCTGAGTCAGAGTAGTAAGAGGCATTGCAATGTTAGACAATCCTTGGATATATCTCCAATAGTATCCTACCAATTGTAGAACCCATAAACAGCAAATGGAGATTTAGGAGCTTCCTCTTCTACAACTGCTTCCACCGTTGCTAGATAACTAGACCTCTTAACCAAAATTTTCACCTAGAGTTTTTACATACAGTTTTTCCTTCCTCACAACCCCAACAACATTCAAAGGTGTTCTCCATGTTCAGCCTCGATTGGGGAATATAAAACAATGTCATTGATGAATATGATAACAAATTTCCTCAAGTATGATTTACATAGTCGGTTCATCAATTTAACAAATACTACAAGTGTAATTCCTAAGTCCAAATGATATCACCAATCATACTAATCGTACCTTGTTCAAAAGGTCTTTAACACATCTTTAGCATGTACTTTCACAACGTGATAGCCAAAAGCAAGTCAATCTTTGAGAAATAGGGTGCTCCTTTAACTAATCACACAAATCGCCAATAGATGGTAAAGGGTATTATTCTTGACCGCCACTTTACTCAAATATTGATAGTCAATGCACATTCGCATCAAACCATTATCTTATTCACAAACAAGATCTGAGCTCACAATGATATAAGCTTGTCTTATTAAACCCTTTCCACCAATTCTTGATGTTATGACATCAATTTCTTCATTTATGAGGGTGCTAACTCGTATGGTGCCTTTATGAAACAAGACTTGTGTATTTAGAGACTAGAGAAGTTGTCTTAAATACATAAATGTACCCACACTCAAGTAGTTTGTCCATAATTATTCTTTCCTTCTTCATAGTCATTAATCATAACAACCGTCACACACTTGTCATAGGTACTTTTCAACCATAATCATTGATAGGATCTTTTCGAATTATGTGGTAGGTCTCCCATGAACAATGACAGGTTCAAATAAATCGATCTGTGTTAATGTTGTGATGCAATTAATAATTATATGAACAATGTAATCGAGAAATGCAAATATATAAAAAAATCATAGAAGTTTCATTAGTAGTTTTCAAACGGATACAATGTACAATTGAGAGAGTTCTAATAGTATTCTGGAAAGTCTACGTGCACAAAAATACATAATATCCTATTTAAACTAATCAAAGATACTAAGGAACAAACATTTACACATAATTCTCTATACATAAAGACTAAATGCTAATCTTCAATAGCTCCAACAATACTCCTCCTAAGATTTGCATGTCGTCTTCAGTCAAGAAAATCTTTAGATTCTTCTTTTATCTTGAGCATTGGCTTTTCTTTGTATAGCTTTAATTCTCTTAATGCTTTCTCCATTGCAAACTTGAAATTTCCAGCTAAATTCTCTTGTTCAGGCTGTGATTTGTTTGTTTTAATCTCCATAGAATCTATCACAAGCAAAGTTTCCTTTGACAAAACAACTATGTCGATGTTGGCATAGAATTTTATTGGACTTGAGTGATCTTTCTAGTGTATCTCCAAAACTCCTTTACTCAATATTCTCATAAACTCTATATTCTCAAGATCTTTCTTGACTATGTTTGCATATGCTAGAGCTTTTCTTAAAAAAATTCTGTCCATGGAAACATTCATCACCTTAATTATAGTCATGAAATGTAACTTGGATGTAGAAGTTTCAATTCAAAGTATCTGAAAAGACAATCATATCCTTACTCCAGTCATCTTCATTTCTCACAAGCATTAGCTGAAAGGTATTTGAATCATAAAACCATCTCCGGATTGGTTTATACGTTTGAGTGTCATCTGTTACTTTAAATCTTGGATTTGTCACCTTATTAAAGAACTTATCACCATAAGCTTCCAAATAACCTTCTTCTATTGATGAGCTTGATTCTCCTTTTCTTTTTATCTTCAGAGTCTGAAAATACATCTTGTCCTCCTAATCACACCTTGTTTGAAGGAAAGATGCCATCTTAATATTCAACAGTCAAGAAGTATTACAAAGTTCTCTCCACTTGAAGCCTTGGAAGGATTGATTAGAGGTAACTTATGTAATTCTTTCAAGTCTTGGACCGGAAGAGCAATTATACTTGAATAAACATGATATACAACACATATGGCATTCACTCTCTTTATCAAAAAGGCATAAAAATATCATATTTCCAAGCAAGAATCTCTTTACTTCTTTCATTTTATCAGGCACAATGATAGCGTTTTAAAGCTCAGAGATTGATTGTCCTATTTGAAGTACATTCCTTATAATATCTCCTGTCGATCTTGCTTTGTTTCATACTACTTCTGATCTAATGATACTTTGTAAGCTTCTTTTTTTCAGTACCAGGGAACATCTTCATTAGTTCTTTTCTATTCTTATGACTCCTTTTCACTAACTCCATTAATTTGATATCTTGAGGTTTTAACACTTTAGTTCTCTTTGTACTCTCCAAGTATTGAGGGTTATCCATATTAAGAATAATCGTCTTGTTGTACAACTTCGTTTCTTGTAAGCTTCTGACCAATTTCCTTAATGATTCACCTTGCAATTTGTTCGGTATTTTCCTTGGATAATTCCTGGATTGCAACCAAATCCTCATAGAAGTAATACTCATGTTATCTAGATGAGGATGATGCAATTCAAACACAGGAATATCATCAATATTCAAACTTCACTCATCGACACCCATTTACCATGTTCTAGACTTAACTTATTTGGATCAACTAGGGCTGATGTTTTTGCAAGCATCGACTTCTCCTACTCTCATTGATTTGAGACACAACCAAACCATCTACAAACACTCTGTTATACGTCATATTTATTCAATAACTATACCTATCTTCAAAAACAAAAGGTTTATCATCCTGAATGTTTTGAATAAGAGAATCAACTATCCCAAAAAAATCCTTATACATTAGTACCTCACTATTCCAATCATGAGAATAGTTAGAGTTAAGATCATCTAAAGCCTCAATCTGTTTTTGAACATCAACAACTTCTTCATCAACATGAATTGCTTCTTCTACAATTTTTTTGCATCATTGACGGTTAAGAAGATGCTTCTATATTATCTTCATCTATCTTTCTTTCCCTTTATCCTCAATAGATATCTTTTCTATTACATTCATTGGAGCTTCAGTTTCTTTTTCCATAATTTCCACATTAGGTTCTTTCGCTTTTTCTTTCAACTCATTTCTTAACTATTCAACCTCTTCATTCAATCCATTCATCTTTTCTTCAAGCTCAATCATTCTCATATCTTTGTTTTCTAACTCAGCTTTCAATAGGACATTTTCTTCTTGTAACGTTTTGATACCTTCTTCTTGTTCAACATTCTTAGCTTTCAACTCACCTATAATATCTTCATAACTATCATTCTCAGTTTGCATATAAGCATCATGAGTCTATTTCACCATTGATTCATCTTCAATCACAAATTGTTGTTTTTGAACAAAAGAAGGTACATTCTGAGTAATTGGTTGAGATAAGATAACATCAATGTAATTAAAGTCAAATGTTTGATTTTCCTCCAAACTTTCATCAATGTTGGTATTATCACCATCAGCACCATCATTGTCTTCATCCCACACTTGATCATTAACTTCAGCTTCAGTTAGTTCATTAGCGACATTTTCATCTGTGTAATCAAATATAGTTTCTTCACTATCTATCTCCTGATTGGTATCTTCAATATTTCTCCCAACATTACCACCTTGATCATCATTGCCACCACCATCATCACTACTTGAAGAACTTTCATCATCATCATGATCTTCTTCATCCTCATCATCATCCTCTTCTTCTTCTTTAATCACTTCATGAATTACATCCTCAATCAAATCATTAGAATCTATAGGTTCATCTTCAAACAAATGAAAATGTTGTTATTGAATATACACTTCATCTCTCGCCACAACCCTCGTGTAATCAAACATTAGAACGTTCTGGGCTCTAGTAACCACTCGTAGTCTTTTCTATATAATCTCAGACATGTGTTCAAAGTCTAATCTCTTAGCATCTACACCATTGAGATGAAAGTCTAGGTGTTATTCATTTATTATCAGCTGAAAATGAATTCCAACCAACACTTCATATTTAACTTGGAGAAGCTATATCTACTGGAAATGAATTCCAACCAACACTTCTTTTAGACATGCAATGTTATGTCTATGTAGCACAGAAGCTTCTAGTGATTGTACACTCTTGCTCTAAAACATTATTTCTTAGGGAAGTTATCTAGGTGGCCCATCTTCATGAATGTTTCTCTACATTCATTAAAAGTAAGCTCAGATAACTCTTGGGCTTCATTATTACCAACTCTAAGATCATCTCTAATGGATTTCTTAGACACGTTAATGATTATGTCTCCGGTGACAAACCCTCTTAGAACTTTATTCCCTTCATCATCTCTCTAAATTTCTGCATTTCTCCAAAATCTCTTAACCAAATGAGCATATATGGTTGGACAAGCACACATTGCATAGACATATCTGGTTACTAATAGAAATTATACCATCTCCTCATAACTAACAACATCTCTAACTTCTTCATCTAGGAAAGCAACTACATTGTGCTTTGCTTCAAACTTGAGATAAGCCATCTGTCATTCACAAAAAACAAAGTATAAGATTGAATATACTATATTGATGTAAACCTCATAATGCTTTATCAATGTTTATCCAATAACACTTAGAAATTTTTCTAAGTGTTTTATATATTCAATTACTCAAATGTACTAGATATAGAATGAATTAATATTTTGAGATTAAAATCAAGAAAAATATAATAAATTATGCACACTAATTAATTTTCAAATTTTTCTTAATTGATTTAAATTTTTAAAAACTTGATTAATTTAATTCAAAATTTTCTAAGTGTTTGAACACTTATTGCTTTATACCAAATCAAATTTTTAGAAATTTATAATTAATTATGTAACTTGTTTCTTTTAGATTTATGAAAATTAAGAGAATTTTGATGATTAACATTTGAAATTTTATTAAGAATTCATGTTATCGACTTAGTTCATATCTTAATTTTTTATTATTATTTTAGACTGATGAACACTATGATCATCAAAAAAGTTTTATGATGAACTTAAGTTTTGATGATGTCAATCTGATCGAAATCAAATGTTATTCACAATTTCAGATTCAATTTTTAACATTTATCACATTTAATCAGCAAATTTCAAAATATTCAAAACCCTTATGGTTCGAACACCCAAATAGCGTTCATACGCCCAATCAAATGTGAGTTCAATGTTCTGTATTTTGATGATATACACTCAAAAAGATGTTTAGAATCAATGATTATACTTTAGTATCACAAATATTTAAGTAAATCAGAATAAACAAGTGCAAATAATAATCATCGGGTGCGAATGACAAAGAACATTATGTATAAGTGAGTGAGATAATTTATTCGGTGGTTGATTTGGCAGGGAGACTGTATGATGAGCGGGAGGTGGTGGTCACGAAAGCGAATAAGAAGGGTGGTGGTGATCGCAACTGGAATGGGAGGAGGCGTCACCTGATCTGGCACCAATCGTGCCATCTCATTGAACTTTGTTGTGTACTGCTGGTGTGTCATGGTTCCCGCCTCCAGCTGTAGAAACTACCTCTCTAACTTATCGATTTCCCTATGAGGACAGAACTCCTCAATCACCATCTTCTTCAGCTCGGGCCATCTCATTCTCCCGATTGCCCGATTACCCTCTGCTTGGACAATGTTGTCCCCCCAGCATAGTGCCGAGTCCACAAATGAATGAGTGGCAAACTTCACCTTCTGATCTTCCCCACACTCGCTGATGTCGAGAATGGCCTCCATCTCTCTCACCCATCGGTGAGTAGCGACAGCATTGCCATTACCGTTGAAAGTAGAGGGCTTACATCTCATAAACACCCCATAGTTACAGCCTCGTGCTGTCTCCGACATAGGCTCTTCTTCCTCCTCCTCTTCTTCGTCATCCGAGAGAACCGTTTCCGGCTCTGGTTGTTCCCGTCCTCCCGAGGATCTGTTTCTCTCCTTTCTTTCCCCTTCTCTTACTGCCTTAATCACTTCGGTCACCACAGACGGTAGGATCATCTGCATGACGTGATGGACTTCTTCCACCACAGCCTCCTTTACTGAGTCTCTCAGGTTGGCGCTCTCGTCGCCACCCTCCGGATGACGGGTCTCTGGTTTTTCATGAACCACCTTCTCAACTCTAGGTCTCCCTCTCATGGGTCGTGGTTCAGCACCGTGACCTCCACCCCTTGAAGCTTTCGAAGATTTACCTCCGGCCATCACACACACTGAAAGATTCAAACACCAACACGGTCATCAAGGGAACAGCTCAGTTTATGTCAAGTATAGTAAGTCCCTAATTACAGTGGCCAGTTGTGATTAGCCACTTACTTTACTCTTCACACCCCAAGCATTACCTATCCTGACTACATCATTATTTAAGTCCACATACAACACATAACACATACCATGCGCACATAAAACCGATTAACTTTACGAAAATACCTGAAGGCATGCAGCTACTCAGAGTAGCATCCCATTCCCTTTCCGTCCCATTCTCAGTTTAAGTAAAGGTTTATTTTGAAAATTTACCCATTTCACTTAAACTTTGGCTCTGATACCAACTTGTAAGGCCCCGTCTCCGGGAGGCTTACAGTTGGTCATTCATCGCACATAAAACATATAATTACATTTTTCTTAAGAAAATATTGCAGCGGAAACACTCAAAATGACATCTCATTTCAATATAAAGACTTTTTCCAAATAAGACATCATTATCTGGTTACAAAATACAAGTTTGCATTACATCACAAAAGCATTATAATTGAATGCCATCCCAAAAGAGCTGACTAGCCTCGCAGTGCCATCCTCAGCAATCACTACCTGCCAACTGGAAAACATATAAAAAGTCAGTGTTTTTGAGTGAGTTCTAGTTCTTATAATAAACATACTTTAGTTTCATTAAAACCTTTCGTTACAAGTGTATGTGATCATACATCATACATACATACAGATAATATTATTAATATCTTCGTCATCCTTTCGTTCATACTTTCATTCGTTTGTTATAACTTTACTTGCACATCGGATATCCCTCGTACCAATACCATATGCTACACCCCGAACAATTTAGCTACTGGGCCGAAGTCAATAAATGAACAGCTGAGCATGTGCCATAGGTTTAGAGGTAAGCGATAAAGGCACTACACATTTGGTCGATCACAAAGAAGGACCCCGATATCCAATGCTTGCAAGACTTCTTTCATTCAGTCTTTAATGCACGTATTCATCATCATGTTCCTCTTCTTTCATTCATTAATGCATGCATTCATCATCATGTTCCTGTTTCGTTATCTTTCACTTTACGTTACATAATACTTCGTTCAATCATTATCATAACACGTAAAGTCACAGGAAAGATAAACATACATCATTATAAAGAACATAACATGCACAGTCATTACGTCATACAGGGAAACATCATACATACATGACATGCATCATGCAACATCATCATCATTATGCCCTACTGGCTCTCTAAGGCCATAAAAATTATCTTACGTGCTCTTACGGGAACCTTTATGTCAACACTTCCATCTGCACGTTCCCCCGAAAGTCAGAAGTCAAACTATACTTTCCTTGGCTGCAACAACCCTATTCAGGCGTATGGACACCCTTCTATCGCATGGCCTCCATGCGAATGAACACTATGAGAATGAACTAATGCAGATGAACACTCATGCGAATGAACACTCATGCGAATGAACACTCATGCGAATGAACACCCAATCGTGCGAATGGTCAATGCGGATGGACATCATGCGAATTGAACTAATACAGATGAGCACTTATGTGATTGGACCTCCAATCGTATGACCTCCATGTGACTGGCCTTTCACTCGTGCGAATGGACCTTCAATCGTGTGAATGGACCCCAATCGTGCGAATGGACCCCAATCGCACCCTATTCGGCCGTATGGCCTCCATTCGGCCTCCAGTCAGTCGCCTAGCCCTAGCTGATGCAGAATGCAGTTCATCCTTACTGTAGCTGAGGGTTTTCAGCCTCAAAACTCATCTAAAACCATTTTTGAGCCCAAATCGGCCATCCTAAACCTTAGGGATGCATACCACGACACCATTCAAGTGCACACAAGCTCACAATCAAGACTCAAACGCATCATTCACACACATACACATACACAAACGGGTCAAAAAATCACACACTCAAAAACCCAATTTCAGATGTTTTCCAGCCCTAAAATCATTTGAAAACAATTAAAAGAGGGGTCCTAGAACTCACAGAAACGAGCACAACGACAAGGGCTTCGATTTGGCTCGCTTCTCGACGATTTTGGTTACTCGAACCAACCCGAACCAACACTTCTCCTCTTTTCTTTGGCTGATTTGTGAGTGTGTGGGGAGAGGGTAAGGGCTGCCCTCTCCCTTATATACTCCCACTCACCCGACTTTCTTTCGTTGGCGAGTTTGGTCCCTCGACTTTGGACTTTATTTCTTTTTCTCCCTTTGTCGGCTTTAAAATAATAAATAACCGGGTCTTAGAACTTTATTCCCTTCATCATCTCTCTAAATTTTTGCAGTTCTCCAAAATCTCTTAACCAAACGAGCATATATGGCTAGACAAGCACATATAGCATAGACATATCAGGTTACTAATAGAAATTTTACCATCTCCTCATAACCAACAACATCTCAAACTTCTTCATCTAGAAAAGAAACTACATTGTGCTTTGCTTCAAACTTGAGATAACCCATCTGTCATTCACAAAGAAACAAAGTATAAGATTGAATATATTATATTGATGTAAACCTCATAATGCTTTATCAATGTTTATCCAATAACACTTAGAAATTTTTCTAAGTGTTTTATATATTCAATTACTCAAATGTACTGGATATAGAATGAATTAATATTTTGAGATTAAAATCAAGAAATATATAATAAATTATGCACACTAATTAATTTTCAAATTTTACATAATTGATTTTAAATTTTTAAAAGCTTGATCAATTTAACTCAAAATTTTCTAAGTGTTTGAACACTTATTGCTTTGTACTAAATCAATTTTTTAGAAACTTATAATTAATTAAGTAACTTGTTTCTTTTAGATTAATGAAAATTAAGAGAAAATTCATGTTATCGACTTAGTTCATATCTTAATTTTTTATTATTATTTTAGACTGATGAAGACTATGATCATCAAAAAAGTTTTATGATGAACTTATGTTTTGATGATGTCAATCTGATCGAATCAAATGTTATTCACATTTTCAGATTCAATTTTTAACATTTATCACATTTAATCAACAAATTTTAAAATTTTCAAAACCCTTATGGTTCGAACACCCAATAGCGTTCATACGCCCAATCAAATGTGAATTTAATATTCTATGTTTTGATGATATGCACTCAAAAATATGTTTAGAATCAATGATTATACTTTAGTATCACAAATAATTAAGTAAATCACAATAAGCAAGTGCAAATAATAATCATCAGGTGCGAATGACAAAGAACATTAAGTATAGTGAGTGAGTGAACGAGTGAAATGAATTTCAATCATTTGTTGAATTTATATAAGTGTGAAAAACCCTTAGACGCATGACCCTTAAAGGAACGTCAATTGACATTGGGTGAAATTCACATTGGCTGACCACCATGAATCCAAGGTATTGGAACATCTTTGCACTCCTTAATGTATTACTAAAGTTAATAGATACAGGTCATACAACTTAGAGATAAGATCTGTTCTTGAGTCCTTGAATATCTTAAAATCTGATTTCAAAAAGATTGAAAGTTATTATAAGTGAAAGATAGTGGACTTAGAGAAAACCTTATTAGTTCTTAAACATGAGCACACCAATTATAGAACTCACATTAAGGATCTCATAGCCAAGTTAACTGAATGCCAGGATGAACTTGTGATCAGCAAAGCCAGGGCAAAAAATGTGTTCTTGAAGAAGAGACCTTCAAGAACATGATATCCTCATCCTTGCATGCAAAAGTTTGTTATCAGTATAAGCAGGGATTCATATATTGTGAGATAGCTCTACAGGACGGATAAAGGGTATGCACTTACAAAACAACAACACAATGCAGAGAGTTTCTACGAACACTTAACATATCAAATAGGAAACTGGTTAACCTTTTGGTAAAGATGTTAAGAACACAAGTAAATATGAGACAGAACAAGTTGGCAAAACACACAAGTAGTTGGTTTTCAAAAATGTTATATGTTGCCTCTCAAGTTCTATTAAAAATGTTACAAAAGCATATCAAAAAATTCCAAGTACTTGAGATGTATATACTACATCCTACAGCTGGCCATACTTTAAAGGCTAGCTAGATACAATTGACTAGACAACAAACAAAATCAAATGTAGAGTCAAAAGGCAGATTACCTTTTGACTAGTAACTATGATATGCCATAGCTCACATCCTAATATGTTACAAAAAAGATAAAGTACATAAAGTAGAAAGTTACACACTCAAGACCTTAATGTACAATTACCAAAAGCATGGAACTTTCACCAACTTATGTAAAGTTGGTGTTTCATCAGAGTTGCAGCGGAAATGGGTCCAACTTTACGTAAAACGTACATCAGATAAAGCATGTGTTCAAAAGTCTTTGGAAGAAATCTGTCTTCAAGTGTTGGCTGCGGAAGACTTTGTCTCTAAAGCTTTGGAAGACTTCATATTTGGCTTCAGAAGATATTGGTCTTGGCTTTGAAAGATTTCACACTTACGAATATTTTCTAAGGCATAGTGTGAAACTTCTGAAGCATTCTACTTCAGTACACTTATGCGTGCATGCAAGAGAGACTTTGGGTGTTTGGGTTGCATCAGACTTATATTAAACCTTATAAACTCCCCCTAGGCTGATGCGTTGAGCCAGCTTGTCATCTTAGGGTCTTTCTCAACATCCAGTTGACCAATGATATTGCCTAATTGCCTTAGTCTCCTTCTGAAGCTTAACTTTGCAGTGATTTGTCTTGAATTCTTTGAGGCAGCTTGTCTTGGTTGGCTTTGGTTGACAAGTGGCATGCTGACAAGGTCAAGACATTCATAGAAGTTCAAGGTCTAATTATTGAAGACTTCTTGCTGCCCTTGAACTCTTTGAATGATAAGGACTCTTCTATTTTCATCATACATCCACCCAATAATATGATTTGGAGTTGGTGGATATGACATTTCCCTTGGTATTGCTTCCTTAAAAAGACTCTGAATGTAGGAGTCTATCGAGTCCACATCAATGTGAACTTGAGGAAGTTGCTGAGTATGCACAAATGCAAGTAAGGATGGTGAGTCCTCAATGTCCATAGTCCTTAAAGAACTACTAGGTTTTGTAACTGTAATCACTTTCTCCCCCTTTTTGGTAGCATCACCCTCTTTCATAGTTGATCTAGGAGTTAGGTCAATCACAGTCACCGGTTCTTATGTTCCTGATTGAGCTCTTTTTAAAGGTCTCCCAGCTAGTTGTTCCTTGAGATAAGAAATTCAAGTTGCTGATCAATGACCTTGTTTTGCAAGGTAGTCACCTTAGGTTCAAGATGACCGACCTTGGAGACTAAATAGGTGCATGTTTATGATAGTTGTTGCACCTTTAGCCTCAAATTCCCCTCATCTTCATCAAGAGAATCATTAAGGGATGAGATGCTTGGACCAAGGTCGTCTCTCTCACTAATAGGGTTCAGGTTCTTGGCTGCTGGATTTTCTCTATTCACTGACAGCCTCAGTTGAGATGTTAATGGGCTGAGTTGCAATGGTTGAGGTTTGAATGATGTAATCACTTGAAAAAGTGAGAGCCTCTTCCATATGGATATCCTGAACAGGTTTAGAAGTATCAACCTCAATGATAGGTGACTAAAGTGGGCTAGACATAGGAGACTCAGGGGCACTCATCTCTCTTTGAGAAGTGGAAAGGACGAGAGAGTCATGGTAGTCACTGAAACCTAAGTCCTCATCAGTATAGAAGTAAAGGTTAGAAATAGGTTGGTTTAAGTCTAAACTGGGGATGTAGTTATCCCCTCAAGGTTGTTCACTTGATTGTTGAGATTCAAAGTGAAGGCTTAAGGCATTTAGGCTTGTGATCTCATCAGGATAAGCATGAGGAACCTTAGCCCTGATTATTGAAGTAATGGGAGTGGTTTTCTCCTCAGGAGAAGTGGGAGCTCCAGTATCCACTTCCTCCTATATGGGGGCCTGCACAGACTCAATAGTCTGAGTAGGGGTTCATCTGAGTTTTCTTTGGTAGGTGAGGGTGATTTTTGGTTGTTGTGGTGGTTGAGATGTAGAATGTATGGGTTCAACACTAGCTTGTGCTGCTAGGTTGTCACCTTGAGCAATAAGCTCCAACATTTTTGGGACAAGGGCTATTTCTACCCCTGAGAAGCCAACAGTTGGCTTCCATAATATTTTAAAGATGCCGGGCTTCATCTGTCCTAATTTAAGAATATTACATGTTTCCTTTAACTGTGAGCCCAGTTCACAGTTGAGAACGTATTGAACATATCTAGGAAACATGTAGTATTCTAAGGAGTTGAGGTTAGCAAGCAGATTTGTATAAACAAATTGAGAGTACCTGAACATGAACCCCTGAACCATCTCATGCACTATGAAGCAGAGATCTTCAGGAATCTGGTCCCACCCTCCATGCTTGTCGGATGAGCTGTGGATAACCACATGAAGCAGGTATTTCCACTGGGATGAGACCTTCCATTCCTTGAAGGTCTTTACACAGAAATCTCCCTCATAGCCCATCTGCTCAAAGGAGTAGTTAACAGCTTCTTTTGGTAAGAACACCTCACCTTCTTTATCATCTAGCTGAAGATGATTATTGATGATGACCGGAGTTATGAAGATTTTTCTCCCATGGATTATGGCAACTAGTGCCGTCTCCCCATCCATAACGACCTCTTGGCAGGTCTTCCAAAATTGAAGTAGATGATCAACATACAGAGTAGGATCAATGGTAAGGGATGTGAAGTAGTTAGATAAAGCTAAGAAATGGCAAACCTATGAGAAATGTGGATCTTTCTTAGAGTTTAACAGAGCAACTTGGTTGTGTTGCCTGTGTAACTGCATGGAGAAATTAGGGTCATTTCTTCGGTTAAGGGTGGCCATTTTGCGAAAGCTTAAAGATGAAGGAAGAATGAACGAAGGTGGTTTCAGAGAGAATTTTGGGAATTTAGGTTTGGTAGAAAGATGAAGATGATAGAAAGAAGGGGAACCGTTGGGTTTATATGTGAAAAGGATTTAAGACCAAGTTAATGATAGAAGATAAAATTTGAAATCCGGATGTCGGTCCCACCTCTGAAATAGTAGTTTGCTTTTTGGTTAAAAGGTAGTTTTCTTGGAAGTCAAAAAGCTTCCGAAGGTAAATTGTCTTTGGAAGTTTTAATGAAAAAGCTTTCGAAGCCAAAATGACCTCGAAAGAATTTCCTAAGAGTTTTGAAAAGTTTTGCTACGGAAGAGAATTAAGACTTGGATGTTTTATTCAAACGAACAAAGCTTCCGAGATTTAATTTGCTTCGGAAGAAAATTGTCCTTGAAAACATATAAGTACCTAAGAGAGGTTTTTTAAGCTTCGGAAGATATTTCAGATATTTCTTTCGAAGGAAGATTACTTAGGCAATTATTTGTTTTCAAGGCATAAGTTTCTTCTGAAAGTAAAAGCATATCTTCCAAAGGATCAAAATTTTTCCAGAATTCTAAGGAAAGTCTTCAAAAGGTTTTTATCCAAAGAAAACAAGAGCTTATGAAGGTGATAAACTAGACAACTTAGGACACACAATTTTTAAGAAATGATATGAATTAGTTTTATGAAAATCTACTCAAAGTTAGTCATCCCAATAGCTGATATAAAATACTAAAATCTCTATTCATCAAAGGCTTTTGTAAACATATCAAGATGTTGTTCATTTGTGTTCACTTTGACTAGTTTAATTAATCCCTTTCAAAGTTATTTCTAATTAATGTTATCTGATATTGATGTGTTTTGTCCTTGAGTGCAGCAACAAGATTCTCTGTGATAGAGATAGTACTGTTGTTGTCTATATGAATAGGAGTCTCCTTGAAAATTAATTCATAGTCAAGCATCTGATTTTGAATCCAAAGCACTTGAGCACAGCAGCTAGTAGTAGCAATGTATTTAGCTTCAGTAGTTGACGTAGAGACACATGATTGTTTCTTGCATTGCCATGAGACAACCCTTCCACCAAGAAACTAACATCCTCCAGATGTAAACTTTGCAGTCATGTTGCAACCACCATAATCACTCTTTGCATAATCATACAGATTCAAGTCAGAATTCTTAGGATACCAATAACCAAGTGTTGATGCACTTTTGAGGTATCTTAGAATCCTGTTGACAATGATGAGGTGAGACATCTTAGGGTTGGCTTGATATCTTGCACAAATACATGTGGCAAACATGATATCAGGCCTGCTAGATGTAAGATACATTAAAGACCCAATCATAGCCTTGTAAAGGTGTTCATCTACACACTCCCCCTCAAGATCATGCCCAAGGGAGTGGTTTCTTGCTATGGGTGTCTTAGCAATCTTACAATCAGTCATGTTGAATCTTTTGAGTATGTCTTGAACATACTTTAACTGACTAATAAAGATGCCATCTTCAACTTGCTTCAATTAAATTCCCAGAAAGAAATTAAGTTCCCTCATGGTACTCATTTCAAATTTGTCCTTCATCAACTTTTCAAAGTCTTTGCAAAGCTTTGAATTAGTTGAACCAAATATTATGTAATCTATATACACTTGAACTAGATTTAAGTCATTTCCCTATCCTTTGATAAAGAGAGTTCCATCTATAGTACCCCTTCTATATCTATGCTTGCAGAGATACTAACATAGAGTCTCATACCATTTCCTTGGTCCTTGGTGCAACCCATAAAGAGCTTCGTCAAGCTTGCAGACATAATCAGGATAATTAGGATCTGTAAAACCAGGTGATTGTTTGACATACACTTCTTCATCAATCACCCCATATAAAAAAGCACACTTGACATCAAGTTGGTAGACCTTGAAGTTCTTGGATGTAGCAAATGCCAAGAATATCCTAACAACTTCTAGTGTTGCTACAGGAGCAAAGACATTAGTGTAGTCAATTCCTTTTTCTTGTGTGTACCCTTGAACAACTACTCTAGCTTTGTTTTTGATGACAATGCCTCTATCATCTTTCTTATTCCTAAACACCCATTTGGTTCCTATAGTAGTCTTCTGATGAGGAAGAGGACAAAGGTTCCAAACTTTCTGCCTTTTGAATTGAAGCAACTCCTCATGTAATGCTTCAACCCAGCTTCCATCCTTCGGAGCCTCATCAATTTTCTTTGGCTCTATGGGACAAGAAACAAGAGTGAACACAAACATTTGCTTCTGGGTTTGTCCTCTTGTTCTTTCCCCTGTGTCAACATCTCCAGTGATGTTTGTGGTGGGGTTAGACTTGTGGATCCTTAGTTGAGGGATCACAGAAAGGGGCTGAGAGATCTAATTAGAGAAATTTAGATTTGGCATTGATGCTTCTCCCAACATATCAACACACTTATCAAGAGAAACTAGATCTAATAAGTGTGTGATATCATTGATGTTTTCATCTATTGAGTGGTTATCAACATCAAGAAATACTTGATCACTGTCACCACTACCATCATTTTCTTCTGCATTTGAAGTGTCTATATGTCACACCCCGGGCCAAGGGAGGTGGGACGTCACAGACCGGCTTAATATGGCAGCGGAAACAAACCATAATATGAGCACAAAAAGGAAAGGAAATACGTGGCATTACATCAAATACATGTCTCGGGTTACTAAGTTAACCCATTAAAATATACATAGTTCAAATACCTAACATATTCAAAAGATTTAATTGTTTAGCAAATATCCAAGGAAAGTCATTTCTTAAAATTAAAGCCAATGTAATGCCATCAAGGTCTCGGTTCTAAGTCCTCTACTTGAAGTCCTTTAGGTCTTCAAGTTATCCATGCTAGATACCTGAAACATGCTCAAAAGAAATTTTTGGGTCAACATAATGTTGGTGAGTTCAGTGTTTAAAGTAAAAAAAAGGAGGTTTTAAAGACTGCACTTTAAAAGAATTAGTTCACTTTTATTATCAACATGATAGTATAGCGGTTGTGGAGGTCACAATCAACCCTGCACTCAGCCCCGACTAGCCTCTTCAAGAGTGTAGTGTTGTCGGTTAACATTAGAGGATAGCTGAACCCCATATAGGTGCACCCTACCTGCTGAGGGGTACACCATAGTGTCATACAAGTACCTGTTACATGCCGCAACGACCCCGCAGGATCTCAGTGTGGTCCCCTTCCCTTAGGAAGGCACTGTGCGTGGGGGATACCCCAAGTAGATCTACCCATATAGACAAGCGGTTCACCAAGAATTAATGATTGTGAAAAAGTATAAACAAGGCAGGTTCAATTAATCCACAACATTCAAGAATCATAAGTTATAACAAATAAAGATTAACAGTCAAAACAATCGCATGTTCCATCCCCAAAACATTTAAAAGAGAAAAAGGGGAAACACTAAACTCACCTTAGGTGTTTAAGCAAAATGAAACTTCGTGTGCCGGGAATGTCTCAAGTCAAGCACCCTAACATGAATATAGTAAGTGATAAGCTAATTCTCTAAACTTATTTATGGTGCAACAAGTGTGTCAAAGGATTAGTTGTCGGGTTCGGCTTTGATTCAATTAGGGTTTGCATAAAAAGTTTCCTTTTTATGGAAAGTCAAGGTTTTTCATTTAATCAAGGATTTTAACACCATTTTGTTAAGAATATAGGGTAATTAAGTTTTTCAAGTGATTATAATTCTCGTAAGAGCTGGTTATGAAGTTTGGCAAAATTTTACAGTTTAGCCCCTCAAGTTTCAAAATTGACAGTTTCTACCCTCAAGTTTGATTTCTTGTATAATATGACATTTATGACCGAAAATCAGGTTTTTAAAGTTAAATTGACTTATTATTAAGTAAGTGTACCTAATTTTTAGATAATGGGTTCGGTTTAAAACCTATGAGTTTAACGTTCCCGGTTATGGTGAAACCGAAGAATTTGAACGGTTAAGCAAAGGTTTCTATAAATCAGTGACTTAGACTAGTAGGTAATACTTTAAGAAATTTTTATAAGGTTCTATTCCTTTTAATCATAAAAATTTTCCTTTAAAGGTTGAAAGACGGTTTGTACGTTTAACCCGTTAAATCGCGATTTTAACCGAATTTGACCATTTAAAAACTCGTTTGGCCAACTTTTCTACTTATAAGTTATTTTCTAACTTAATATTCTGGAATAAAATGGTTTTTATAATTTTTAACCTTATACTCATTTTTCTTAGATTTTTCTCAAAAACATCATTCGGTTGGTACCCGTTTTCACTTAAAAATCCATTTAAATTACCTTTTCACCACTAAACGTTCCCATTGACTCCAAAACCCTTTTATTAATCATTTTCAGCCTGGAATACTTTTTAAGATGGTTAACATCCATGCTTTATTACAGAGATTAAACATTATTAACACTCTTAATATTCATCACAACATGTCCTTTATTACCATGTTTCGGGTCCCAAAAGTGACTAAAAGGGGGTCTAATCACAACATGTCCTTTATTAAAGAGATTAAACATTATTAAAACTCTTAATATTCATCAAAACCTACTGAAATTTTAGTCCCAAAACGTGGCCTAGTTGTTCTACACATCCATAGACTTCAAATATGTAGAAAATGTCATAACCGACCATAACACATGTGTAAAACATCTTAACTTGAGCTTAAACATTACCAACACTTTATTTAGCTTGATAAACAGATTATTAAGGTGTCCCAAAGTCGTTCATGAGCAGGTTATGAGTCTTGGTTGAGAGGGTTTTTCAAACAAATGTTTAAAGGGTGTTGTTACATGTAGAAAGAAGGGTTTTCAAGGTGTAATCCATGTAACAACCATGGGTTCGAGTTATGTAACCTTTTGTAACTTTCAAAACAGGTTCTTGGGAGTCCATTAAGCCATTAACACGCAGGTTACAATTTGGTTTACAAGAGTTGCAACATCCATAAGTTAGATGATGCAAAACACCCAAAAAGAGGGTTTTCATGGTGGAAATCGGTTTCCACCTCAAGAATGACTATCATATCATGTGATTTACCTTCAACAAAGTTGGAAACTCCTTAAGAAAAAAGTCATGGTGAGAAGTTTCTGCTACAACAAGGAAAAGCAAGGTTTTTAGGTGAAAAATGAAGAAAACGTGAGAAATGTCCAAAACCGACAACATGGAGCTTACACTTGATGTAACTCACGGTTTGGAAGGTGTTGATGGCCGTGGATGGCTAGAAACTCCTTGGACTTGGCTGATGAACCTCGAACAAAGGCTGGAAAAGTCAGACAAAGTGCAGGTGTGTGTCCAAGACTCGCGAATGTGGCCACCTTCTTGCGGTTGAGCTTGGCCGATGCTTGCTTGATGTTGTTGTTCACAATTTTGGAGCTGGAGTAGAGAGGATTTTGAGAGAGTTTGTGGTGTGTGTGTGTGTATTCTCTGCTGAGAATTCGAAAATGAGAGGAGAGGGAGAGGATAGAGGGAGAGGGTTGCATGAAATGGGATTGGAGGGTGAGGGTGGTGGTGTTTAGTGGGGAAGAGAGGTGTGGATTGGGGGAGACTGGGGTGGCCGAATTTGTCCTCTAGTGGGCAATTCTCAATTAAATTTTAATGTTAAATAATATTGTGTGGTATTAATTTATAGTATTGGGTAGTATTTTAGGTGGTAAGGTTTAGTTAATTGTTAAGTGTTATGCACGCACACGCATGTCTTTTAGCCGAAAATTACAAGTGTGTTTGTATACACACATTTTA
This sequence comes from Flaveria trinervia, assembly GCA_025506515.1. Lineage (NCBI taxonomy): Eukaryota > Viridiplantae > Streptophyta > Magnoliopsida > Asterales > Asteraceae > Flaveria > Flaveria trinervia. The sequence continues at coordinate 55,438,884 of CM046447.1, read as the reverse complement.
ATTGTTTTCACTAACAAATTGGTTCCAATTAGGGTTTTTAAATTCTAGCTACGGTAGCCAATTAACATTCCCGGGGCACTAATTTCTAATTGGTGGAGACCCAATTTGACTAAATAGTCACAAAAATCACATAGAATCATAAAAATGGAACAAATAGCAATAGATGACACTAAAATCACCAATAGGGTTAGATTGTTTCTATTTATAGCATTTATAAGACGGATAGTGATGCAAGTAGATTACGGTTAGAATAACAACCTCGAGGTCGGTTGTTACACTATATGTGGTTGTAGAGCCTCTGAGCTGGAATTTGAAGGCATCTCAGATGTATCAGCTAAATTTGTCATGTGGTGCTGATAGAAAGCTCATTTGCAGAAGTAGTTACAATTGGAGCTGAAGATGTGTAACTTGAAGGTCTTCTTAGCTCAAATATTGGGTCAGGATCACCTATAGGTAAGATATCTATAGATCTTGAAATATTCTCACAAGATTTGTTAAAACAGTTGGTAACTAAATCAAGATCAAATAGCCGATCAGGACTAGAACTAGCCACACAGGGTGTGTGTTCATTCAAAATCACATTTGCTAACTCCTCAATAATTCAACTTCTGAGATTGTATACTCTATAAGCCTTAGCTTGAGAAGAGTATCCAATGAAGTGTCCATCATCTGATTTCTCAGCAAATTTGGCAATTTGATCTTTGGTATTCAAGATGGTGCAAGGACAACCAAATGACCTGAGAAAACCAATGAAAGGTTTCCTCTCATGCCAAAGTTCATAAGGAGTCTTGCCATGAGTCTTAACCACCAAATCTCTGTTTTACACATAGCAGGCAGTGTTGACTACCTCTGCCCAGAAGGTGATAGGCAGCTTAGGGTCAGACAACATGGTTCTTGCAGCTTCAATCAGTGTCCTATTTCTCCTCTCAACAACACCATTTTGCTGAGGAGTCTTGGGAGCACTATATTTCCTTGTAATACCCTTTTCATCACAAAATGTGCCAAGGATTTGGTTCTTGAATTCAGTTCCCTGATCACATCTTATGGTTTTGACCTTGTGATCACATTGATTCTCAATCTTTAAGATCAAATTCTTCAGAATCTCAGGAGTCTCATCCTTAGTTTTAAGGAAAAGTACCCAAGTGAATCTTGTAAAGTCATCTGTGATCACCAAACAATAAGTGGCCCTTCCTAGACTAATTACACTCGTGGGGCCAAAGAGATCCATATGTACCAAGTGTAGGGGTGTAGTGATGGAGTTTCTTTCTTAGGCTTATGAGATACCTTATGTTGCTTCCCTTTCACACATGCAACACAATGATCATCACTTGTAAACTCTTTTTTTGGAATTTTAGTTAGCAAATCACTCTTAATAAGTTTATTCATGTTCTGAAAGTTTGCATGACACATTCTTTTATGCCATAGGAAAGACTCATCACTATTCGCTTTTGATAGAAACCATGAAACCTCTCCTGAGAGAGTTGTTTCTTGCAAATCCATCTTCTACATATTCCCTTTCCTGGGGGCTCTGAGCATGATTTGCTCATAAGGCATAACAACCCCAGGCCTGAGAACAGTGCACTCATGCTCAGTGAAGAGCATGTTATGACTCTGATCACAAAATTAGAGTACCCTCAGAAGATTATACCCAAGCTCTTTGACAAAGTTTACTTTTTGAATGTTGAGCTTACCATTTATGACCTTGCTCTTTTCAAAAATGTAACCATCTTCATCTCCTCCAAAAGCAACTGGCCCTCCATCAATTCTTTCAGAGTTCTAGAGTAGTGACCTATTACTTGTCACGTGCCTGGAACAACCACTATTAATGATCCAGAAATTCTTGTTTGTCTTGAGTTGTTCCTGCTCAAAGAACATGGTTAGTTACATTTTGAACCCAATCATTATTGGTCGTCGGCTCATCAAAAGAAGTAGAATGTAATGTATCATTAATAGATCTTATAGTTGTGCTTAGATGATCTTGTGATGTTGTTGATGGAGAACATTCAGTCACTTGGTCTTTCTTGGACTTCCACAACACCTTTGGAAGTTAGGACTTGACCTTCAACACTTTGGATGCTTTTGAGACATCAGAAGTTTTGATGACTGGACCTTCGAAAGATCTTACAAACACTGTAGCAGAGTTTAATGCTTCGGAAGTATTCGTTTCTTCAAAACCAAGTTTTCTTCCGAAGGTAATTTTCCACTTGCCTTCTTTATTTTGGAGCTTATGAAGGAAGCAGATTTTCCTTTCGAAGCTGTAAACTTCTTAAAGCTCTTGGAAGTCTCTTTCTTGGTCAAATGAAGAGTACCTTTTGTATTTTATGGACAATCCTTAGCAAGTTGAGAGGTATTTTCACACATAACACATTCCATCATTTTCTTCATAAGAGCCTTCTTCTGAGAACAAGGCTGATTTGATCACATCCCTTCTCCACCTTCATCTTTGAAGATGCTGGGACAGTCCTTTTGGGCTGAGAATTCTTCTTGGAGTTGGATGGTCCAGGCTAAATAGTAGTGGTACACAACAGATCACCTTCTTCTTGGAGCTGAGATGAATTGAAACTGAACTAGAACTTTTGGTAGAAGAGCTTAGGTTGATCTCTTTAGTCTTAACCACTTCAAACCCTACAGAGATAAAAACTTGTTTCTGTTTAGAATCAAAAGTGCCCATAATCTCTTGAGCATTTCTAGCTTTTCTCTTGCCCTATCTGATCAAGTTCTTCCTCATAAACTTGGTCATCATAGTCTTTCTTCTCTCCTCAGAAGGATAGTGAACCTTCTTCGAATCCTCCTTTTCACTCTTCTTAGAGGAATTCTTTAGTATCTCTTCTTCATCCTCTTCACTCAAGGGGTCTATGAGTGGAAGCTCATCTTCATAAGTTCCACACCAAGGTGATCTTACAGACAAGATAGTGTGTGGAGGAGCTATCTCATTAGATCCTAGTACATGGTTATTGTGATAACACACCTTGGCATGCAAGGATAGGATATCATGTTCTTGAAAGTCTCTTCTTCAAGAACATATTTTTCTACCCTAGCTTTCCTGATCAAAAGCTCAGCCTGAAATTTACTCAACTTAGTTATGAGATCCTTGAATAGAGTCCTATAATTGGTATGCTCATGTTTTAGAACTAAAATGGTTTTCTCTAAGCCCTATATCTTTAGCTTATAGTCATTTTCAGCCTTTCTAAAATCAGCTTTTAAGATGTTTAAGGACTCAAGATCAGATCTCATTTCTAAGTTGTAAGACCTATATCTGTTGACTTCAACAATACATTCAGGCGTACAAAGATGTTCCATTACCTTGGCTTCATCATGGTCAGCCATCAATGCTTGGCTTGGAGATTCATCTTCCACCTAAAAGATCCAATCAAAGCCTCCTTCTTCAACAGCAACTGCAGCTTGCTGCTTTGGCTTCTCATTCTAGGTGGCTTTATCTGTGTAGTGTGGTCTGGACTGTGCTTTCCCACCATTTAGTCTTGGTGCCTTGCATTCCTTGGCAAAGTGGCCCATCAAGTTATAGTTGTAACATTTTACTTTGCTCTTATCCAGTCCAAACTTTTGACTAGTTGTATTGCTAGGAAACTTCCTTCCTAGTGTGAGTGAGAAGAGCCATTTACTGGACTATCTCTATATACTCCAGATCATCTTGATGGATACAGTCCAGGTCTTTCATCAGAAGACACAAAGGCTTGAGAAGAACTTGTCTCTTGGAATGGGCTTCCCTAAGTATAGATATCCCTTGGTGTCTCAAGGAAGGTGATGAAAGGACCCTTTTGTGAGTTGACAGGGTGGCATATGAGATGATATTGGGGTTCTATGCTATCCCTTTTAATCACATGAAGGGTTGAACCCATTTGATGGCTTGAGTTGCCAGATGAACCTTCCATGTTCATCTTCATCTCGTAACCACTAAGAAACCCATACAACTCTGTCAAGGTGAGAGTCTTTAGATTCTCAATTCTCTTGATAACAACACATTAGTGTGTCCATTGCCCAGGAAGAGAGGACATGAACATCCTTACAATATCTCTATTCTCAAGAGCTACTCCACCATCCATTAGGGTATCCACAATGTTAACATACCTGAAGTATTGTTGAGTCATGGTCTCACCTGCTTTAATGGTGAAATTCTCAAACTACTTCTTTAGGAGATCTTTCTTGTTCTCCTTGGCTTTAGATGAACCCTTATACATTAGTTTCAATTCATCCCATAACTACTAAGCTGTTTTGTATTTCTTGGAACCTCTGTATACAGAATTTGGAAGAGCAGTCTAAAAGGTTGTCATGGCCTTTTGATCAATCTCTACTCTCTTTCTATCTTCATTTGAGTAATCGACCACAGCCTTGAGGATCATACCACCTCCAGTAGCAGCAGTAGTGCTTGGTATGTAAGCTCCATTGACAATAGACTCCCACATTCTTGAGTTTAGAGACTTGTTAAAGCCTTCCATTATTTGGCACCAAGTGTCAAAGTCATCAATAGTGATCAGTAGGGAGTTTGTCATGGTTCCAGTTTCCATATCAGATTTTGAAATAGTTGCCATTTGAGATGTTAAGTATTGTGTGTGTGTGATGGATCTTAAGATGGTGAGATCTTATATCAAGAGCCTGGAATGCTTTGATACCAATTGTAGGACCGATGATGGGTATGCACTTACAACACAACAACACAATGAGAAGAGTTGCTAAGAACACTTAATAGATCAAATAGGTAATTGGTTAACCTTTTGGTAAAGATGCTAAGAACACAAGTAAATATGAGACAAAACAAGATGGCAAAACACACAAGTAGTTGGTTTTCAAGAATGGTGGATATTGCCTCTCAAGTTCTGTTACAAATGTTACAAAAGCATATCATAAAGTTAAAAGTACTTGAGATACATATACTACATCCTATAGCCGGCCATACTTTGAAGGCCAGCTAGATACAATTGACTAGACAACAAACAAAATCAAATATAGAGTCAAAAGGCAGATTGCCTTATGACTAGTGACTATGAAATGCCATAGCTCATATCCTAATATATTACAAAAATGATAAAGTACATAAAGTAGAAAGTTACAGACTGAAGACCTCAATGTACAATTACCAAAATCATGGACCTTTCACCAACTTATGTAAAGTTGGTGTCTTATCAGAGTTGCAACAGAAAGGGGTAATGTAAAAGGTATATTAGATAAAGCATGTGTTCAAAAGTCTTTGGAAGAAATCTGTCTTCAAGTGTTGGCTTCAAAAGACTTCATCTTTGGCTTCGGAAGATATTCGTCTTGGCTTCGGAAGATTCACACTTAGAGTATTTTCTAGGGTAGAGTGTGAAACTTTCGAAGGATTCTACTTCAGTACACTTGTGCATGCATGCTGGAGAGACTCTGGGTTATTGGGTTGCATCAACCTTATATTAAACCTTATAAGCTCCTCCATACATAATCTTGTATGTATGATCTCTAGGTGTGGAACTTGTGAAGATGAGCTTCCCCCATAGACCCCTTGACTAAAAATGATGAAGAGGAGATGGTGAAGGCTCTGAGAAGAGTGAAGAAGAGCATTCTAAGAAGGGTCACCATCCCTCTAAGGAGAGTAAAACTGGTGGGATGATGAAGTCCAGGAGAAAGAACTTGATTAGAAAGACCAAGAGAAAGACAAATAAGGCTCAAGAGATCAAGGTCACCTTCAACCCTACATAGAAACAAGTCTTTATTTCTACAGGATTTGAAGTGGTTAAAGCTAAGGAGACAAACTTGAACTCCAACAACAAGAGTTTTAGTTCATGTCCAAATCATCCCCTTATCAAGAAGAAGGCTGATATGTTGTGCGCCACTGTTGTATAACATGAACCATCAAGCTCCAAAGGTAGTTCTAACTCCACAGAATTTCAACATCATTTGAGAAGAAGAAGATGGAGAATGAAGGTGATCAAGTTCAGCCTTGTTCACAAAAGAAGACTCCTAGAAGGAAGAAAATGGACTGTGTTATGTGTTGGAGTACCACTCACCTTGTTAAGGATTGTCTTTAAAGTCAAAAGAGTACTCTCCACATCACAAAGAAAGAAACTTCTAAGAGTTTTGAAAAAAAGAAGCATGCTTCGGAAGGAAAATCTTTTTCCTTCGAGAGCTCCAAAATGAAGAAGAAGACAAGTGCAAACTTGCCTTCAGAAGAAGCCTTGGTCTCGGAAGGAAGGAATACTTCCGAAGTACTAAAGCCTACTACGATGAAAGCAAGATCTTTCTAAGGCCCAGTCATCCAAACTTCCAAAGTCAACAAAACTTCCAAAGTAGTGAAGGTCAAGTCTAAGCTTCTAAAGGTGGTGTGGAAATCAAAGAAAGACCAAGTGGCTTAGAGTTCTTCATTAACTTCAACACATTATCATTCTAGCTTGACTATAGGATCAATTACTATTGCATTGTCTTCAACTTCTTTTGATGAGCCCAAGACCAATGAGGCTTGGGTTTCCAAATGTAACTAATCATTTTCTTTATGCGGGAACACATCAAGACAAACAAGAATATCTAGATCATTGATAGTGGCTGTTCCAGGCACATGACAGGCAATAGGTCTCTACTCCAAAATTTTGAAAAGATTGATGGAGGACTAGTTGCTTTTGGAGGAGATGCTAGTGGTTACATTACTAGAAGGGAAAGGTCACAAATGGTAAGCTCAACATTGAAAAGGTAAACTTTGTCAAAGAGCTTGGATACAATCTTCTGAGTGTATCTTAATTTTGTGATTAGAGTCATAACATGCTCTTTACTAAGCATGATTGCATTGTTCTCAAGCCCGGGGTGGTCATTCCTCATGAGCATATTCTACTCAGAGGCCCCAGGAGAAAGAACATGTACAAGATGGATGTAGAAGAAACATGTCCCACATGAGAAGTTTCATGTTTTTTGTCTAACGCAAATAGTGATATGTCTTTCCTATGGCATAAAAGAATCTGCCATGTAAACCTTAAGAACATATATAAACTTATTAAGAATAATTTGGTAACAAGAATGCCAAAGAAAGAGTTTACAAGTGATGATCATTGTGTAGCATGCCTGAAAGGGAAGCAACACAAGGTATCTCACAAGCCCAAGGAAAGAAACTCCATCACTACTCCTCTAAACTTGTTATATATGGATCTCTTTGGTTCAACCAGTGTAATGAGTCTAGAAAGGACCTCTTACTGTTTAATGATCACAGATGACTTCATAAGATACACTTGAGTCTTTTTTCTTAGAACTAAGGATGAGACTCTTGAGATTCTGAAGAATTTCATCTTAAAGATTGAGAATTAATGTGATCATAAGGTCAATACCATAAAATGTGATCAAGGAACTTAATTCAAGAACCAAATCCTTGATACATTTTGTGATGAAAAGAGTATTACAAGATAATATAGTGCGCCCAGGACTCCTCAACAAAATGGTGTTGCTGAGAGAAGAAACATAACACTTATTGAAGTTGCAAGAACTATGTTGTCTGACTCTAAATTGCCCATCACCTTCTGGGCAGAGGCAGTCAACACTGCCTACTATGTTCAAAATCGAGTTTTAGTGGTTAAGACTCATGGTAAGACTCCTTATGAACTTTAGCACATGAGAAGACCTTTCATTGGTTTTCTCAGGTCATTTGGTTATACTTGCACCATCCTGAATGCCAAAGATCAAATTGCCAAGTTTGCATAGAAATCAGATGATGGATACTTTATTGGATACTCTTCCCAAGCTAAAGCTTATAGAATATACAATCTCAGAACTAGAATAGTTAAGGAGTAAGCCAATGTGAAATTCAATGAGCACACTCCTAATGTGAAAGGTTCTGGTCCGGATTGACTATTTGATCTTGATTTAGTTACCAACTATTTTAACAATCTTGTGAGCATGTTTCAGGGTCTACAAATATATTACCTATAGGTGATCTTGATCCAAGATTTGAGCTAAGAAAACCTTCAAGCTACACATCTTCAGCTCTAGTGGTTACCAATCCTACAAATGAAGCTTCTACTAGCACATCAATGACAAATCCTACTGATACTTCTAGGGTACCTTCAAATTCTAGCTTAGAGGCACACAACTCAAAATAAGGAACATCAAATGTTGGAGAGCATGGTGGTGGTGACAGTGATCTGGAATTTCTTGGTGCAGATAACCATTCCATTGAAGACAACATCCCTGATGTCACATACTCATTGGATCAAGTTAATCTTGATAAGTGTGTTGATATGGAGGGTGAATTTTCTTTGCCAGATCTGAAGTTCTCTAATTTAGATATGTCTAAGGAACTTGTTGTGATCCTTTAGCTAAGGATCCACAAGTCTCACCCTTGCACAACATCATTGGAGAGTTGAGACATGGGTAAGAACAAGAGTACAAACCCATGATGCAAATGTTTTTAGTCACTCTTGTTTCTTGTCTCAGATAGAGCCAAAGAAAATTGATAAGGCTCTAAAGAATGGAAGTTGGGTTGAGGCTATGCAAGAGGAGCTGCTTCAGTTCAAAAGGCAAAAGGTTTGAACCTATGTCCTCTTCCTCAAGGGAAGACTACTATAGGGACCAAATGGGTGTTCAAGAATAAGAAGTATAATAGAGGACTTGTCATCAAGAACAAAGCAAGACTAGTTGTTCAAAGGTACACACAAGAAGAAGGATTTGACTACACTAATGTCTTTGCTACTGTAGCAAGACCGGAAACTATTAGGATATTCTTGGCATTTGCTGGATCCACGAACTTCAAGGTCTATCAACTTGATGTCAAGTGTGCTTTTCTTTATGGGGTGATTGATGAAGAGGTGAATGTCAGACAACCACCTGGTTTTGCAGATCGTGATCATTCTGATTATGTCTGCAGGCTTGAGAAGGTTCTTTCTGGGCTGCACCAAGCACCAATAAAGTGCTATGAGACTTTATCTCAGTATCCTGGCAAGCATGGATACAGAAGGGGTACTATAGATAGAACTCTCTTCATCAAAAAACAAGGAAATGACTTGATTCTAGTTCAAGTATATGTAGATGACATCATCTTTGGTTCAACTAATCCAAAGCTCTGCAAAGACTTTGAGAAGCTGATGAAAAATATATTTGAAATGAGTTCCATGGGGGAACTCAATTTCTTTCAAGGAATCAAGTGAAACAAGTTGAAGATGATATCTTCATAAGTCAGTCAAAGTATGTTCAAGACATACTTAAGAGGTTCAACTCCCTTGGGCCTGACCTTGAGGGGGAGTGTTTGGATGAACATCTTTACACGTCTATGATTGGGTCTCTTATGTACCTTACAGCTAGCAGACCTGATATCATGTTTGCCGCATGTGTGTGCAAGACATCAAGCGAACCCCAAGATGTTACACTTTATCAGTGTTAAAAGAATTTTAATACATCTTAAAGGTGCCTCAAAACTTGGCCTTTGGTATCCAAAGAATTTTGCCTTTAATTTGTATGCATATACAGATAATGATTATGGTGGATGCAATATGACTGTGAAGTCTACATCAGGGGGATGTTAGTTTCTTGGTGGAAGGGTTGTCTTATGAAAATGCAAGAAACAATCTTGTGTCTCTACACCAACTGCTAAAGCTGAATACATTGCTACTGCAAGCTGCTGTGCTCAAGTGCTTTGGATTCAAAATCAGATGCCGGCCTATGGATTCAACTTCAAAGATAAAAATAGTGCTATCTCAATCACAAAGAATCATATGCGGCACTTATGGACAAAGCACATCAATATCAGGTATAATTTGATTAGAGAAAACATTGAAAAGTGATTAATCAAACTACTCAAAGTTAACACATATGAACAATATGTTGATCTATTCACCAAAGCTTTTGATGAACAAAGATTCAAATATCTTTTATCAGCTATTGGGATGAGTAACTTTGAGTAGCTTTTCTTAAAACATAATCATATATTTCTAACACATGTGTGTCCTAAGTTGTCTAATTTATCACCTTCATAAGCCCTTGTTCTCTTTGGAAGTAAAATTTTTTAAAAAGCATTAGAATTTTGAAAATTTTAATCTCTATATTCTTTGGAAGATTTAAAATACCTTCGGATGAAACTTATATCTTAGCAAAAAATTATCTAATTAAGTAGTTTACCTTCAGAGAAATTTCTAAAATATCTTCTGAAGCTTAAATTCAAATTAAGTACTAGTATGTTTTATAAGAACAAATTCTCTTCCGAAAGCAATTTCTTTCAAAAGTTTTTTACTTCGAATAAACATTGAGTTCTAAATATTTTCTGAAGCAAAACTCTCAAAAATCTTTGAAATATGTTCCAAAGCCAATTTGTCTTCAGAAGCTTTCCTTCCAGAACTTCTGAAGCAAAATAACATTTGGAAGATTTCTGGACTTCCAAGAAAACTACTCTTTGGGCAACAAAAAACTACTTTTCCAGAGGTGGGACCGACTTCCAGATTTCAAAGTTTATTCACTTTCATTAACTTTGTCTTAGATCCTTTTCACATATAAACCCAATGATTCTCCCCTCTTTCAATATCTTCTTCATTCGCACTATTCCTTGACCTAAATTCTACCAAACTGCCTTTCTTTTGCATCTTCCTTCACTCTTAAGCTTTCCAAAATGGCCAATCTAAATCTCAGAAACAACCCTGATTTCTCCATGCAACTTCACAAGCAACATAACCAGGTTTCTCTATTGAACTCTAAGAAAGATGATAGTTTCTCAAAGGTTTGCCATTTTCTGGCTTTGTCAAACTATTTCACCTCCCTTACCATTGATCCTACTCTCGATGAGGATCACTTGCTTGAATTTTGGAAGACCTGCCAAGAGGTCATTATAGATGGGGAGAAGGCACTGTCTGCCACAGTGGAGGGGAGGACAAACTTTATCACTCCAGCCATCATCAACAATCATCTTTAGCTAGATGATAAAGAAGGTGAGTTGTTTCCTCCTAAAGAAGGCTGTCAATCATTCCTTTGAGCAGATGTGCTATAAAGGGGATTTCTCTGTAAAGACCTTCAAGAAGAGAGAAGGTCTCATCCCAGTAAAAATACTTGCTTCATGTGATTATCCACAGCTTGTCCTACAAGCATGGAGGGTGGAACCAGATTCCTGAGGATCTCTCCTTCATAGTGCATAGAATGGTTCAAGGGGTCATGTTTAGGTACTCTCAGTTTGTTTATACCAATTTACTTGCTAACTTGGACTACTTCGAGTATTACATGTTTCCTAGATATGTTCAATACATTCTCAACTGTGAACTTGGTTCATAGTTGAAGGAAATAGGTAATATTGTTAAATTGGGATAGATGAAGCCCGACATCTTTAAAATCTTGAAGAAGCCAACTATAGGCATCTCAGGGGTAGAAACAACCCTTGTCCATGAAATGTTAGAGCTCATTGGTCAAGGTGACAACCTAGCAACTCAAGCTAGTGTTGAACCCACACCTTATACATCCCAACCACCAAAAAGACCTCAAATCACCCACACCTACAAAAAAAATCCGAACGAACCCCTGCTCATGCTATTGAGTGTGTAGGCCCCCATACACTCACCCATACAGGAGGAAGTAGATACTAGAGCTCCCACTTCTACTAAGGAGCAAACCACTCCCATTTCTTCAAGGATCATTGCTGGTGTTCCTCATGCTTAGCCTGATGAGCTCACAAGCCCAACTGCCTTAAGCCTTCACTCTGAGTCTTAACACTCAGATGAACAACCTTCAAGGGACAGTTACCTTCCCCAACATTTAGACTTTAACCACCCAATTCCTAACTTGACTTGTATACTAATGAAGACTTAGTTTTTAGTAACTAGCATGAGTCTTTCTACTCCTCCCCCACTATAAAAGAGATAGGTACTCCTGAGTCACCTAGTCTAGCCCACACCAGTCACCTATTACTGAGGGGGACCTTTCTAAAATTGCTAAGGAAATCCATGTGGAAGAGGCTCTCACTTAAGAAAGTGATTACATCATTCAGACCTCAACTATGGCAACTCAGCCCATTGACACTTCAATTGAAGTTGTCAATGAGTAGAGGAAAAGCAGCAGCCAAGAACTCCATGCTGGTGGTGAGAGAGAAGACTTTGATCTAGTTCTCTTATCCCCCGTGATTATTCTCATGAACATGAGGGGAATCTGAGGCTATAGTGCAATGATTGTTAAAAGCATGCACCTACCTAGTCTCCAAGGTTAGTCATTTGAATCTCAGGTGACTATGCTGCATAACAGGGTCAATGATTAGCAACTTGAGATATCTTATCTTAAGGAAAAACTAGCTGGGAGAGCTTTAAGAAAAGCTCAAACATGAACACAAGAACTTGTCAATGTGATTGATCTAACCTCTATGCAAATGGGTGATGCTACCAAAATGGGAGAGAAAGTCATCACAGACACAAAACCTCGGAGTTCTTCATATAGCATGGACATTGAGGACTGACCATCTTTAGTTGCAATTGTCCACACTCAGAAACTTTTGTTCACATTGATGTGTACTCTACAGACACTTTCATTCAGAGTCTTTTTTAGGAAGGTATACCAAGGGCAGTGTTATCTCCACCTCAAAGAACTTCCAACTACATCATAGGGTGGATGTATGATGCAAACAGAAGAGCCCTTATTCTTCAAAGAGTTCAAAGGAAGCTAGAAGTCTTCAATTTTCAGACTTTGAACTACTATGAAGGTCTTGAACATGTCAACAGGCCACTTCTCAATCCAAGCCAATCTAGACAAGCTGACACGCTGGCACAAAGGATTCAAGACTGAATTACTGAAGAGTTCAGTCTAAGAAGGAGACAAAGGCAATTAGGTAATACTATTGGTCAACTGGATGTTGAGGCAGACCCTATGATTAGAGCCAGTGGTAGATCCTAAGAGCCCTGTCACACCTACAACTACTTTAGCATTTCATTCCCTCAAGAAAGCACCTGCTGGTGAAGGTGTATCATACATCTCTTTGTCCAAAGCTTGGAAGCTACACCAAGAATGAAGGCCAAAGCTCTCGTCACCCTAAGTCACAAAGGTCTATGAGTGACAAAGGGAAAAGGAAAATAACTCTTGATAAGATTAAGGAGGAGGAGAGAGAGGAAGAGGAATCTAAGGGGAGAAAGTTCCTCTGGGTCGGTAGGATTCATGGAAGCTGCAATCAGGGCTGCCCCCAGACCAAACACTCAAGATGATGAGTTAAGGGTACTTAGGATTACTTACCTACAATCCAGGAACTATGAAATTGATAAGATTATATCTCTCCCTTTAGAGGAACTTAATGAACTGGCTAACATGGAATTGTCAAGAGAGAGGAAGGAAGCAGAGGATGCATGTATACTTCTCCAAATCAAAGAGGAGAATAGACAAAAGAGATTGTACAAGCATGTTCCCACTCTTTCACTAGTTCAAGAAAGTACTGCACAAGAGGTTGCGGCTCCGCAAGAACCTTAGGTAGACAAAGAAAGAAATAGGAAAAACATGATCAAGTACATGAGTGCCACAGGTCTCTACCAAGCATCTGCACTTCTTCCCCTGTCCTTTAAGTACATAGAGTTTGAGTATCTCAAACAACTTGAGCTTGAAGTGCTTAAAGAACAAAGTTCAACAAAAAGAAAGATAAGGAAGATGTTGTAGGGTCAAGAGCCATCATCCAGAAGAGCATGAAGAAGTCTACTGACAAAAAATGGATGATAAGCTTCTAGAAGCTGTATGGATTCTCTAAAAGGAGACTTGGCCCTGTGTCTCTATCTACTATGGATGAACACATTAGGGTGATCAAGTAGAAGAACAAAAGAGAGAACTCGTTGATTTACACTCCCCATCAAGTCAGGTCCTCAAGAAGTGTAGGTTAAGGTTGAACCTTTGAGACAACACAACCTGGACCTCCTGTTGAGCCTTAAAATGCTTCTTCTTTTGATCCACAGCTAGGTCAAACTCCCTTTCCTTTTGAATTTATGAGGGAGGAACACCCAAATGAGCAAGACAATACTAATCAAAAAGGTGTTGCAGACCAGTATTCTCATTTACAGCCATCAAAGATGAGGAAGAGGATGGCTTCTACACCAAGTCAAAGAAGAAAGAGAAGTCTAAACCATCCAACTCCATACTTCAGGGTGAGTCAGATCAACCTAAGGAATGTCTACACATGGCAAAACTTATTCAACCTAACTTTACATGATCTCTTTGAGATGAGAAGATACTATGAAAGTTTGAGTGATCCTGACCATCTAATGAAGAAGGGCCTGGTCATCATCATGATAAGGACTATCAACTAATGAAGATCTTCAAATGTTTTCGTAGCATCAACCTAGGGGGATTTGTAAGGATTCGAGTAAGTCTGATGCAACCAAAACATTCAAAACAATCAAAGTCTCTCTGCATGCATACACCAAAGTACTGAAGTAGAAATGCTTTAAAAGTTTTACACCTTGCACTAGAAATATTCTAAGTGTAAAATCTTCCGAAGCCAAGACCAACATCTTCCGAAGTCAAAAGTGAACTCTTCCAAAGCTTCAGGACAAGGTCTTTAGAAGCCAAAGAGTAAAGACAGATTCGTTCCGAAGACTTTTATGTACATGCTTTGATCTAATGTAGTTTACCATAAAGCTGGACCACCTTTTTGTTGCAACTCTGTTTGACTCACCAACTTTCACAAGATGGTTGAAAAGGTCCATTCTTTTGGTAACTGTACATTGAGGTCTTCAGTCTGACCTTTCTACTTTATTTACTTTTATCCTTTTTGTAAAACATTACGATGTGAGCTATGGCATGTCATAGTCACAAGTCAAATGCAATCTAATGTATCCAACTTGGGAAACAATATACAACATTTTTGAAACCCAATACTTGTGTTGTTTGCCATCTTATTATGTCTCTAATTTACCTGTGTTCTTAGCATCTTTTATTCTAGTTAATCAGTTCCCTATTGATCATTTAAGTGTTCTAAAGAACTCTCCTCAATTGTGTTGTTGTGTTGTAAAGTGCATCATCCTTTCTAATGGTCCTGCACAAACATTTATTTTGATTTTCTTTTCAATATTTACTCCCCCTAAACTTTTAAGTTCACAAACATAGAAGTTTATTTGATTGATGAAAATTAAAGACAAAGCAGTTAGTACCAACATGCCTGGACATAGAAAATCATGCAACAATTAAAAATAAAGTAGAATAAATCTCTACTATATACAAATGAATCGTATGCCTGCAGTGAGATAATATTAGTTAAAACTCAACACGTTAAACTAAAAAATATGTGGATAGTCAAAGGTAGTGATTAAATCCAAATAAGGTGTATTCCAGGTCAACGTTCCCGCAGTAAAGGAGACACTAGATCTATGGATAGTCATTGAGTGTTTTGGCAAAAGTGTCAGCATACTTACTTTTTCACTTCTTGGATTGATTATTGTTCGATTAGATATGACATTATGGAACCCACACTTAGACATAGAGAGTCCTACACTCGTCAAGGTATGCAAGCAAGCATTTTTACTCAACATAAAAACCTGACATATATGTATAACTAGATCTCAAGTGTAGGTCAATGAGAGAATCATCATTGTTAAACCATTTGATAATTTCCATGAAAACCACCATGAATGAACCACTAGGTAATCTATGAATCTGTTTCACAAAGAAATAGATAGAGATGATTCATTAAGAATTATAGGACATCCATTTTGGACTTTTGAAAGGATTATCACATTGGCCTCTTTTGCATTAGGTGAAAATATCCAGGTCTATAATGACTTACAACAGATGATATCTCTTCACTTCAGCTCTATGATGACTCATAACACAGATGTGAACATATGCAGTAAATAGATCTTATGGTTATTCATATCACCACTAGGTATGAGCTTGTGACTTGCAAGCAAACAATCAGATAAGTCAACACCACTCATAAGAACTAAGAGGGATACACACAAAAGCATAAGGATTTACTTATACCAAAAGAATGAACTTTTTCAGTGTAATTGCATGAGTTTACCCGCACATCATATTTGATCACGTCATACTTTTTTAATGATTGAAGTATATAACTAATTAAAACAAATGTATTATCATTTCTCACATATTGTAATAGCAAATTCAATCCTAAAATAAGAATATGAACAACTAAACTATATTATTTTATTTCATTTTACATTTTTCTATTGATTTCCTGAATTTCTATTTTTGTATTTGCTTTTCTTTTAGCATACACACAATATATACAATCAGGTAGTCAACTTTGACATTTTCTTCTTTAATTTGGTTATAGAAAGTAAGGAGGTTTTTTTTCATTCTGATGAAACAAAATCAGTTTTCAACATGATTAATAAGGCCAACACACTCAACCAAATACTCAAACCTTCATGTTAAAAAAGCTTTTGTAAATAGGTTGGCAAATTGGCTTTTAGTTGATATTTATATCAAAATGATTAAACATGTTTAAGAGTTATCTATGAGAAAATGATATCGAATTTTTATATTCTTTTTTTTGAATGTTGGACAGGATTAGTTATTATAAGCATATCATCGGTGTTATCAATGTAAAATAGAGTTTTAAGAAAATTGAACCCATAATCCAGCAATTGGTTTTGTAACCAAAGGATTTAAAACATTCTGCAAATGCAGTTATGTACTCAGCTTCTGTAGTTGAGACTGAGGCATTTGTTTCTTTCTTACACTATACATGAGACTAATCTGGGACCCAAAAACTAACAACCACCCATTGTAGATTTGTGATCTTGACAACATCTCCTATAATCACTATCAATATATCCTTGTAACTCAAAACTTCCTTCATAAGGATACCATAACCCTAGTGTTAGCCCAGGTTAAACACACTTGAATCAAACAACATGAACACAATAAAATTCCCTTTGATCTTTAATTTAGATTGCAAAATATGTTTATAAGTAATCCCCCGATCTATTGGTCATCCAACCATCATCTAATTCTAATTACAATTAGGCTATTTATAGTTAGTCTAATATTCACTAATTAAATATAACCCCTTAGACTATATAACTAGATTAAAACATGACTCAAACAAAGTAAAATATATTTTGTTCACACAAAATATATTTATTACAATAAAACTCCTAGTCATCTAAATCTTTAATGTCTCGTCTCCGTTCTTCATCTCAAACGTGTCGTGTTTGACTTTTGTGTTGACTTTGAATGTGATGTTGACTATTGTAAACTTTGACTGTGTTGATAATATAGACTATCTTGTACAGCTGCCAACAATACTCCCCCTTAGTCTATCATTATCAATGTCTTCAATAGAAATTATCCTCGAGAAGTCAATAGTAGAAAGATATTAAATTTGAATCTTTATGGAATCTAATAAGAAAAATTGTTCATTTCACAAGCTCTCCCTATTTATACGCTCCCCCTTTTCGAGTGCCTCCTTTGAGAGGATGTTGGAAGAGTTTTCCCAAATCTCTAATCTAGAGTCCTTCAGAAGATGTAGGAGGAGGATTCCTTGCTCAGTATCTTCTACAAACTTGAGGAACAGGTTCTCTGATCAGGTGCACTGCACAACTAATGATTGGCCATCATTTATAGCAAAACTCTAAAACAGATTGACAAATAATCTCGATATTTCTAATTAGGTCATTATATTTTAACAAAATAAACATGTGTTTATCTGTGTTTAAAAACAAGTGAACCCGTGTTCGTTTGTGCTCAATTTTTGTGAAATGCATGAAAAATGATAAAATTGTAACAACATAATATGTAAGACATAAAGGAATTATGAAATGAAAATTTATTATAATTTCTTTATTATATACTGTTATTATAACATTTATTTATCTATTATTTTTTTTATATTCGAAAACTAAATCGATCATGAGATCACATCCTCAAGATATACTTTAGCACAAAGATAAAATTAATCATCAAGAAAGAATAAGATCATACTAATAAATGAATTTAATCATAGTCTTTGAATGATTTTGAAATTCTAGAAAAATATCTATACTCACCACTTAGCCCAAAATGGAGAGAGCTCTAGGTCTATACTCACGTATAATAAAGGAGATGACCATTTAATCATGTGCTGATAAGAGCTTCAGGTCAGTACTATCGTACAACAAACGAGATCATCACTCCATGTCAATACTTTCGTACAGCAGAAGAGATTAACACAAACACAAGACACATAAATGCACCAAATATGGCTCAAAGATATGGCTTATATGATATGTATCATGGTGGGTGAAAGATCAATTCTTAGTCCAATATTTATCGGTACTCAGTTTTCATGCAGGTCAAAATGATTGCGTAAATCCACACATCCTTAAGCATAGATGTTAATTTAAATCATTATGTTGTTGTCTACTATATTCTTCAGGCTGAGTCTGCCAAGCATATCATTAAAAAATCCGTTTGTTTTTCTCTTATTTGCAATTGAAAATAAGATATGAATCAGATAATAACATCAGTTACCATCACTTCTCATTTTAAAACATAAGTCATGCAAAAACAAGCATTTCAAGAAGATATACAATCATTTCCCGGTCCTCTCGAATCAAGTTTGCAATTCCCTTTCATATTATTATTTAATTTTGATATACTCTCCCCTAAATTTTTTTTCAAACCTATTTTTGTTTTTTTTTGTTTTTTTATCTTTTTATATATATTTTTAAATTTTTTTAAACTAAACAAAAATAGAAATTTACCAAAGAAGGTCTTCCAAAATACACTGATATGAAGATAAGAAATGAATTCTCAAGAAATATGCAGTGATTGTGTACATAAAAATCTATATTGTGTATAAAATACCGTAGCCTTAACTTGTTTGTTCCGGCTCAAATTTGAATTAGGAACAATCTCTGTCAGTAAACCGGATTACTAACAGTCCTCCTGAATAGTTCATGTTCAAATAAACAGATTAGTTGAAAAGGGAACCCAGACCATCGTAGTGCTGGAAGTTTCTATTTCATTAATATGGGTAACCAGCTTCAGCACATAACCGTTTAAAGAATCGGGAATTGTTGTATCCTTCTTTTAATTTGAAAATTTATTTTGGTTTAATTAATTTGGATTTGAATGAATTAAAATCGGAAATCATTTTTTGTTTAAGACCAGAAGGAAAAGAAGTTGGTTTTAAACCTTTGGTCATTTTCATCTTTGAATCATATGAAATCGGCTTCACATGAAAAGTTTTGAATTGAGGGTTTTTCATCCAACCATTCAATGATGTGTGGTTTTTACCTTTTGATCCAGAGAAGCAACCCGTGTTGCCTTTACCAACTAGAACATCCATTGAAGACTGTGGTCCAGAGAAGCAATTCGTTTTGCCTTTACTATTCGAAGCAAGTCTTTGAGGGCACTTCTTCACCACAAGACCTTCTTTTCCACACTCAAAACAAGCCTTGAAAGGCTTTTGATGCTTGACTGACCCATGTGATGCAGGTGGGGATGAGCCTTTGGGCTTGTAGTAGATTCTTGCTTGTTATGAACTTTCCCGTGCTGAATAGGGAATGAGGTCTTCACTGATTCACTGGGTTTTTTTGCTATTGGAGAAGAGATCCGTATTGGTCTTGATTCAGCTTTGGAAGCTTTTAAAACTTGAAAATGTCAAGAGATATCTTCATTAATTAGAAAAGGGTGGAACTCAATTAAATACAGTTTGAGACTTGGAATCATCATTAATCTTCTTATCTGACCTCGTCCTAAGGAATCCAAAACCGACAAGAGAATCCTGCATTTAAACAATTAGTTTCTGTAGCTTTAATCAAATCATTTGTTGAATGAGGTCTGGAGATTGGTAAATAACATAAAGTAGAAGGGGGTGGAACTCAATTAAATACAGTTTCATTATCGTATTTATATCTAATCCCATGTTTTACCCGCACCCCTTTTTGTTTAGCAATAAGCTTATCCTTTTCATGTGTGAAAGGGTTCATTTATCAAGATTTGATTGAAGCTGAGTTGTTTCAAATTGAGCTAAAACTGCCCTTTCTCTTAAAATGTTAATTTCAACATTACACTCCAAAATTGTTCTTCTTAAAAGAATATTTTCAGCTAAAGCTTCATTAAGTTTATTTGAAAGAGCAATTTCATTTTCCTTTAATTCCTGACTGATTATTTTCAATTCATTTTCATTTTCCAAAAACAATCTGCTTGTCTTATAATTTCAAATAATCGGATTCTACAAGAAGAAGAACACATATCCTGAACAGTCTTAAAAGGAAGACCCACGTTAGTACGTTCTACAACTAAGCTCTTTTCATAGTTGAAAACCCTTGTGATTTTTGTTGTTCTTCTTCTTTGACCTTTAGCATCTCGTCAGCATCATATTCTTTCTCTCATTTATCAACTTTTCCAGCCTTATCATCATCGGTTCTCACAGACTCTGGTTTACTGTCATTGTCGACTCTCAAAGCTTCACATTCTTTGTCAATAGTGTCTCTAAATTCAATATTTAAATCTAAATCAGTTCTCAATAACATCAATTTTTCAATTATCTTTGTTTTGTAATAAAGTATGCTTGTTACAGAAGAAACATGATCACTACTAAGCACGTGGGTTTGATGTGGGAACACGGCTTGCTGAAATTCGTTTCTTTGGATATCCAGCTCAAGAGATTTTAGTTTGTTGATCATATCCATAAGTTTTGTGTTGACATAGCCTCTTTCTTTCTTCAGCATTTTAATTTGATGATTCCATTCACACAGAAGCGAGTCAAGAAGCTTTTGAATTCGTTCATGATTCCCGAGATCAGGAACATGCTTCTTTAGATTATTTGCCACCCTTAAAAATCAATGAATCAAATATAACAATTTTTCTTTCTTCATTGCTGCAAAAGAGTCAAACCAGCTTTGTCCCCTTGTGAGATTATCTAATTTAAAGTTTTCTAAAGATGACATTGTATTAAAAATTTTGAACAATTAAACACCCCAAAACTATTTTTCCCAAAAATTTTAAAATAATACTCCCGCAAGAAATATTTTTTTTATTTTTTTAAAAATGTCACTCTACGCAATCTTAGAAACTGGGGTCAAGCTGTCAATGCTTTAGACTGCCTAGTTTTGCCAACAATTTCACATGAAACAAGCTTGAACTTTCATTCAAAGATACTTTCGACAAAAATTTCGCTTGTAATATGCACACAAGCACTCTTGAACTTTCGTTCAAGATCACTACTTTCGCTGAGATGCTGAAATTAACTACAAAGTGTAAAACACTTCTAGTTTCATCGAAAGAGGCTACAGTTTCGCTGGATGAATATGTAGTTTCGCTGGATGAATCTGGAATGCTTTTCAACATAAAATGAATCTATGGATTTGAGATCTGATGATTAACAGAGCTTTCCCATCCAAGAACAAGCAAACTTCAATCAATTTCCATATCAATAACACCTCATTTGATCCAGAATTGATGAAATATTCATATTGAACAAAAAGAACCAAAAACTTTAATTACTTTGTCTAAAAATCTCCAATCTTTCATGAATTTGATCCAATATGGCTCTAATACCAAAATGTTCACCCAGGTTAACACACTTGAATCAACTAACATGAAGATTATAGATCAAACTAAGATGAACACAATAAAATCCCCTTTGATCTTTAATTTAGATTTTAAAATGTGTTTACAAGTAATCCCCCAATCTATTGGTCATCCAACCATCATCTAATTCTAATTACAATTAGGCTATTTATACTCTAGTCTAATATTATCATCTAAGTCTTCAACGTCTCCTCTCGGTTCTTCGTCTCGAACGTGTCGTGTTTGAGTTTTGTGTTGACTTTGACTGTGACATTGACTATTGTTGACTTTGACTATGTTGATAATATAGACTATCTTGTACAACTCCAACACCTAGAGCCGGTTTTCCTTTGAGATATCTAAATATGTGTTTGACTGCGATAAGGTGAGATTCCTTTGGGTCTAATTAATACCTGTCACATACACAAACAACATAAATGATATCAAGTCTAGATGCAATAAGATGCATCAAAGATCAAATCATAGATCTATATAAAGTTTGGTCAATTAATTTTCGTTTTGGATCAGGATTAATCTTGGTATTAATGTTAGTTGGAGTTCTGATAGATTGAGAATCTTGAAGTTTAAACTTTTTCAAGAGCTTGTTAAAAAATTCCACTCGATTGATAATAATTCCATCTATAGACTATTTCACTTGTAATCCAAGGAAAACTTTTATTTCTACCCAATAACTCATTTGGAAAATAGATTTTATAATATCTTCAAACTCTAAGCATAACTTCTCACTTGTAGAACCAAATATGATATCATCCACATACATTTGAACAGATAAGAGATCATTAATATCCTTCTTTATGAATAAAGTCGGATCAATTTTCCCTCTTGTGTATCCATGTGGGGTCAAATGCTATGACAATGTATCATACCATATTCTAGGAGCTCGATGTAGACCATATAAAGCTTTGCTCAGCTTGTGCACACGATGAGGGAATTCAACATCTTCAAAACCTTGAGGTTGCTTGACATACACACATTTGTGATTGGTCTATACAAAAAGACACCTTTGACATCCATTTGGTACACCTTGAATTTCATATATGAAGCATATTCTAGGAAGACACAAATTGCTTCAAGTCTTGCATGTTACATCCGGTAATTTCCCGTTATCAAACTCCGTTAGTTCCGTTAGGTCTTGCATACACGTGTCGTGAGCACACACTAGTTGTCGTTGAACGTTGGTTACTTAATAATAACAATCTATGATAAACAGTAATAATCTAATTAATAATGTTGATTATTAGTTGTCATTATGTGATTCATGAATTTAAAGATTTTAATAAGTGTTTCGTGAATTTTACGGGATAATGAGACTACATGAAATTTATATATTTCGTGTGTTGTGTGACTTATTATAAATGTTGGTGATTATTATTATTGGTTGATAATACTTATAATTAGTTGTTAAAACTATTTAAAAGTATTAGAAAGATTAGTTTTTATATATTAAATAAAGGGGTTACTTTGTAAATATCCTAAAACTAAATGTTACCAAAATTAACAAAACCCTAGCCCCCTTACATCCAATTTCAGCCACAACCCTTTCTCCCCACCCTCACCATTCGAATTTGAGCAAGTACAAGCAGCAAGCACCGATTTTGATTAGTTTCAAGAGTTAGCAAGTGTTAATCATCATCTTTACAATTTTTAAGGTGCGTTCCAAACAAGATTTTCATACTTTTTGTCCATGCTAGACCTTAATTCGAAATTGATGAAGAAAAGATAAAAGTGATGATTGTTAGATGATAATAATAAGTTAGTTAGGTTTTATGAATGTTGGGTTATGTTAATTATGCAAGAAATTCATGAATTGATCATGTAGTTCATACATTGCCTAAAGAAGAAACTTTTTCTTCATGGAATTCATGTTTTGATGATTGGCATATGTTAGATGGATTGTTATGATTGCTGTGAACTAGAATAGGGATGTTATTTATGAATTTGACATTGAAGTTGATGAAAATATGGATATTGGATATCACTTTCCCGAAATGGAAACTTTATTCATATGTGTACCACCTGGATATTTTTACAGGCAAGAAAGAAAGAATAAAAATGAAGAAAAAGAAAGAAATGTATTTAAACCAAGCCATGGGTTAAATGTTACAAAAAGACAAAATGTTTGAAAAAGTGAGTGTAAAGGTGATAGCTGCCATGATTTTACTTTCACCTTTTCATTCAGATTTTTTTTGGTGAGAGAGAAAGAAGGCAGAACTCTCGGGTTTTTGGAAGAACATGAAGAAGAGACTGAATTCCAGGTAAGAATTCATGGTTTTGAGACGTTCTTAACTGGCTTTAGCCTCAGATGTATGCTTATGTGTGTTTGTGTGTGTTTGGTGGGTTTTTAGGTGGTAGAACTCAATTTACAAACGGGTTTTGAAAAAGTCATAACCAAAAGCTACTAAGGTGAGTTCTAGAACCCTCATTTTACTTGTTTGAAATTGATTTGGGGCTGGAAATGCATGTATGTACTTTTTATAAAAAAAATGGGTTTTTCACCCGTATGTATGTGTGTGAATGTGTTTTTGGGTGGGGTTTGAGTTGGGTATGTTTATGGTTCTGATGTTGTTATGAATCTGTTTCTATGGCTTAGAATGTATGAGTTAAGCTTAGAACATGATAGATGATGATTGGCGACCGAATTAGTTGTTTAACTATGATTTAGACTATCCATGCGCCTAAATAGTGGACCATGCGCCCCGTGGTATAAACTGTCTGAGTGTCCCCATGCGCCCAAATAGTGCTTATGCGCCTAGAATTAGGCTGAATTTGTTTAAGTATCAAGACGCCTAGAAAGCCCACGCACCTAGGCACTCGCGCTTGCATAGTGCCCATGCGCCTAGGCACTCATGCGCGTGCATAGTGCCCATGCGCCTAGAATCTGCCGAGAATGACAAAGTGTTGTCCATGCGCCCCAATAGTGCCCATGCGCCTGGAAGTTCCCTATGCACCTAAGTGTTTTGCATGCACCCAAATAGTGCCCATGCGCCTGAATAGTGCCCATGTGCCTGAATAGTTCCCATGCGCCTTAGACTTTGAATACTTTTCTGAATTTTGGGGAAAATGTAAAGTGTAGGCTTTGACTTGGGAGGTTCCCGGGAGATATGTAAGTTTACTTTTTGAATTCATAGATGATGTGATAAGTGATGTATGATGTGACTTGATGAAGATGTATGACTGATGCTTATGCATGATGATGATGTATGATGATTATGTATGACATGTATGATATGTTCGTTTTTACGTATGATGGTGTCACTTTATGTGATGTGATTATGTTACTGAATGTGCAGTATTATCTTAACGAAGTGAATGATTTAAGATAATCAAAGTGGAACGTAATGAATGAATGAAAATTCTTGCAAGCTAATGTAAGAAGGTTCACAACTCACTGAGAGTTGTTAGCTCAACTTTGTGTTTACAACGTGCGATCTTGGTTAACCCTTAAGGGATCACACACAGGGGGAGTTAGTTTATGTGACTACTTGATACGTGCGATATGTGCGAGATGTGTGATATGGGGTCCTTGTTGCTTAACCCTATATGATATGGCTTTGTGCTCAGGAGGGGGTTAAACATACGACAGGACCAAGACAAAACTGAAAAGATAATAATTGTACGAAAAGTGCGATAAGTATGAAATGTGCGAAATGTATGAAACAAACGATGATGATAATAATGATTATTACATTGATGTAAGTATGACGTGTGATCACGTGCGATAGTAAAGAAAATGTTTTAACAAATGAAAGGAAATATAATGTTTGTAAAAACTAGAACTCACTCTACAATACTGACTTTTATGTGTTTTCAGTTGGCAAGTAATGGTTGCTGAGGATAATATGGGGCATATACTTAGCTTATTTTGGATGACATCCATTTTATGTTGCGATAATGTTTTTGCATTATAATGCGAACAAATGTTATTTTGTAATGAATGTTGTATTATTTTGCAAAAGCGATTATTATAATAAAATTAAATGTTTGTTTCAATGTTTCCGCTACAATGTTTTATTAAAGTTAATGTAAATATATGTTTTACGTGCGATAATTGACCAGCTGTGAGCGTCCCGCGAATAGGGCCTTTCAAGTTGGTATCAGTGCCAAAGTTTATGTTAAATGGGTAAAATTTCAAAATAAACCTAAACTGAAAATGGGGTGAAAGGGAAGAGATGCCAGTCCGAGTAGCTGCGTACCATGAGGTAATTTCTTAATGTAACCGACATTATGTGTGCATGTTATGTGGTTTATGTGTTGTTAGTAGATTTAGATACATAAGTAGTCAAGATAGATAATGCTTGGAGTATGAAGAGTAAAGTAAGTGGCTAATCACAACTGGACACTTTAATTAGGGACTTACTATACTTAACATAAACTGCGCTATTCCCTTGAATGATCATGTTAGTGTTTGAATCTTATAGGATATTTAGAGGATGGCTGGTGGTATATCGTCAAAAGCTTCACATGGTGGAGGTCATGTTGGACGTGGTGCTGAACCACGGGTCACAGAGGAAGGCCTAGGGTTGAAGAGGTGCTTCATGAAGAGCTCGAGACCCCTTATCCAGAGGGTGGAGATGAGAGTGCTAACTTGAGAGCCTTAGTGAAGGAGGCGGTAGTGGAGGAGGTTCATCAGGTCATGCTGACGATCCTATCGTCTATGGTGAATGACGTGATTAAAGCTATACGAGAAGGATAGAGGAAAGAGAGGAACCGATCCTCGGGAGAAAGAGGGCAACTAGAGACTGAGATGGTTGTCTCTACTTATGAAGAAGAGGAAGAAGAGCCTATGCCCGAGGCAGCACGAGGATGTAACCATGGGGCATTTATGAGATGCAAGCCCCCAACTTTTGATGGAAATGGCTGTTGCTGCTCACTAGTGGGTGAGAGAGATGGAAGCCATTCTGGATATCAGCGAGTGTCAAGAGGACCAGAAAGTGAAGTTTGCCACCCACTCCTTTGTGGACTCGGCCTTATGTTGGTGGGACAATATTGTCCAAGTTGAGGGTAGTTAGGAAATTAGGAGAACGAGGTTGTCTGAATTGAAGAAGCTGGTGATTGAGAAGTTCTGTCCTCATAGAGAGATGTATAAGGTGAAAAGGGAGTTCCTGTAGCTGGAGGCGGAAAGAATGACACATCTACAATACACCAAATAGTTTAATGGAATGGCATGACTGATGCCGAATCAAGTGACACCTCTGTCACAAAAGATTAAAAGCTGTATCTAGGGCTTGTCGGCGGATATCTGTAGGCTCATGATCGCTGCCCGACCGAGCATGTTTAGGTCGGCAATTGATTTGGCAAGAAGGTTGTATGACGAGCGAGAGGTGGTGGTGGTTGAGGTAAGAAAGAAGGGTGGTGGTGACCGAAACTAGAATAGAAAACGGTTGGGGCGTGGGTGAGCCACTCCAAACATTAAGGTGGTGAAGGTGGGAAACCGGCGTGTGGTCATGTCTGGTGCAGGATCGAAGAGATGTGGTAAATGCAAGAACGAGAATTCAGGAGAATGGAAATAGGGATCAAACATTTGCTTGAAATATGGGAAGCCTGTACATATGGCGAGAGATTGTGGAGGTATAAGGTTTTATAACAGTGGGGAAAATGGCCATCTGAGTAGGGATTGTAAGAAGCCGAGGGCTGAAAGTTCGGGAGCGAAGAAGGCTGTAGGAGAAGGGTAGAGGGTGAATGCCAGAGCATTCACGACGACGCAAGAGGAGGTTAGGATGGACCTCGATGTTTTGTCACGTACGTTTCTAGTAAAACAAACTCTAGCTTCTGTGTTATTTGATTCTGTTGCTAGTAAAATTTTTATTTCTGCTGGTTTTTGTGCTAAATTGCCTATTCCTTGTAAGAATATAGATATGTCCTTTGATGTAAAAACTGCCATAGGTAAGTCTACCTGAATGTTTGAGATGATAGAAGGTTATGACGTAGAACTAGAAGGTCATAAGTTTCCTGTTAACCATTCGTGATTACCTTAGGCGAGTTCGATGTAGTCCTAGGAATGGATTGGTTGGCGGATTTTGAGGTGAAAATTATGTGTCGTAAGAAGATGATACGGTTGAAAGCGCCTGACGGGAGTTCGGTGACGGTTTATGGTGATCGGGTCACTACGATTACGAAAAAGATTTCGATGGTGGTGATAGGAAAGTGCATGAGGCGTCGATATAGTGCCTACTTGACCTACATAAAGGATGTGGATACGCCAACACCACAACTGTCCGATGTACCGATTGTGTGTGACTTTCTGGATGCGTTTCCCGAAAACTTACCAGGAGTGCCACCTGACCATGAGATGGTGTTTTAGATTGATTTGATACCTGGTGCCCAGGCTGTAGCTAAGGCACCCTATCGGGTGGCTCCAACCAAGATGAAGGAATTGATGGAGCAACTAGAGGAGTTGCTAGATAAAGGGTTCACTCGACCGAGTATCTCTCCTTGGGGTGCTTCGGTCTTATTCGTGAAGAAAAAGGACGGTAGTATGAGGATGTGTATTGACTACCGTGAGCTGAATAAGTTGACAGTGAAGAATCTGTACCCCTTACCGAGAATTGATGATCTTTTTGATCAGCTCCAAGGTGCCAGTTCATTCTCAAGGATAGACCTTCGATTTGGTTACCATCAGTTGAAGGTGAAGGAGCAGGATATTCCTAAAACTACTTTTCGCACGCGTTATGAACACTACGAGTTCCTCGTTATGTCATTTGGTTTAACCAACGCGCCAGCTGCTTTTATGGACTTAAAGAATTGAGTGTGTCGGTCGATGTTAGATAAATCAGTAATTGTGTTTATTGATGATATCCTGATTATTCAAAGAGCGAGGAGGAGCATGCCGAACACATACGGGAGGTATTGGAGACAATGATAAGGGAGAAGTTATATGCTAAGTTCTCCAAGTGTGTGTTCTGGTTGTGCGAAGTTCAGTTCATGGGTCATATAGTGAATCCTGAGGGGATTATGGTGGACCCAGCAAAGGTGGAGGCAGTGATGCAATGGAAGTCACCAAGACGCGATCCGAGATTCGTAGTTTTTTGGGTTTGGTGGGCTATTACAAAAGGTTCATTCATGACTTCTCTAAGATAGCTTCTCCACTAACCAAGCTGACGTGGAAGGATGTCAAGTTGTATGGGGTCTAGATCAGGAGAAGGCTTTTGAGGAGTTAAAGGTGACGTTGACTCAAGCTACAGTCTTGTCATTACCCGAAGGTAGCGAGGATTTGGTGGTTTATTCAAACGCCTCCTACATGGGGTTGGGATGTGTGTTGATTCAGAGTGGAAAGGTTATAACCTATGCATCCTCACAGTTGAAAGTTCATGAGGTCAATTATCCTACTCATGACTTGGAGGTAGCGGCCATGGTCTTTGCGTTAAAGATTTGGAGGCACTACCTATACGGACGAAGTGCACCATATTCACTGAGCACAAGAGCTTGAAGTACTTCTTCGAACAAAAATATTTGAACATGAGGCGAGGAGATGGTTGGGGCTCATAAAGGACTATGATTGTGAGATCCACTACCATCCGGAAAAACCCAATGTGGTGGCGGATGCCCTTAGCCGAAAGGAGAGACCAGAGTTGATTCGGGTGAAGGCTTACCACTTGGTCATGACTTCTGATGTGATGAAGCAAGTTATAGAGTTTCAAGATGAGGTGTTGAAAGAAGATCATCTTGACTCTGAAATAATGAGAGGTCTAGTCATGGAGTTGGTTGAAAACACACTCAGTGTTAGAACTCGGTTCGGACGGATGTGGATTCCTTATTTTGGGGATCTACGTGTGAAGATGTTAGGGCCGTTTTCATACGGAGTACTAACTGATTCTATGCGAGACCAGATCAAGTAGTGCGGAATCTTATTGATAGGTGATGCAATCAGTGATAACGACAACCTGATCGATCTAACTATGAAACAAACATTAAGAATTGAGTAGAAATCAATCAAAAACGAACTATGAAGTTGGATATGCGCTTAGGGCGCTCTGAACGACTAGGATTTGTGAATATTTGAAGTCTCTTATTTTTCCACGAGTTATGTTGTATTTATAGGTTTTAGTTTCAATTGTACAACCGAACCATTAGCATGGTTCAGTCGTTCGACTGACTCATGCGGTTGATTCATACGCACGACTGAAGGTTCAGTCGTGCGATTGAATCAACCTTATGTCTCAGTAATACGACTGATCCAGTCTCATGGTTAGTCGTGCGATGGTCCATAAGTATAATTCATTCGAGCGTGTGGTCCATAATTATGGTCCATTTGCATAAATAACCACCCGACTAAGTTGAACACATTTCTTAGTCATTTTTGACTTAGAACTATGTACAAAAACCACAAACCTATATAAGATGTTCATACATATGAATTATACTAAATACACTAATAATATGACATACTCAAAGACATATAAACATCAAGATGCATATCATAATTCATTAAGTAATCACATTACATATGTGTAAGAAATGAAAGACTTTTACATTTAAGAACATAAACTAGGAACATGATGTATCAACAACTCCTCCTTGGACCTAGTTTATCCTATTTTCTAACATTCTTCACATGCTCTTGGAATTTCTTGTTCTTCTTTTCTTTGTGACTCCTGCATTGATCTCAAATGCGAAGTAAAGTCGTATAACATGTTGGAATTATAGAGCTTATACAATATCTTGCGTGTCATAGAATAGTGGCAACTTGTATAGAGTGTAAACATCTTCAGTAGATAAGTATGTAAGCCACATTGGGTCAAATACCCTACTAGTCTCGATCTTGCCTTCTTTGTTCACAACTATGACCGCTTCTCCCGTCCTCTAGTCGTAATACCACCATTTTAATTGTGGAGTGAAGTCCTAAGGCATCTCCCTTAAAGGAATCTTAGACATTGTGCTTGGGGGACTCCACTTCAACACCACCTTAGGCCTTCTAGATATAGGATCAACTTCAGTCTTATGAATGAACCTCTAGGTTGTTGAGGTCTGAAGTTTACCCATCTAGTGTGTATTATTTCTTCAATGATGTCTCAAACCATCTCGATATCTTCCTCGAGTTGGCATACAAAAGATCTAACAGGCCAATCTTTTTAGTTCAAAACCTGGAAGAGTCTTTAGATCATGTGGATATCTGAAGTACTCAACCCCCTTCTCTCGTTTAACAACATATACATCCAGATCTTCAAAATGGGCCCAATTGATGATCTTTCCTGACACTTTCTGATGTCTCTTTACTCGGTAAAGTTTAGTGTAGGCATTCAGCTTTGGAGGTGCACGTTGTGCCATCACTTCTGATAAACAGCTGCCCATTCAGCCTTCCTTAGATCAACATTAGCATTTGTAGCTTGGCTTTATTTTGTCCTTTGCTTTCTCTTTCTCTATCTCATCCAGCTTGTCAAAAGTATCATTGCCAAATGTTTCACCCAAGTCGGGGATAACATTGCCCTCAGGTTCAGTGTACTAAGGATAGTAGTCAGACGTGACATCCTCGATCTCTATCTCATCCACACCTTGTAGCTTCTCGTCACTCAAGACAACTACTTTCGGAGCATCTTTGACAAGCTTATCTGGATTTAGTCATAACTTATATGCGAGCAGCTCATCGGTCAGGTCATGGATGATTTCTCATTCCTCTGGAGTGTAGCTCACATACCTTCTCACAATCACTTGGAAATCAAGAATCATAGTAAGTGGAGGTTTGACTTGTTGAAGGGGAAAAACATCATAATCCACAGTTTGTGGAGCTTCATTTTTGCCTTGATCGTGTGTCTATTCAGTTGGAGGTGCAGAGGACGAGGCTCTTTTGGTGCGCCTTTCCTTTGCTGCTTGATTTGAGGCTGATGTAGATGCATCACCTTCTTGATCCTCCTCCTCCTCCTCCTCATCTCTTTTTCCCTTTCCACTTCTTCCAGCTTCCTCGTCATCATCATCTTCTTCTTATTCATTATCCATCGAATCATAATCATCATCTCCACCATCATCTCCATCATCCTTATCTTCAGGGCTCACCTTTTGTTCCCTTCAACCTCAACATAAGATTTTTATTCTTTTTCTCTAACCCCTCGATCCGCTTGACGGATGCCATCACAAGCTCATTTTGAGTCTTCTGGGCATGGTGAGCTCAAACTAAAGCTTTCTCATGAATAGTGTTCTTCTCTGTAAGCTGCTATCTGCTTGCTTGTGTAGTATTGACCACCATCAGCTAATTCATTTGGTTGGCCCTCAGATCATATATCACTTGCAGTTTGAGCACCAGTCTGTTTAGGCTCGCCAATTGTTCCTCTAACCCATCAGTGGGTAGAGTAGAGCCTAGTGTAGGTGGGAATTGGGTGGATGTGCTAGCTTGGGGACTAGTGGGTGTAGTGGTGTATGTGGTGTAGATGGGAGTAGGAATAGAAATGGATTATTGTGAAACTGATTTGGGTATTGTGTGAGGTAGGTGTGAATGTATGAGTGGTGGTGTGAGTGTCAGTGACAGTAGAGGTGGCAGTAGTGATGTTAGTGTGGGAAACAATGGTAGTAGTGTGGGGAACAGTGGTGGTGGT
Organism: Flaveria trinervia; assembly: GCA_025506515.1. Classification (NCBI taxonomy): domain Eukaryota; kingdom Viridiplantae; phylum Streptophyta; class Magnoliopsida; order Asterales; family Asteraceae; genus Flaveria; species Flaveria trinervia. The sequence goes on along the minus strand of CM046447.1, from coordinate 55,406,923 downwards.
GTGGGGAACAGTGGTGGTGGCAGCGGCTACGGTGGTGGAAGAACTGATCAAAGTAATCCTCTACCTATTACCCTTCTTGCCATGGGGTTGGGCCATCCACTTCCACCTGGAACCCTTGGCTATCAGGGCTCCCCCTGAGCTAATTGGCTAGTCAGGTGTGTATGTCGGATCTGTGAGATCAGTGTCACCACCCTTAGTACCAGCTTGGCGTCCACCAACTGCGTCTTTCCCCTTCTCTGTAGCCACAACCCGGCTCTTGACTCTCCTTGTGAGAGGCTCATCATCAGACTCATCCCCTTCATCTACCAAGAAGCCCTGGTGAATAGCAGCATGCTTAGATCCCCAGGAGCAGATGAAGTACTGTGTCGAGGTGGTGAAGATATGGTAGACATGTCAGTGGCCCGTGATTGACTGGGGCCAGGATCTCCACCACCTTGACCATCATCATGGTCATCACCATCTTCGTCATCTTCATCAGTAGGAACCACTATAGGCTCAACGTCTGAGTCACTGTCATCATGACGCCTTTTCTTACGTGAGGGCGCCATGCAATCCTCATTGGCCAGATGGCCAAAGAGTCTCCTGACCGGGGGCTTCACCTACTTCCCCCGATACACCTTCATCCTACCTAGGGTGGTGTCATCCACACCTCTAATATCACTTCATTTGCTTCTCCTTAGGCAGTAGAGGAAGCTTCTCATCTATGATCATTCGCAAGAACCTTGGATGCATGCAGAAGCCTCCTTGCCTTTGGCCTCTATGTTCACTTTCAAGTACGAGAGGAGCATGCAGAGAAACGGAATGGGTGGTTTAGTACTAGTGCAACATATGCATTCTGGATTTGGTCGGACATCTCATCGAATCCTCCACGTCTAGAGGCTATACACTTAAGATCACATGTGCCAGATACTTGAACTGGGGGCACATGTTGCTCTTGTTCAGTACGTCGGCATTGATGTCCCGGCGCACTTGATCCTCAGAAAACATCCCCGAACTGTTAGGGGATGCAGCTTGGTTGGATGGGCTCCGTCCTCACCCAAATCCAAGACTTTCCTCAGGTCGTCTACCCTGATCTCAATATCTTGTCCGAATATAGAGCTTCGGATACTATGGGGCTCAACGGACCGGTCAATTGTGGCATTTTCCTAGAAAGCCTGCTGAATCGATCGGTATGGCGTGCATGGGGTAGAAATGGGTTTGTAGATCCTCGATCTATGTAGGAAGATTATAATCCTGGTGAACTCAGAAGCGTTCCGAGATGCAACATCTAGATGAGCACAAATGCTGTGCTTAGTGCTCATTGTCCATCTCTCAGCCATATTGCTGCAACACAATAAACATATACATTAGATCTGTTCATAAGAGATAACAATTAAATTTTAGCTGATTTTGATCAACTAGTTCAATTGTACGATTGAACTATATGACGGAGTTCAGTCGTACGATTGAGCCTGCGACTGAACATAGTCATATGCTATGCCATGTGGTTGAGTTATTCGTGCGACTGAGTAACCGATTGATTCACTCGTGAGATTGAATCATGCGCCTGGCTCAATCGTGCGATTGAGGTTCATATGGGTATCATTTCGCATCATGCACTGTTCGACAATAAATTTGAATCTTGGTCAATACATTACATTACACATTGTGTTTAGATTCATTAGGGTTGCATGGACTTGAAATAGCACTTAGTGTCATTTAAATCAACGTTTGCGTCCATTTAAGTGGTCTATTTAAGGGTATGGTCCCGGTTCTTGATTTTAACAATTTCGGTCATTATGGGTTTGATTAATCCATTCGTTTGACCTGATTTCAGTTTCAAAGTACGTGAAGATGAATAGGATATCAGTTAGTATCACTATAAGAGAGTAATCAAAATAATAGAAATTTTGGCATAGTTTTTGAGTGTTTTTTAAATCGCGTAGGGTATGCGACCGACTGACCCCCTTTTTATACTGATTTAAGTTTCAGCCGTGTGACTGGACCCATACACATGATTCATTCGTGCGAGTGGGGTTTAGTCATGCGACCTACTCAGACTCTCCTTCATCTAGTCATACGATTGGTTATTCTTGTGATCCAATCACATAGTTGACCCATACTCATGGTCCAATCGTGTTATTGGCTCATACTTATGGTTCAAGCGTGCGATTGGCTCATATTTATGATTCAATCATCCGCTTGGCTCATACTTATGAGTTTGACTTCATACATTTCCATACACTCAAAATTTAACTTTTGATATATAACATTAAGACCAATGATCATCTTAGACATGACCTTTTTAACAGAAAATCATTTAATCACCTCAGACGTGATCCTTTTAATTGAGAGCCGATAGGTCACCTCAGACGTGACCTTTTTAATTTCTGATTTACAGAGTTCATCTACTTATATAGTCTGACATCAACGCAAAGAAGATAACAAAAACCAAAAACAAATTGAATTAAAGCAAAACAAGGCATATTTTTGTGTTTTTGGTTTGAGGCGGATTGAAACCTTTTAAAAATCATCTAACCGATTTTCCTCCTTAGTAGAACAACTTCATTTTATTTGTATCATTTTGAGCAAAGATTCATATGGAATCATACAGGTATATCATAATCATTTGTGACCTTTTTATATGTACTTGGATAGTAGATTCTTATTTGTTGAGAGTTAATAGCACTTACAGGAAATCATACTAGAGTTGTAAGATGCACACAATGGTTTTGACTATCGAGAGTTGTAGCCACGACGATTATCAATATATTTGTCCACATAAATCCATACACAGATTTTTGACTCACATTGGTGATGAGTTAGGTTTTATTATTTTGACAAGCATTTCTGGATTCTTCTGGAATACTAAAAATTTGTTGGACTAAGAACTTGATTCTTCTAGAATCACAACACTTTTCTTTTTCACGCCATTGACCTCCAAAAAATTTAAATCCGAGGTTTGTCAAAAGCTTTTATGTACGGGTCGGCGCGTTGAAATCCGTATTAATTTTAACAACATCGATTAATTGTTTTCAAAACAGTCATGTATAAAGTGATATTTAATACAGATGTGTTTAGGTTTTGGGTGTTGAACCGATTTTTAGTGACAGCTATTGCAGCAGAATTATCAAGAAAGATAGGGGTGTTAGAAAAGTTCAAACCGTAGTCTCGCATTTTCTGCTTAATCCAAATGATTTATGAACAGCAACTTGCAGCAGCAACATATTCATTTTCACATATTGACACAGCAACAAATGTCTACTTCTTACATTGGCAGGTGACAAAGCGTCTTCCAAAGAACTGATATCCCGCTGATATTGACTTGTAATTCATCTTACAACCACCATAGTCCGAGTCACTATACACTGTAAGCTCAAATTCATCATTATGAGGATACCACAACCCGAGTGGTGGAGTACCCTTCAGATAATGAAAGATCCTTTTTACCCCAATTAGATGATTCACTTTTGGTCTAGCCTAATATCTGGAATAGAGACACGTGGCGTACATAATTTCAAGATGAGAGGCTATGAGGTATATCAGAGATCCGATCATTCCTCGGTACATAGTGGCATCTACCAGATAACCATTTTCGTCGGGTGCGACATCGTGGTTCGTCGCAAGTAGAGTCCCAACAACCATTGCATTCTGCCTGTTGAACCGACTAAGGTTATCTCCCACATATTTGGACTGATGAAGGAAGATTCCATTTAGTGTATGATCCACCTGTAACCCAAGAAAGAACTTCATATCTCCCATGGCATTCATCTCAAACTCAGCTTTCATCATGGATTCGAATTCTTAACACAATGCTTAATTTTTGGAATCGAAGATTATGTCGTCCACATATATCTGTACCGGTAGTACATCACCATCTTTTTCTTTGATGAACAAAATGCAGTCAATACCCCTCTATGAAAACCATGTTTCAGCAGATGAGTAGAGAGTTTGTCATACTAAGCTCGAGGGGCTTGATGAAGCCTGTAAAGAGCCTTGTCCAATTTATAAACTCTATCCCGATGATAAGGATCCTCAAATCCATCGAGTTGACTGACATACACCGTTTCATGGATTTGACCATGAAGGAATGCACTTTTCACATCCATTTGATAAACTTTGATCTTCATGTAGGATGCATAGGATAAAAAGATACGAATTGCTTCAATCCTTGCCATAGGTGAAACACTTCATTGTAGTCAATGCCTTCGACTTGTCTAAACCCTTGAACAAAAAGCCGAGTGTTGTTTCTGATTATAAACCCTTGGTCATCTTTCTTACACCTAAGAACCCATTTAGTGCCAATCACTTTTGCACCTTTTGGTCTGTCCACAAGAGTCCATGCTCCTAACTTCTTGAACTGAAGGAGTTCTTCTTGCATAGAACTAACCCGTGCCTCATCATTTAAAGTCTTACTTACATATTTTGGCTCAAATTGAGACACAAGACATCAATAAGCACCGTTGTGTAGATATCCTTCTTCCATGACTACGGCATAATCAGCTGAGTATAGCTGATTTCGTGTCCGAACTCCTGATAGAATATCCTCGATGATGTTGTCCAAGGGATGATGCACATTAACTCAAGTTCTGGGAGTGGTGGGAACAGCTACCTTATTATCCAGATTTGGAATCCGAGGTTCAATTTATGTGGCTGTTGGAGTATGGGGTTCAGAAGTTCCAGTGGCATCAAGATCAAATGCTTGTGTACTTTCGGTAGTGGGAACCTGTTCCTCCTCGTCCACATTTGCACTCTCACTGCTTCAACATTAGAGGAAGACTCACTTTCCGCAAGCTCTCCCCACGAAGGGCTAGAAGTATCGTCTAATGGAACCGATGATGTCGAGTCTAGTGTAGGAGTATTCAGAACATCGTACATCATTCGAGCAGATAACTCATCATCAGGATGAGAAGGAGGTAGATTAAAGGACTTGAAAAATCCATCATAGTCAAAGAAGAAGGAAGGTCCTTTGCCAGCAAGGGGGTGGTGTATCTTTGGACATCAACATTGCACCACACTTCTACCTGACCCGTTGAGTTGTTATAAACTCTCTTGTCTGGTATACTTATCCGAGAAATATACCTTCTTCTGCCTTCTCATAAAACTTCCCAGTCTAAATTTTCTTTAACAGCATGTATGGTGCTCCAAATGGTTCTAGATACTCCAAGTTGGGTTTACGTCACTCGAGCAATTCATAACATGTTTTTCCACGACGTTTGACAACTAAGATTCCATTCAGAGTGTAGCATGCATTAGCCACTGCCTCATTCCAGAATTGAATAGGCAGTTTAGAGTCGGCTAACATTGTCCTTTTTGTCTCTATCAAGCTCTGATTCTTTCTTTCGCAACCCCATACATCTGTGGAGTGTAGGCGGAACTTAATTTATGAAAAATTTCTTTCTCTCGATAGAATGCCTCCATCCACTAATTCTTGAACTTTGTTCCGTTGTCTGATTGAATCTGTCTTACTTTCAACTTGTAGAGTGATTCCAAGGTAGTGACTAGATACTTGAATGATTCAAATGTCTCTGACTTGGCTTGTAGAAACATGGCCCAAGAGAATCTTGAGTAATCATCAGTTACTACAAAGCAGTACCAATCTCCAGAAATGCTCTTTGTGCTGATCGGGCCAAACAAATCCATGTGTAGAAGCTCGAGAGGAATGTCGATAGAATTAACTTTCTGTGATTGTGAGACTTCTTGGTCTGTTCTCCTTTCTTACATGCTATGTAGAAATTTGGGAGCTGGAAATTATTGACTGTAACTCCATTCACCAAATCATTCTGAACAAGATGATTCATCTTCCTGGGATTAATGTGTCCTATTCACCTATGGCAGGAGACTGAATCCCTCTCGGTTGCCTTTGACAAGAAGCACTGGGCAGTAGACTCAGTTATGGAGGCTTTTGATAGATCCAAGACATTCAAAAGAATGCCATCCAAATGCCAAGTAGCTGCCCTACGCCATCCTTAGCAATGCTCACCTGCTAACTGGAAAATGCATAAAAGTCAGCGTTGCTGAGTGAGTTCTAGTTTTCTACAAAAAATACTGTACTTTCATTAAAATCATTCTTTACTTTTGCATGGGATCACACATCATACGTATACATAGATAATATTATTATTATCTTCATCATTCGTTCATTAACTTCCATTCATTCATGGATTCTTACTTTCATTCATACGTTAATCGTTACTTATTTTCATTCCATCAAAAACCATGAACTTTACCCCACCATCATGCATAAAGCTGGTACTAGGCCAGGGTCTATCATAGACCCCCCGTCATAGCGCACATCACCCTGGCCACAGTACTAGGGTAAATTCAGGTGTACCATTGTCATGTGCTATACCCACCGTCATGCATAAAGCTGATACTGGGCCGAGGTCTATCATAGACCCCCCATCATGGCGCCCAGCAACCTGGCCACAATATCTAGGGTAAGCGACAAAGGTTCTATACAAATGGTCAGTCATAAAGACGGACCCCGGTGTGCATACTTCTAGGGTATCTAACCCACACACCGTTGAACTAACACCCTTCATTGGGCGTGTTTCCACTTACAAGGTTTGCAAGACTTACTTTACTTTCCTTCGTTCATTAATGCATGCATTCATTCATCATGTCCCTCTTTTCATTATCTTCCACTTTACATTATGTAATACTTTCATTTCATCATTAACATTCAACATAAATCCATGGGAAAATAAACATACAATGTAAGGAACATCAACATACACAGTCAACATCATCATATAGGGCATCATACATACATAACATACATCATACATACCATTAATACTACATCATAACATCATCATACATGCTCATTATATCATCTATGACCTTAAAAGTCATCTTACATGAACCCCTGGGAACCTCCCAAGTCAAAGCCTACATTTTACATTTTCTTCAAAAAGTCAGAAAATATTCTAAGTGTTCATCTGCATTTCCCTTTTTGTTCATCCATATTTCTTTTTGTTCATCCGCATTTCTTTTACTCATCCTCATTTTTTCATCCGCATTGACTTTACTCATTTGTATTTGTCAATGCTCATCTGCATTTATTCATCTGCATTGAATTTATTCATCCGCATTTGTCATTGATCATCCGCAATTGTTCATCAGCATTGACTTTACTCATTCGCATTTGTCAATTCTCATCCTCATTTGTTCATCCGCATTGACTTTAGTTATTCACATTTGTTCATTCGAATAACTTACTCATCTGCATTTGTTCATTTGCATGACTTACTCATCCGCATTTGTCATTCGCATGACTTACTCATCCGCATTTGTTCATTTACATGACTTACTCATCCGCATTGACTTTCTCATACACATTTGTTATTCATCCGCATTTCATCATCCACATTTGTTCACACTTAACCACTTTTTCTAAACTTAGGCGTATGAACTACTGTTTGGGCGCATGAGCAACCTAGGGCACACTTAACATTAGATTTAGTCCCCAAACCTCATCTATCATGTTCTAAGCTTAAATCTTACATTCTAATCCTTAGAAACACAACCATAACATCATCAAGCATGAACATAGACCCAAATCACACCATACCCGCTATTGGTACATGTATGTCCCTAGATCATGATATGAATGTAATAGATCTTGTTTGTCTGATTCTGATGTAATGGTTAGAATCATTAATTAAATGATATTGAGTGTCTGTTATTTCTAACGATTAATATTTCATTAATGAGTTGATGTTGAATTGGTTAATTAGGTTTGTGACTGTTTGAAGTGTATGCATAAAGTTATAATGTTGAATACACTCTGGTTAAGTGAAGTTCTAATGCATCCGACTGGACCATGCGCCCCAACAGTGGACATGTGTCCGAATGGCCATGCGACTAAGTGTCCATGCGCCTAAATAGTCCATACGCATGAATAACTTCATACGAATGACTCAGTCGCATGACCGAACCAGGAGACTGGATCAGTCGTATGATTGTAACATAAGATTGACTCAGTCGCACGACTGGACACTCAGTCGTGCGGATGAATCAACCGCCTAGTTCAATCGCACAACTGAACCGTACTAATGGTTCAGTCGCACGAATGAACAATACTAACCTATAATACAACCCAATTCGTGGAAAAACATAAACATTCATTCTATTTCGACTCCAGAAGTACCCTAGCCGTCCAGAAACCTCCAAGTTGATACTCCAAGTTCATAGAACGCTGTATATCGATTCCTAATCGATTCTTAACGTTTGATTCAATACTTTATTGATTTATGTGCGTTCTCACTGATTAGATCGCCAATCAAATAGGATTCCGCACTATTTGGTTTGGTTTACACGTTAATCATTCAGTATTTTGGTCAAATACCAGGTCCTAACAAGTGGTAACAGAGCTTTGGCTCTTGATTACGTGTGATTCAATCAAGATTGATATAAAGTTTGTGGTTTCACAACTAAAAAATAAAATATTTTGTGTCAAAAGTTGTCTTGGACGTTCCTTGCTCATCAAGTTTCGGTTTCTACGGCCTTAGGCGATTAGGACTTGCGAATTTCTAATTTTTACGGCTAAAACACGTTTAACCTAGAAATTTTCGCAAAACAGCAGCTTCAGTCGCACGAGTGAGCCATTCGCACGACTGGACTTCATTCGCATACACCAGACGCACGAGTGGACTGAGTCGCATCTTCATTCGTACGACTAAACCATCCGTTTGCGGTGTTCATACGCATCAGCTTCATTCGCACGACTGAACCAATCGCTTAGTTCAGCCACACGATTGAACTAATCGCATAGTTCATTCGCATGGATAGCCCATTCGGATCACCCAGTCGCACCAGTTTGACAATTTGTTTAGTACACTTAAAAGTTAATCGAAATGGAAGATCAGATGTCAGCGTTTAATGTCGGCAAGGACTCAACGATCCAGAACCTACTGTTGCTTGAGAGTGAAGTAGGGAATCATAATAAACCACCAAAACTCTTAACGTTAGATGAGTTTCCCCACTGGAAACAACGTTTTGTGATCTACCTCAATGGAGTGGATCCGAATTTGTGGGAAGCTATCGATATTGGGTATAGTATGCCGGTGGGAGCAGATGGGTAAAGCTTACTTTGGGAGGGATGACTGATGCTCAAAAAGTTAAGTATAATGCAGAGAAGAGAGTTTATGCATTGATTACACAGTCTATTCCTAAAGATATTTTCCACCAGTACTCGGAGAATAAGCAGGGCATGAAATTGTGGGATGAGTTGGAAAAGAGATACGATGGGAATGCTTCGCTGAAGGCAATTAAAGCTAAGGAACTAAAGAAAATATTGACAACTTCTCATCGATGGGAAACGAGAGTTTGGACGATGTCATTGATAGATTCTACCATCCGATGAGTGAAATGCATACACATGGTATTGCAACTACCATGGAAGAAAAGGTGTCAAATTTCGCAAACGGATTGCCGAAAAAGTGGGCTTCATTTGTGTCAAATCTGAGACAGAATGAGATGCTGGCAAAGTTGGATATCAATGACTTCATTCTAAAGCTGCGAGAAAAAGCACTTATGAAGAAGTACAGAGCTCAGAAGTCTTCGTACACTCAGAATCCAGCTTTGTACAATGCCACACCTCAAGCTAAGACGTCTGGAGCACCTTTTCAGACTGCATTTGTGTCTAGTTCATCGGGTACTTCACAAGCTTCTCCTTTAGGTTCAGAAACGTCAGGGTCTTCTTGTACCCATTACATTGGAACTGAAGCGAATGCTACTAGACTGAAGACCGAGAACCTCGGTAATGTGACTGTGGAAGTAGCTCGAGAGCACATGGATCTTTTGGCAGCAGTGGTTCATTCTTATGATGGACTTGTTGCGAGGAAGATCGAAAACTGCCATCTGGCAGATGAGGACTACGAGCAGGTAGATGAAATGGAGCTGGAGAGAATGGACATTATGTGGGTCATAGCTAGTGCTGTCCGGAGGGCGAAGAAGTTTGTGAAAAAGACCAGACATAACTTGGTTGCTACAAAGGATACCACATTTGGTTTTGACAAGAGTAAAGTGACCTGCTTTAACTATGGAGAAAAGGGGCACTTCAAGAGAGAATGTGTGAAGCCAAAGAAGACTGGGAACGGGAACCATTCTCGTCCTTCACTCGTCAAGACAAGCAAGCTAACAGTTTTTCTACATCAAACAAGGATCCAAAAGCCTTGACTGCTCATGATGATGAAGGATAGGACTGGAGCTTTCGGTTTGTCTGTCCAGGGGAATCTAATATTGCCAGTGTAGAAGATTTAGATGATGATTCTGCGAGTGAGGGAGATATTGCAGTTAAGATAGCAATGTCAAATATTGAAGAGACAACTGCAACTGAGGTCAGCTTCAAGCCTGAAGAAGAGATTTCTACAGCAAAGAAAGAACCACCAGAACTAGAGACACCTGATGGTGCATTGATGGCTAACTCTACCGAACCTCCTCAGGTAAGTACAACTGACCAACTGTTTAAAAACCATGCTTGTTCTGATTGTGATACTTTTAGAGATAGCATAGATGAGAAATTTGCTAGGTTATTAGATCATAATGATAACTTAGTAAAGGATTTGCGACTATGCACTGAGGCTAATAGATTTTTAAAACAAAATGAGCATAGTTACAAAGAAAAGATAGACCTCTTGACTAAACAGCTTAGGGAAACTGAAGTAGTTGCATTTAACCAAGCTAATGATATTAGGTACTATCTTAACACCCTAGAAGACACTAAGAAGCAAAAGGCAGTTTTAGAAGTAGAAGTAAACTCATTAAAGCGAAAACTGCACAGCTGGACAAGTTCATCAGACATTGTCCAACACTTAGTGAGAGAAAGAAACAACGGGGAGGGTTTGGGTTATAAAGTGGTTCCACCACCACCTGAGATCTTGATGAACACAAAGAGTAGACCAATAAATAACAACCCCATCAAGGATCATATGGTATCTACCCCTCTTGTTAGTGATCCAGATTCCTCATGTTCATCAATTGAATCTAAAATAAAACAAAAAGAGGCCACTTCAAAGGCAAAAGGTAAAATGCCTTGTGTTAATGGAAAAAGAATTTGAAAAGGTTAAGATAGCGTCCGGGTCAAACAAAGTCAAATTTGAATCTAAAAGGACTACTAATGTTAAACTTTCACAAGCTTCATGTCAAAAACCAGTTAACCAAACGAAAAAAGATGTTAAAAATGTTAAAACAATTAATTTTGTTAAATAGGAGACAACATCAAAAGAAACAGAGTCAAAACACAAACTAAGTGATGTTACTAGGGTGTCACACACATCTCCACATCAAGTTGATAAACTTTAATCTTCATGTACGATGCGTAGGCAAGGAAGATACAAATGGCTTCCATTCTTGCCATAGGTGCAAACACTTCATTGTAGTCAATGCCCTCGACTTATCGAAATCCTTGGACAACAAGCAAAGCCTTGTTTCTGATGATCACGCCTTGATTATCTTTCTTGCATTTCAAGACCCATTTTGTACCAATGGCCTTAGCACCTTTAGGTAACCCTTTTCCATTACCGAGGCATAATAAGCTGATACAACTAATTTCGTGTCTGAACTCCTGATCTCACATCCCCAATGACATTATCCAAAGGACGATAGACATTTAGGCGTGATCCAGGCGTGGTTAGAACAAGTACCTCAGAATCAAGATTATGAACATTTGATTCAGTATCTGAGGCAGTAGGAGTTTGAGGTTCTGAACTCAGAGGCATCATTATGAGATGCTTGTGGACTTGCAGAAGGGGGAACCTGTTGCTCCTAGTTGTTCTGATCAGTCTCCATAGCTTCTTCATTAGAGGAAGAGTCACTATCTTCAAGTGCTCCCCCTGAGTTGTAGATGAATCACCTTGTACGTTGGATGATGTAGATTCCTGAGATGGTTTGTTTAGATCATCATGCATCATCTTTGTTGCTAATTCATCATCAGAAGTGGAGAGTGGTATGTTGAACGACTTGAAGAATCCATCATAGTCGAAAAAGAAGGCGGGTCCTTTTCCAGCAGGTGGTGTGGTGTATCTCTGAACATCAACATTACACCACACTTCTATCTGACCCGTAGAGTTGTTGTAGACCCTCTTGTTCGGTATGTTGTATCCTAGAAAGATACCTTCATCAGCCTTCTCGCTGAATTTTCCGCCTGAGTCTTTTTCTGTAGGGTGCACGGAGCTCCAAATGGCTCGAGGTACTCTAGATTTGGTTTACGTCGCTGTAGTAACTCGTAACATGTCATGCCATGGCGTTAACTATTAGAACTCTATTCAACGTGTAACATGCGTTTGCAACTGCCTCGTTCCAGAATTGGATAGGCCATTTCAAGTCTGCTAGCATTGTCCGTGCCATCTCTATCAAGCTGTGATTTTTCCTTTCAGCAACGATGTTCATCTAAGGTGTGTAGGCAGAGGTGAACTGATGCACAATTCCCTTTTCCTTGTAGTAAGCCTCCATCCATTCATTCTTGAACTCGGTTCCGTTGTCTGAGCGCACTTGACAAACCTTCAGCTTGTAGAGGGACTCCAATGTAGTTACTAATTCTTTGAAAGACTCAAATGTTTCTAATTTGGATTTCAGAAACATCACCCAAGAGAATCTTGAGTAGTCATCAGTAACTACATAGCAATACAAGTCACCTGCGATGCTTCTTGTACTACCTGGACCAAACAGATCCATGTGAAGAAGTTCAAGAGGAAGTTCGATAGAATGAACTTTCTTTTCCTTATGAGACTTCTTCATCTGTTTTCCCTTCTTGCATGAAACACAGAAATCCGGAAGTTGGAAATTTTTGACGTTAACTCCTCTCACTAGATCATTCTGGATCAAGTGATTCATCTTTTGTGGATTAATGTGTCCCATTCTCCTATGCAGGAGATGGATTCCTTCTGAATAGCTTTTTACAAAAAGCACTTAACTTCATGATTCGTTGTGGAGGCCTTTGATAGATCCAAGACATAAAGGTCCTTATATCTTGAGGCAGACGTTAACACTTGATCCTCCGGGATGACATAATCCTCTTTAATGACATAGCACTTCTTGTTGTCAAAAACTACCTTAAAGTCCTTATCACAAATTTGAGAAACAGAAAGCAAGTTATTATGAAGTTTTTGGACATAGTTTACCTTGTCAAACTTCACTTTCTGATTACCTACTTCCCTTGAGCTGTGATGTACCCACCTTTGTTTCCAGCAAACGAAACGTGACCTCCTTTTATCTGTTTGATGTTTGATAGGAGTGTCCTATTCCCTGTCATGTGCCTGGATGCTCCGTTGTCTATGATCCACATGTTGGTCTCAACACTATAGCAAACACCCTGCACATTCAATTTGAAAACGTTAGTTCAGCTTAGGGACCCAAGCCTTCACTGGCTTGGGTTTCCCAGAGGCATCACACATCATAAATGTAACCCATTGGTCATTCGAGGATGAGGGAAGCTCAGATGTCTCCTTGTTCTCATTTTAGACAATGAGGTTGAATTCTCCTTCCATAAGCAAGATTTGTGCAAGGCCTGTTTGTGATAAACAAATGATTGGCTAATGTGTTGAACTTTAGGTTCACTTCTCTTTTAGGTGGCGTCACTAAGTTCCTCTTAAAAGAGCTAGGTTTTTGTTCAGGAAGTTCAACTTTCCTCCTCAATGTCTGATAGTAAGGACAATGAGACGCAATGTGTCCATACTCTCCACAACTGTAGCATGATCTGCTTTCGACTTTACGATTTAATTGTTTTTATGGAGATGTATGTGACACCCAGTTGACCTTACTCTGTTTGGGTTTCGACTCTGATTGTTTAGATGTTTTGTTTGATTTTACAAAGTTAATTGCTTTAACATTTTTAACATCTTTTTCTTTTCTATTTTCTAGACTTTGACATGATGCATGTGATTGGTAATATTACTTGTCCTTTTAGGTTTAGATTGGACATTATTGAACCAGACTTTATACTAACCTTTTCAAACTCTTTATCCAGGTTAATGCATGGCATTTTACCTTTTGCCTTTGAAGTGGCCTCCTTTTGTTTAGAACCAGATTCATTTGATGAACATGCGGAATCTGGATCACTTACAAGAGGAGTGGACACCACATGATCCTTGATTAGATTGTCATTAATTGCTTTACGTTTTGTGTTCATCAAGATCTCATGTGGTGGTGGAACCACTTTATAACCCAATCCTTCCTGTTATTTCTCTCCCTCACTAAGTTTTGGACTATGTGTGAAGAATCAGTCCAACTATGCAGTTTTTGTCTTAGGGAATTAACTTCTACTTCTAAAACTACCTTTTGTTTCTTAGTGTCTTCTTGGAGTTTAGATAGTACCTATGTCATTAACTTGGTTAAATGCTACAACTTCTGTTTCCCTAAGCTGTTTGATCAAAAGGTCTATCTTTTCTTTGTAACTATGCTCATTTTGTTTTAAAACTCTGTTAGCTTCAGTGCATAGTTCTAGGTCCTTTACTAAGTTATCGTTATGATGTAATAACCTAACAAATTTTAAATCAATGCTTTCCTAATTTATTACAATCAAAACAAGCATGATTATTAAAGAGTTGATCAGTAGTACTTACCTAAGAGGGTTCTGATGAATCAGCCATCAATGCAGAATCTGGTGTTTCTGGAGCTGATGATTCTAACGTTGTAGTATTTCCCTTCTTCAGGCAGGTAGCTGACCACTGGTGTAGTTTTTCTAATGTTCACAATGCAAGTTCGACTACCATATCTCTTTCACTAGCAGAGTCATCATCAATATCCACCACACTAGAAATTTTGGATTCTCCCGGTGAGACAAACCGGAAGCTCCAATCATGTCCTTCATCATCATGAGCAGTCAAGGCTTTGGGATCCTTGCTTGATGAAGTAGGATAGCTAGTGAGTTTCTCCTGACGACTTAAGGAAGAGAAAGGATTCCCATTGCCAATCTTCTTTGGCTTCACACACTTCCTTTTGAAGTGCCCTTTCTCACCGCAGTTGAAGTAGGTTACCTTGGATTTATCAAATCCGAAGGTAGTGTCCTTAGTAGCAATCAAATTGTGTCCGGTCTTTTTGACAAACTTCTTAGCTCTCCGAACTGCACTGGCTAAGGCCCACATTATGTTCATCCTCTCCAGCTCTGTCTCATCCACCTGCTCATAGTCCTCATCTGCCAGGTGGCAGTTCCCAATCTTTCCAGCAATTAGTCCATCATAAGAGTGGACTATTGCAGCTAAAAGATCCATGTACTCTTTAGCAATCTCAATATTCACATTGCCAAAGTTCTCGGTCTTCAGCTTTGCTGCATTTGCTTCAGCTGCAATGTATTGGGTACCAGACGACCCTTACATTTCTGACCCTGAAGTAGAGGCTGGTGAGGGACCAGACAAGCGAGATATAAAAGCTGTCTGAAGAGGTGCTCCGGATGACTTGGCTTGAGGTGTCGCGTTGTCTAGCGCTGGGTTCTGATCATAAGAAGCCTTTTGATCTTTGTATTCTTAGTTCTTCCTCTCTCAGCTTCAGAATGAAGTCATTGATATCTAACTCCGTTAGCATACCATTTTGTCTTAGATTGGAGACGAATGACACCCATTTCTCCGGCAGTCCGTCTGCAAAGTTGGACACTTTGTCCTCCATTGACGTCGATACTCCATGAGTGTGCATCTCACTCATCAAGTGGTAGAATCTATCGATCACATCATCTTGGCTTTCTTTTCCCATCGAGGAGAAGTTGTCAAACTCCTTCTTTAAAGCCTGAGCCTTTATGGCCTTCAATGATGCATTTTCGTCATACCTTTTCTCCAATGCATCCCATAGCTTCTTTGCTTGTGTATATTCTGAGAATTGATGGAAAATATCATTCAGAATTGACTATGTAAGCAAAGCATAAACCTTCTTTTCTACATTGCATTTCACCATTTGTCCGTCAGTCATGCCACCAAGTGTACGTTTGACACCATCCACTACTACAAGCATGATGTACCCCGTCTCTATAGACTCTCACAGATTGGGATCTACTCCATTTAAGTAGATCTCGAGACGTTGCTTCCATTGTGGGTAAACGTGATTAGCTTTGGGTCTTGTTATGATTCCCCACCTCATTCTCCACTAACAGTAAGTTTTGTATACGTGAGTCTCTCCCTGCTGTGAATGCTAAATATTGGTCTTCCATTGCTATAAACTTTTAACTTCAAACCAATCTGTTGAATAAGTGCGAATGAAGGTGCGATTAGGCTATTCAGGCGATTGAACTATGCGGATGGTTCAATCGTGCGACTGAACTAATGCGGATGACTCAGTCGGGCGAATGAACTAATGTGGATGAACAATGCGAATAGTCTACTCAATCGGAAGAATGGAAGTGCGAATGAACCAATCATGCGTATGGGGAATGCGAATGTGTGCAGTCGTGCGATTGAGTCAATCTTGCGACTGAAGCTGCTGGATTTTGAAAATTTGTAGGTTTAACGTGTTTTGGCCGCAAAAACTCGAATTTTCACTAACCCTAATTGCCGTATGGCGGAAAAACTGAACTTTATGACCAGGAGACGTCTAAGACACCGTTTGACACAAAAAGATTCAGTTTTTAGTGAAAAAACCCAATTTTTGTATCAAAAATGATTGAATCACATGTAATCAAAATCCAAAGCTCTGATACCACTTTTTAGGATCGTGTATTGAACGAAATACTAACTCATTAACGTGTATACCGAATCAAATAGTGCAGAATCCTATTTGATTGGCAATCCAATCAGTGACAACGCACATAGAAACAATTATGTATTGAATCTAAACGTTAAGAATCGATTAGGAATCGATCTACTGCAATCTATGAACTTGGAACAGTTTCTTAGAGGTCTCTGGACGGCTAGGGTACGTATGGGTATCGAAATATTCAAAGTGTTACGTTTTTCCATGATTTAAGTGATATTTAAATGTTAGGGTTTCTCAATCATGCGACTGGACCATTTGCATGGTTTAGTCGTGCGATTGAGCCATGCGGTTGATCCATTCGCACGACTGAGTGTTTAGTCGTGCGACTGAGTCAATCACATGTTTCAATCATGCGACTGATCCAGTCTCCTAGTTCAGTCGTGTGACTAAGTCATTCGCATGAAGTTGTTCATGCGTATGGTCCATTAGCATGGGCCATTCACATGATAACTTCATATTACTAAGTTTGAATGTATTCATTATCAATACATTATTTATGTTAGTTCAAACAACCACAAACCTATATAATCAATTCTATAATCATTAAAAAACTCATTAATGAAATATTAAACATTATAAACACAACCAAACATTTGCATTTCATTAAGTACCCAACTATTACATAAGTGTAAGACATATTACATTAAGATCAGAATCAAGGTACACATGTATCAACAGATGTTACGGTTCCTGATGCACTGCTTTGGGAAGGAGCCGAAGAGCTAGACAAAAAGGTCGTTTGTACCGGTGCGCCTGAAGCAACCGGAGTTGGAACTGAATTGTATAGTGCAGGATTCTTCCTCCCTTAACTTCAAAATGAAATCATTTATGTCTAAAGTATCAAGAGTGTTGTTTTTTCTCAGATTAGACATAAATGGATCCTATTTGTCTCGCAGACGATCAGCAAAACTAGAGACTTTATCTTCCTTTGATGTGGTCACGCCATGAGTGTGCAACTCACTCATCAGATGATAGAATAAGTGAATGATATCATCCAAGCTCTCATTCCCAATCGGAGGGAAATTGTCAAATTCCTTCTTAAGAGCTTTTGCCTTCAGTGCCTTTAGAGTTGTATATCCTTTGTATCTCTTTTCCAAGGCCTCCCGTAATTTCTTAGAGTGCTTGTTCTTAGAGAACTGATGAAATATGTCCTTAGGTATAGACTGAGTCAACAAGGAATATACTTTCTTTTCAGCATTATGCAGAGTCTTTTGGGATTCACTCATTCGTCCCAAAGTCAATTTAACTCCATTAGCACTGACTGGTGCCGTGTAACTAGTCTCAATGGATGTTCAAAGGTTTGGGTCAACTCCATTCAAGTAGATTTCGAACCATTGTTTCCACACTGGGTATTCATCCAAAGTTAACAACTTTGGCGGTTTGTTGTGGTTTCCAATCTCATTCTCCAGAAGTAGAAGGTTCTGGATTCGCGAGTCATTTCCAGCTGTGAATACAGCAAACTGGTCTTCCATTGCTTTAAACGTGGTAAAATTAGAATAGGACAGATTCACTCGTGTGAATGAGCTATTCGAATGGCTCACTCGTGCAAATGAAAGATACGAATGAATTCAATTGGGCGATTAGATTCAGTGGTGTGAATGAGCAGGGCGATTGTAATCAACCGACTAGAGTTGCTTAACCGTGCGAGTGAGAGATAGGACTGTGTTCAGTCGTATGAGTGAGAGTATATGAATGGTTTGAATCATACGAATGGTCCAATCATGCCATTGAACGCTGCTATGTTTGAAAAATCAAATATTTGAAAACTTTGACACAAAATACGAATTTTCCAAAAACCCTAATCTACCGTTTGATGAAAAATTGAAACTTTAACACATGCAATAATCAACAACACTTTTTGAAACAATGAGGTGACTCTATTGATTGAAAATGTTGGTTTTAACACCAAAACCAATTGAATCCATGCAAAATCACGAGTCAAGCTCTAATACCACTTGTTAGGATAGTTTTCGTACGAAGTACTAACTAACTCTGCGTGAGACCAGATCAAATAGTGCGGAATCCATTTTGATAGGCGATCCAATCAGTGAGAACGACAATCTTGTTCTAACTATGAAACAAATGTTAAGAATTGAGTAGAAATTGATCATGAACGAACTATGAGTTGGATAGGCTGCTAGGGTTTGTGAATATTCGAAGTCTATGATTTTCCATGAATTATGTGGTATTTATAGGTTTTCATATTTATTCGTGTTGGGTTTTGTTACACGTAAATCATAGTTAGTTTAACCATTCAAACTCAAAAAACGCAGCGGAAAGTATGGTTTAAAGTGAGGTTACCAATCTGAAATTTTTATCATTCTAAACCATAAACAAAACCCAAGAACATGGATTAATAATATATGTGAAATATTATAATATCAAAACCAAAAAGAACCATAGAGGGTTCAAAGAAACAACCTTTGTTGCACAAGATGTTGTAGATGAAAGAAATGAAGATGATGATGTTCTTCTATGTCTAGCCTTCAAAAGAGAATGCCTAAAGCTTGTATACCAACAAGCCTAAACAAACACCTAATCTTGTTAGGTAGAAGAGCACCAAGACCAACTCCTTTTTGAACAATCCGAATCAGCCAAGAAGTTCTTGAATAGCAGCCAAGAAAATCCGAAATTTTAGCCTCCTTTCTCCTTCTTGAAACTGAAAATCTTTTGTCCTTTGAAAAAGTGTCTTGCTTTGTGTGTGTAAGAGAAAGTGCAGGTTATGGAAGAGTATAAGAGTGTCTCTAATCTTGCAAAGACCAAGACTAAAGAGGAGTTCCCAATGCCCACATGGGGCGGCCAAAAATTGGGTTCAAATGGGTTCCCCCCATTTTGAAAGTTTTATAAAAATTACTCTTTCAACCCTTAGTTTATAAAATTAAAACCAGTTTTAATTTTATAACATTAACACATTATTATTTGTTATTATTTAACCAACTTAAATAATGAAACAAATAATTTAAACTTAAATAATGAAACAAATAATTTATCATGAACAAATTATCAATATAATGTTGTTCTATCACAAAAGCAATGTTTTAGAAAATCCATTTTCTATATAGGTGTCAATATTTGTTTGTATGATCTCATCAACAAATAAATATTTATTAGTGTTTGTATAGCTTGTTATTGGGTATGACCCGACTGGGATCATAACGTACTAACCATATCAATCTTGTATGTGTCTTGGGCATATAAGATCCAACAATTCGTACGACTGAACCATTAGCATGTTTTAGTCGTGCGACTGACTAATGCGGTTGATTCATACGCATGATTGAAGTTTCAGTAGTGGAACTGAATCAACCTTATGTCTCAGTCATACGACTGATCCAGTCTCCTGGTTTAGTCATGCGACTGGTCCATAACTATGATTTGTTCGTGTGTATGGTCCATAAGTATGGTCCATTAGCATAAATAACCACCGGACTAAGTTGAACACATTTCTCAATCATTATTGACTTAGAACAATGTACAACAATCTCAAACCTATATATGATGTATCAAAAGAAGATTATGGATGAAGCTCATAAAACTCGATACTCTATTCATCCCGGTGCTACGAAGTCGTATCAAGAAATTAAGAAGGATTATTGGTGGCCGGGTATGAAGGATGATGTAGCGGAGTATGTGAGTAAGTGCCTTACTTGTTTACAAGTGAAGGCCCTGAAGCCTTATGGAACGATCCAACCATTGGATATACCGGAGTGGAAGTGGGAGCATATCACCATGGAGTTTATTACGAAGCTACCGCGTACTACGCGAGGGTATGATGTTATATGGGTGATAGTTGATCGTCTGACGAAAAGTGCTCACTTCCTGCCAATCCACGAGAGGTTGGTAGACATGTTCATTAAAGAGATTGTAACTTGTCATGGTGTGTCGGTGTGTATTATGTCTAATCGTGACACCCGGTTACATCTAAATTTTGGAAAAAATTCCACGATGCGATGGGGACGAGGTTACATATTAGCACGACTTATCATCCTCAGACGGGTGGTCAATCGGAGAGGATGATTCATACGCTGGAGGATATGCTTCGGGCATGCAATATTGATTTTGGAGGAAGTTGGGATGACCACTTACTATTAGCTGAGTTCTCATATGTTGCACCCTAAAAGGATCATACATGCCAATATAATGGGTGATTTGATGGTTGCTTTGCTGGAATCCCTCAAGTCCAAGAATAAATGCGGATGAAGATCCTGCTCAGAAAAACCAAGTGTTGTTTTCCGCATTTGTCATTGCGGAAGACATAAAACAAATACGGACAAGTATTTGTTCTTTCGCATTGAAAAATGCGGAAGGCCAAGAAACAATGCAGACAAGACTTTGCTCATGCGCATTTGACAAATGCAGATGACCGAACAAATGCACATAAGTATTTGTTCATCCGCATTAACCAATGCGGATGACCAACATACTAATACGGATGATCAAGTGAAGAAATGTTGATCAAGTTAACTCATCCGCATTTGTCAATGCGGATGAACAAGCAAAGATGTGGATGAAGACTTAGACTAGTTCTGATGTAATAGTTCAAGGGTAGTTTAGTCATTTTGTAAAAGGCATCTTGTCTGCCTATAAATAGAATAGATAACCTCGTACATGAGGTGACGGTGATAGATAGAGAATTTTTGTTGTCATTTATTCTCTGTAATCAATCAACTTTCATATATAATATAAAAGCATTTATGCGTATATTTCTTGCATTGAATGTTCTTTGATCTTTTGTTTCCGCCACTCAATCATTGACTTGATTACCACATTTGATTCACATTAAGAATCTTAGTCTTACTTACCCAGTCAATTGGTATCAGAGCTTGGCTCTCGGTTCTCTCTCAGATCTGAGCAAGAACTGAATAGAATTCGATTGATCTGGTAATCAAGTTGCAAGTAGAGTATATATGATCATCTCTACTTAGTAAATTGCAGAAAATACTCGTGTCAACACTCTCTCACCAAAATATTCACAATAGCAAGAAACTCAATACAATCACAGATCTGGTTTTGAAATCCGTTTGAACTGTGTGGACAAGTTGGACTAATCAATCCTAAAAATCATCTAAATCTATTTTTATATCAGTTAAAGACTTAGTTAAAATGGATTCTAATAGTTACTCAAAACTTGGTCATACACCTAAACCTCATATGCTTAAACATAAATCTGAGATTAAACAGTGGAAAATCGGGTTTAGGAATTACATCACAGGTGTAGATCCTGATTTCTGGATCTCAATATGCAAGGGACCACACATCCCTGTCACTCTGTGTGCAGATCAAGCTACAATTTACAGAACTGCTAGAATACCCATTGAAGATCTAACTCTAGATGATGAAGACTACAAGAAAATCAAGATTGACCTCAAAGCCTACTCCATTCTAACTCAAGCACTCAAGATGGATGTGCTGAAAAGATTAGAGAAGTATGGTACTGCAAAAGCTGTATGGGATGCATTGAAAATCATGTGTGAAGGAAGCAGTAAGGTAGCTGAAATTAACAAGGATAAGCTTGTTAATCAGTATAAAACATTCCACCACACCAAGGGAGAGTCCATATCCAAACAACTACATAGATTTGTATAGTTGGTAAATGATTTGGAAATCATGGGAGTCACCTACAAAATCAAATAATTAAACAAATAGATGCTTCAAAGCCTCCCTGAAAGCTCGAAACATAATGTAACTATGCTGAAAAATACTTTTGATCTTGAGAGTACTACTTTGGATATCATGATAGCCAAAATAGAAGAAGCATTAGAACTTGATGAAATTGGCAGAAATCTTGATGGAGCAAGAGTGATTGAGGCCTACAACTTTTCATTAGAATCTCATTCTTTGGAAAATGCCTTCATCACTGAGGAGGATGACTTCATCTCATCAAGAGATCAAATGAACAATACTGGATTCATTGTAACTCCACCAATCAATCATCCATCAACATCTTCTCAAACATCCAGAGTCACTGTTGCTCCTCAAACTTCCAGAGTCATTGTTGCTCCCCAAACCACTCCTGAAGATACAAGATCAGAAGAACAAAAGGCAACTTACAATGCCTTTGTTTCAAGCTTTGAAGCATTCTTAGGAGGAAGACTCACTTCTGCTCATCTAATTCAAGAAGATCTGGAGGAAATGGATCCAGATGATGTGGAAGAAATGGATCTACAATGGCAAATGGCCATGAATGCCATGAGAGCCAAGAAGTTCTTTAGAAAAGGCAGTAAGCTGAGCCTGAATGAAAATATATCTTGGAAGTGATAAATCCATGGTGAAATGCTTTAATTGTGGCATGGCTGGTCACTTCTTCAGAGAGTGCAATGCCCCCAAGAAAAACAACTATCAAAGGAACTCTCAAGGCCAGTCATCCTCACAGCCTAACACAAGCTTTCACTCCAACAACCAACAGCAGTTGTATCACCAACACCAATCATATCAGAATCCACCCCAACCGACAAATCAAGCTCTTGGAAGCAGTTAGTCTTCTGCTAGTGCTCTTGTGATAAAGCAAGAAGGAGTATGTGACTGGAGCGTGTATGCTGAGGAAGTCAAGCCTCATTTTCAAAATCATGCTCTTATGACTCACATCAATGGTGGTCCATCTCCCATGCCTACTTAGGTAAAATCAAAACTTTGTAGTGAAAAATGTAATAATGAATTGCAAGGTTATAGGGAGCATAACCATAAACTGGCATATAAAATTAAGGAAGAAAAGGTTAAGTCAGAGATGATGAAGAGAGAAATAGAAGGCTTTGAAATCAAAATCAAATCTCTTATCT
The DNA here is from genome assembly GCA_025506515.1 of Flaveria trinervia. Classification (NCBI taxonomy): domain Eukaryota; kingdom Viridiplantae; phylum Streptophyta; class Magnoliopsida; order Asterales; family Asteraceae; genus Flaveria; species Flaveria trinervia. Next base: position 55,383,485 of record CM046447.1, on the reverse strand, counting down.
CTAACATAGAAAAACTGCATGGTGAAAAGTACACTCTTGCAGCTGAGAATGAGCTCCTTACTGAAAAGTTAGCTCAATCTAAGGCTGAACATTCACTGACTGAAATGAAACTTGAAAAGTTTCAAATGTCTTCAGTCAAGCTACAAGAGATGCTTGATTCTCAAAGGATCCAAAGGACATGTCAGGGATTAGGTATATTCATGTCCTCTACCATACAATAACAACTACACTGTCATGCCTGAATTTGTCTCACTCACTGAAGAAATTGAAACTAAAACTATGGAACCTAAATCTATAGTAAAACAAGTGACCAATCCTCAAAACAAACCTTATGTTTATATTGAAACCAATGAGGATAAAATCAAGTTAGGTCACCCAATCAAAATTAAAGAGTGTTCAAATAAGACAATAAGTGTCATGAAACCATCAAGCCCTGTAAAAGAAATTGTCCCTTTTATAAAATTCATACCATCTGCTTTACAAGATAAAAAGAAATATGTGAAGACATTGAAACCTACTACTGAGAGTAGTTCTGATAGTGAGATCATATCTCCAAAAAATTCAAGCAAATCAGAAAACGGTAACACTACGTTCAACACATAAAACATTATCGGACCCTCAGTCTTCAAGATTAAGGCAGGGAGTTGGGTTTGATATATGCAACAAGGAACAAGTTGACCAGTTTGAGAAAGAAGTAAGAAATGGGGTGAAGAAATAGAAACAACCCAAACAATTAAACAAAGGTAGTGTTGTGAAGCAAACTACTAAAAAGGCTGATTTTGATTCATCACCTAAAGAAAAGAAAGTGATTCAGCAAAAGAAAATATCAGCTGAGTCACACAAGGCAAAAACTAATTCAAGAAAAAAACAAATGTATTGTGACATTTGTGAAATGTTCATCACAAGACAGATAAATGTTGTTTTAAATAATATTTCTCTATCTGTGATATGAACATCACTCCACCAAAAACTACTATTTCAACAAGTATTGTTCAATTTGTGACATGAACAATCACAATACATCTATTGTTACTTCACTCAGAAAGGTTTAAGAATTTCCCAACACAAGCCCATCTTAAAACATCCATTGTGACACATTCTGTCAGACCTCATTTTCACAATACTCAATCTAGGACACCTAGATCAACAAATGACAGGAATAATTTGAAGGAGTTGGGGAAGGGTCAAAGAAAACAACTCACAATGAAACACAAAATTCACCTTCCAAAACAAAAACCTACTTATGATAATGAAAAAAGGGCTAAATTTCTACAAAGAAACAGAGACCAACGATTACATTACTCATCTAAATCCTCAGTAGATGTTGATGAGATGACTCACCCATTCATTACCAAAAATCTCTCAGGACACCTCCATCTAAACCTCATTTAGAGGGAAATACCAAGAGGTCACCATCAAGAATAGGAACAGAAACTCAAGACCATCATGGCTTGGGTTCCTTATTCTAATTAGCACTTTTGCTTGTAGGTTCATCCACATAGGTCCAATAGCTTATGGTACGTGGATAGTGGATGCTCCCGACACATGACTGGAGATCGTTCCTTCCTTCATGACTTCAAGCATGTACAAGGAACTACTGTGGCATTTGGTGGAGATTGACAAGGTGGTAGAATTACAGGCTATGGATGTGTGAAAAACGGGATGCTAAGCTTTGATAGAGTGAACTACTGTGAACAGCTGAATTTCAATCTGCTTAGCGTGTCTCAGATCTGCGACAAAATATTCCACTCACTTTAGAGACACTCATTGCTACATTATGAACCTGGATTTCAGATCCCTGAGGAATGGGTTGTCTTAAAGACACCAAGAAGAACAATACATATGTCTTAAACCTGTGTTCTACATCACCTAAAAAGAATCATGTCTTTTGTCAAAAGCATCATTTGATGAGTCACAGCTTTGGCATAGATGTTTGGGGCACACGAACTTCAAAAATATGAACAAGTTGGTCAAAGGAAACCATGTCATTGGTCTCCCTCAAAACGAATTTCATTTTATTGATCATTGTTCTGCCTGCCCCAAAGGAAAACAACACAAATTGTCTCACAAAACCAAGCTGGTGAACACTAACAACACTCCATTGAAGTTACCTCACATGGATCTGTTTGGTCCAACTCATGTAATGAGTATTGGAAAGAAATAGTATTGTTTAGTGATCATTGATGACTATTCAAGATTCACATGCGTTTTCTTCTTACTTCAAAAAACGAAGCATCCCAATCATACAACAATTTATCACTAAAACTGAAAATCAACTTGACCTTAAGGTCAAAATAATAAGAAGTGATAATGGTACTGAATTCAAAAATGACAATATGAGTTCTTTTTGTGCAACCAAAGGCATTGCTCATCAATTCAGTGCAGCTAGAACTCGTCAACAAAATGGGGTAGCTGAAAGGAGAAATAGAACACTGATTGAAGCAGCAAGAACGATGCTAGCTTATGCTAAACTACCAATCACCTTCTGGGCAGAGGCGGTTAATACATCATGCTTTGTACATAATCGAACTCTACTTGTCAAAGAAAACAACATGACTCCCTATGAAATGCTTTTTAATAGAAAACCATTCATTGGATTTCTTAAATCATTGGTAGTCTCTGTTTCAATATTAAACACCCGAGACTATCTGGGAAATTTTTCATCCAAGTCTGATGAAGGATTCTTTGTAGGTTATTCTTCTGTTTCAAAGGCTTACATAGTTTAATCCCAAATTAAACATTACTGATGAATCAACAAATGTTCAATTCAAGGAACATTCGTTTCCCAAATCTACAAATGGTCCTGACTGGTTGTTTGATATTGACACGTTTACAAAATCATTTGATCAATTTCACTTGTATGATGCAGGAAATATACATTCAAGTGATACCTCGTCAACTGTAGAAAGAAGAGATAATTTTCCATTGATTCCTCCTACATTTGATGAACACATGAATGCAGATGTTCCTCTTCAAGCTGATCCCATCAGACAACTATCACAAAACCTTAGTGTTTCTTCTGAAGGAGGTCCAAGCCTGTACAATCTCACTGAGATGACTTGTCAAATGAGATCAGAAATCAAAAACAAGATACTCCTCCAATTGAAACACAAGGGACATCAAATGATGCAAGCAATCTCAGTGCTATTGCAGATGTAGCAGGAACTGAAACAGACTTTGACAATCTTCATAATTCAACAACAGTACTACATGAATATGCCTATGACCATAATGAACTGAATGTCTCCAATCTTGATGTAACTATTGCTGGTGACACCATTCCAACCACAAGAATACACAAGAATCATCCAGTTGAAACCATTATTGGTGATTTTAATAAGAGGGTGACAAGAAGCAAATGCTATATTGCAAACATCTATTTGTTCTCATGCTTTCTGTGTCTAACATTACTCAAGAATATCAAAGAGGCACTTCAAGACAATAGCTGGATTGAAGCAATGCAGGAAGAATTGCTCCAATTCAAGAAGCAAGAAGTATGGCAACTAGTAGATCTTCCCGAAGGACAATACCCTATCGGTACGAGATGGCTGTACAGAAACAAGACTGATGATAGATGGATCGTCATCAGAAACAATGCAAGACTAGTGGCACATGGATGCACTCTAGAAGAAGGAATCGACTATGACAAAGTGTTTGCACCTGTTTCCAGACTAGAAGCAATCAGAATCTTTCTTGCATATTTTGCATCCATGAAATTTACTATTTATCAAATGGATGTAATGTGTGCCTTCCTGTATGGAAAGATTGTTGAGGATTCTATGTGAGTCAACCACCTGGCTTTGAAGATGGATATGAAAGCTCTGTATGGTCTTCATCAAGCACCAAGAAAGTGGTATGAGACTCTATCATCCTTTCTTCTTGAACATGGATATGAAAGAGGAAAGATTGATCAGACTCTCTTCAGAAGAAAAAGAAAACGATATGCTGTTAGTCCAGATCTATATGGATGACATTATATTTGGCTCTACAAAGAAGCAACTCTGCAAACAATTATAAGATCTTATGCACTCAAAATTTAAATGAGTGCTATGGGGGAACTCGCCTTCTTTCTAGGGGTGCAAGTCCAACAGACACCGATGGAATCTTCATTAATCAATCAAAATACGTGGAAACCATGTTGAAGAAATTCGACTTTGCTGACTATCAGTCTATCAGAACTCCTGGTGGATACCCAAGTAAAGATTGGAGCTGACCCTGAAGACAAATCAGTGGATCAGACTCATTATCGATCAATGATCGGTTCACTTATGTATCTAACAGTCTGTAGGTCTGACATTATGTTTGGTGTTTGTTTGTGTGCCAGATATCAAGCTGATCTAAAAGAACCACATGTGAATGTAGTGAAGAAGATATTCATACCTGAACGGCAAACCAGCTCTCGGGTTATGGTATCAAAAGGAAGGAGAATTTAATCTCTATGCCTTCATAGACAGTGATTATGGAGGATGCAACTTCAACAGAAAATCCACCTCTGGCAATTGTCAATTTCTTGGTCCCAGACTAGTATCTTGGCAATGCAAGAAATAGACCAATGTATCACTGTCCACAGCAGAAGCTAAGTATATTGCAGCATCAACTTGTTGCTCTCAAGTACTCTAGATTTAGAACCAGATGCTTGATTATGGTTTTAACTTCTTGCACACGCAAATTTACATTGACAACACAACAGCTATTTTCATAACTAATAATCCAGTTCAACACTCAAAAACTAAACATATTGAAATTAGATATCACTTTTTAAGAGACTGTGCTAAAAAGGGTTTAATCAAATTGATTCAAGTACCAACTGAAAATCAATTAGCTGATTTATTTACCAAGGCATTTAAACCTAGTAGGTTTGAATTCCTAGTTCAGTCAATTGGCATGATTAACCTTGAGTAAAACCATGAAAACATCAAAAAAATTAAAAATATGAAAAGCACAAAAAGAAATCAATTTTAATGAAGAAAATAATCTAGGGAAATGATATAATTACAGTCATTACATCATTCATTGTGCTTAATTTCAAAAATTGCAACACTGTCATGACTTACCAGATATGTTGGTAGGCTCAACTAGGAAGGGAATATACATGTAGTGATGAATTAAAATCTTATTTAATAGTGAAACACTCATCACATAGTACAGGTATGTATTGGCATATCTGAGTACATGTATGTATAGTAACCTAAACACACTAGGTCATGATACTTTATGAATCTCTTTCACCTACATCAGTTTCATCTTTGTTTTGCTAAGCAAAGACCTAATGAAACATCGAAAAGATTCCCAATGAGGAACACATCGAAATTGTATGAATCTACAAAAGCAATACATTTCAAGTGAATGAACAAAAGAATCCCATCATGGATCACCTTCTAAAGTGAAGTAAAAGAATCCCAATGAGAATCATCATGAAAAGGATCAAATTAAAAGAATCCCAATAAGGATCAGTGAAAATGAGTTCTCATAACATAAGTAACCTAGTAAGAAAAGTTGTGAAAAACTTCTACCATACATGTATAAGGATGGTTGATCATTCCATGCTCGTGTGTGTGAGGTACACATTGAATAATTAAATCAACCAATAATGATAAAAATCATTTGCATCAAAATATCAACCTGGCATGAGTTTAAGAGGACAAACATACCTTTAATCTTCAAGTTCATAAACATGTCCATTTAATCATAAAGAATGCACATGTGTAATGTAAGACTGATATGATCCCAAAAAAAGAAATAATTCTCTTCATTATTAATAAGCATAATAAAGTTATACCATTGTATCTCAGCTTATGCAGATTCTTAGAAGAATGAAAAGTCCAAGATCAGTCAAATTGGAAACTTATACCAATTGTGACATACATGTCAATCCAAGCAAGAAGTGACAACTTCAAGAGTCAACTTCATAAAAAATCAATCAAGAACAGTCTTCATAAAATGAATAATCAATTCAATCACATTAACTTATGATTAAGTTCAAAAGTTAATACACGTAAGTGCATTAGTTAATGCAGGTGAAAGTAACCCATGCATATAACCAATGCGGGTAACAGTATATTTTCAAGTGTAACTAATGCGAACAATGATTTTACTCTACCGCATTAGTACATTACTAGTATACATGAAATTTGAAGTGTTAAAACCTATGCGGAACAAGAATTGTTCTACCGCATTTGTCAATGCGGATAATAATTTTCAAGTGTTCAACCACATTGTCAAATACGGATGAATTTACAATTCCGCACTTGTTTTACCTATCCGCATTTGTGGATACACATCTTCAATGCTCATGTATGATCAAGCAGAGATAACTAAGTGATCAATAACTTGTGAATGAATGATGATCAAGTAAATGTGGATTTTATTCTATCGCATTTGCTACAGTTAGCAAATGCTGACAATTTTTTCAACCGCATTTGCTACAGTGAACAATGTTGAATAAGTTTTGTCAACCGCATTTCTTATAGTGAATAAATGCTGATGACTTAGTTCATCCGCATTCACAACTATTGACAAATGTGGATAGAATAAATCAAAAGTAACAAAACTTCCGCATTTACAACAGTGACCAAATGCGGATAGTCAAAGTCTGAATTTCGTCTTCTGCATTTGCTATAGTTAACAAATGCGGATGACCAAAATTCAAAAATTTACACTTCCACATTTGCTACAGTGGTGATCGCATTTGCTCTTAAACTTGTAAAATCTTTCAGAATGTATTATTTGACTATTTAAAGGAATTTAAACGGGTCATTTAATACTTTTCAAATTTGAGAGACTTCATACTGAGACGAGCGCAAATATACAGTACACCCACTTCAATCATCTTCATCATAAACAGCCAAAGATTTTTGTGTGATTCCACTCAACTTGTTCTTGTCATTGATTCTTAACCTACAGTTGCATCGAAAAACAAGGTGAAATTTTCAAAAATTTTGTCACGACCCAACTTTCGGACTATTAAACCTAAATCAAACAATGAATCGAATGATAATAAAGAACACAAAAACTGGATTTATTGATGTAATATAACACACCCTTTCGATTCAAAAGTTTGCTCATCATGAAAATCTTCATAGTCATGTTTGGTGTAAAAACAGAGCATGATGAACAAAGAAAATGTGTAACAAACCAATGAAATAATATCTAATAAATGGTTCATTCATAGAAACTGTGACTGTAGAACAACAAATTCACCATTTGATGTAACAACAATGATATAGTAATGTCGAAAGTTCATCTGTGAATGTCAAACTGATAAATGACACTCATGAGTTTTCATTAAAACTGACACACATGTCTTGTATGCAGATCATATTGCAAATCTTTCATGGAGCAAGCTCCATTACGTCAGCGGTTATTTAAACCCTGATGTACCAAAAGCTGAGGGACTTGGAGATATAATCAGATTCATCTCTACTACAAGGGTAGCTTATGCTATCACTGTTAGACCAACCATCTATGAGAACTTCATACGATCTTTCTCGAATTCAGCTGATTATTGAAGAAGATGGTTCTAGAACTCTAGTTGGAAGAATTGACAATGATCATACTCTAAGCATCACTGAGGACACTATTAGAAGATGCCTACACTTTGGTGATGATGCTAATGCACCTTTAGCCCTGAAGGGAACGAGGATCTGGTAGTTTACTCGGATGCCTCGTATGCAGGATTGGGTTGGGTGTTGATGCAATAGGGATGATGATAGCATATGCTTCTAGATAATTAAAGGTCCACGAGGCCAATTACCCCACCCATGATTTGGAGTTGGCTGTGGTGGTGTTTGTATTAAGATTTTGAGGGACTACCTGTATGGGGTGAAGTGCACCATCTTCACTGATCATAAAAGTCTAATGTATTTCTTCAAACAAAAGAACTCAACATGAGGCAAAGGAGGTGTTGAACTGATCAAGGATTATGACTGCGAAATTCATTATCATCCAGGCAAAGCCAATGTGGTTGTTGACGCCCTTAGCCAAAACGGGCGACCCGAACCAATTCGCGTGAGGGATTACCAAATAATCATGACGCCTAATGTTTTGAAACAAGTGGGGGAGTTTCAAGATGAGGCATTGAGAGATGACAAAGTCAACTCTGAATGGATGAAAGGACATGTTTCAGATTTGGGGGAAAACACCCTGGGTGTTAGAACCCGATCTGGGTGAATGTGGATCCCTATCTATGGGGATCTGAAGGGGAAGATCATGGATGAGGCTCACAAAACTCGATATTCCATTCATCCCGATGCCATGAAAATGTATCAGAAACTGAAGAAAGATTCCTGGTGGTCGGGAATGAAGCGTGACGTGGCTAAGTACGAGAGCAAGTTCCTAACTTGTTGACAAGTGAACACCAAAAGCCATATGGGAAGACCCAGCCTTTGGATATTCCTGATTGGAAATAGGAACACATCACCATGGACTTCATCACGAAGCTTCCTCGCACGACGAGACGAAGCGACACAATCTGGGTGATTGTTGATCGTTAACAAAGAGTGCCCATTTCCTACCAATTCGCGAGATGTTTTCATCTGAGAGTTGGCTGAAGTATTTATCAAGGAGATCATGGCTCGTCATGGTGTGCTAGTGTCTATGTTTTTGGGTAGGGACACATGGTATACGTTCAAGTTCTGGAAGAGGTTTCATGACTCAATGGGGACTAAACTACATATTAGTACGGCTTACCACCCCAGACGGAGGGTCAGTCCAAAAGAATGATTCAGACATGCTAAGAGCGTGTGTAATCGATTTTGGAGGGATTTAGGATGAGTACTTACCATTGGCGGAATTCTCATATAATAATAGTTACCATGCCAGCATCGGTATGCCACCTTATGAGATGTTGTACGGTAGAAAGTGCAAAACGCCCGTGTGTTGTGGTTACATTGGGCAAAAGGAATTGGGAAGTCTTTAAGTGATTGAGGTCATAACCAAGAAGTTAGTTAAGATTAAGGCATTCATGAAAGTCGCAAGGATCGCCCAAGTCTTATGTTGATAAGAGGCGTAGACCATAGAATTTGAGGTTGGTGACAAGGTTATGAAAAAGGTATCATGTTGGAAAGGGATCAACAGGTTTCGAAAACAAGGAAAGTTAAGCCCAAGGTTCATAGGCCCATTCCGTATTGTTATGAGGGTAGGGGAAGTGGCCTATTGATTAGAACTACCTGATGAGTTGAGTGGAATTCACCCTACGTTCCATGTATCTCATCTTAAGAAATGTCTAGCAGACAATGATGTAGTTGTACCATTAGATGACATTGTAGTTGATGAACGGATGAATTATGTAGAGCAGCCGTCGGCCATCCTTGATTGGAAGGAGCAGTACTTACGTAATAAAGTAGTTCCACTAGTACAAGTATAGTTGAGACATAGAAAAGGATCCGAATCTATGTGGGAGACCGAGGAGGAGATGAGGAAATTTTATCCTCAATTGTTTGATGACTGACATTTTAAGAATGAAACCTAAATAAGTGGGGGAGAGTTGTAACACCCCTAAAAGTCAAAACAGTTCATCAAGGACAATAGGCTTAATTAGTGGGTATTTAATAATGGAAGGAATGTGTTACGGGCTAAATTAGGCTTATGGGCAAGAGCCTAAGTGATTAAGGGCCCATAATCAGCCCTTTAACCCACCTAATTAGCCACCATCTTCCTCATTTGACCCCTAGCCTCCCAATTTCGTAAAGGGAGAAAGTAGAGAGAAAAAGTGAAGAAAACTCAAGATTTTGAGCTTCAAAGGTTACGAGATTGAGGATGTGCTTGTTGGAGCATCAAACCATAAGAAAGGAACAACAAATCTAGGTAAGAATTAGCCTTTAACCCCTTCTATAGATCAAACTCGGATTCTAGGGTTTTGGGTTTTGAAAATTTGCAAAGAATCACATAAAGGTCACATTTTTGCATATGAAAACATGTAAAAAGCTTAGATATAGCCTCGTTATTGATAAACTAGGAGATTGGATGTAAAAAGTTGCGATTTGGGGTTAAAACCAGGTTGGTTCGTAATTTTATGCGATCTGCGAAACTGTCTGTGCATCCAGCGAAATTGCATACTCAATCTGCAAAACTATGAGTTCTCTGCGAAACTATAGTTTCACAGTTAATTTCGCAGCCATGGAATTCCAACGAAGGTGGGCGAAATTGCCATGTGAAACTGGTAGTGAAATTGGCAGCGAAACTGTCAGCGAAACTGTCAGCAAAACTGGCAGCGAAACTGGAAGCGAAACTGCCAGCGAAAATGCTTATCTGGTAGCGAAATAGAGAGAAATTAACCCGTTTAAGTGTTAACTTATCTAAAGGCTGTGTAGTGTGATCCTAGCCTAGAAAGCTTAGTTTAGAAGTTACTTACTATATCCAGGAAAGTTCTAAATCCCCTTATTTATAAGTTTTTCCATGTTTTGGGGTTATTATGCATGCTAAATATATGTATTTAAATGACCGAGATTTTATTAGCTTTTAACAGGAAGATCGATTTTTGTTTAAGGAAATATGTTATGTAAATACTTAAAAATAAAAAAATTTCACGCTGCCTTGCAGCCCAGCCTAGCCAGCGGCATTGCCCCTTGGACCCCAATAAGGGGGTGCCGCCCCTAGAACACAACTGTCAGGCGTTGCCCCTTGGACCCCACAATATATGCTTTAATCGTATTAAGGTTAATGATGTATTGATGTGACAGCTGTTAGGGTATGTGTTTGATTGTGTGAATCAATTTGATGTTTTCCATCGAATTGATTTTCTTATTGCTCGTCTGTATATATGATGACAATTATGTTTCTGTTAAGGAAACACAGGATCTCTTGGGATTTGAAATTGTCTTGTTGACTTGTTAACTAGTAACACTTGCATTATTTAATTATAAGTGTTTGGACTCTACAATTACATAGTCTTTCGAAGGTATTTGTTCTTCCGAAGGTATCTTGACTTGAACTTCAGAGCTGGTTGTTCATCCGCAAAAGATATTCGTATGATTGTTTTTGTAAGAAACATATCTACGGAAGAACAAATTGTTCATTCGTAGATGTTCTTACTGTAAGGATTCCTTAAGTCTGATGCAACCCAAAACATCCAAAGTGTCTCAGCAACATGCACTAAGTACTGAAGTGAAGAATGCTTCGGAAGTTTTACACAATACATTAGAAAAGCATTCTAAGTATAAAATCTTCCGAAGTCAAGACCAATATCTTCCGAAGCCAAACATGAAGTCTTCCGAAGCTTCAAGAGACAAAGTCTACCGAAGCTTCACCCTATGACGACAGATTTCTTTCGAAGACTTTTAGTACACATGCTTTATCTGATGTACTGTTCCATAAAGCACCTTTTCCGCTGCGTCTCTGATAAGTCACCAACTTACAAGAGTTGGTGAAAAGGTCCATGCTTTTGGTAACTGTACATTGAGGTCTTGAGTCTGAAACTTTCCACTTTATGTACTTTATCCTTTTTGTAATGTATAAGGATGTGAGCTATGGCATGTCATAGTCACAAGGTCAAAAGCAGATATGCCTTTTGATTCTACAATTGATTTTGTTAGTGTCTAGTCAATTGTATCCAGCTGGCTTTCATAGTATAGCCGGCTGTAGGTTGTAGTATAATATTTCAAGTTTCTTGTATTTTCAATATGCTTTGTAACACTTGTAAAAGAACTTGAGAAAGCAATATACTGCTCCCTTGAAAACTATACTCTCTTGTTCTGTCTCTTGCTTTACTTGTGTTCTTTGTATCACCTTTGGTTACCTAGTTCACTGTTTGATTATAAGTTTAGTTAATCTTCTCATTGTGTTGTTGTGTTGTAATTGTGTTCAAGCCCTTAAACGATCCTACAATTGGTAACAGAGCACTCAGGCTCGTGATATAAGATCTAACCATCTTAAGATCCTCACACACACAAAAACTAAACTTTTCAAATGGCTTCCATCTCAAAGACTGATATGGAGACTGGAACCATGAACAAATCCCTATTGATCACTCTTGATGACTTTGACACCTGGTGCATGAGGATGGAAGGCTTCATCAGGTCTCTTGACTCAAGAATGTGGGAATCTGTTGAATATGGACCTTTCATACCCAGCACCCCCTCTGCTACCGGTGCTGGTATGATTCCTAAAGATGTGGCCAACTACTCAGATGAAGATAGGAAAAGAGTAGAGATTGACAGGAAGGCCATGACTGCTCTTCAGATGGCTATCCCAAACTCTGTGTACAGAGGTTTTAAGAAGTGCAAGATAGCTAAACAGCTGTGGGATGCACTGAAGCTGATGTATGAAGGCTCCTCTGAAGCCAAGGAGAACAAGAAAGATCTTCTGAAGCAGCAGTTTGAAAATTTCACCTTTAAAGCAGGTGAAACCATGACCCAACAATACTTCAGGTATGTTGAGATTGTGGATACCCTTGTGGATGGAGGAGTTCCTCTTGAGAACAGAGACATTGTAAGAAGTTCATGTCCTCACTTCCTAGGCAATGGACACACTATTGTGTGGTAATCAAGAAGTGGACTCCAGAGCTCCCACTTCTCCTGAGGAGCAAACCACTCCCATCACTTTACCTATCAGGGCTGAGGTTCCTCAAGCTCAACCTGATGAGCTCATTAGCCTAACAACCGTAAGCTTTCACTCTGAGTCTCAACACTCAGTGAACAACCTTCAGGGGACAGCTACCATCCCCAGCCTTTGGATCTAAACCAACCAATTCCCAACCTATCCTTTTACACTGATGAAGACTTAGGATTCAGTGAGTACCATGAGTCTCTCTTCTCCTCCCCTACTCAAAGAGAGATGAGTACCTCTGACTCTCCTCAGTCTATCCCTCATCAGTCACCCATTACTGAGGTGGACACATCTGAACCTGTTCAGGATGTCCATATGGAAGAGGCTCTCACTTTTGAAAGTGATTACATCATTAAGACCTCAACCATGGCAACTCAGCCCATTGGCATCTTAATTGAGGTTGCCAGTGAGCAGAGGAAAACCAGCAGCCAAGAAACTCAAGCTGGTGGTGAGAGAGAGGACTTTGGTCCAATCCTCTCATCCCCCAGTGATTCTTCTGATGAAGATGAGGGGAATTTGAGACTAAAGGTACAAAAATTGTCACAAACATGCACCTATCTAGTCTCTAAGGTTAGTCACTTGGAATCTCAGGTGACTACCTTACAAAACAGGGTCAATGATCAGCAACTTCAGATTTCATATTTGAAGGAAAAACTAGCTGAGAGACCTTTATGGAGAGCTCAACCAGAACACAAGAACCTGTGGAAGTGACTGATTTATCCTCCAGCTCACCTATGCAAGTGGGTGATGCTACCAAAAAGGGGGAGAAAGTTATCACAACCACAGAACCTGGGAGTTCTTCAAAGAGAATGGACATAGAGGACTCACCATCCTCACTTGTTGTTGTGCATTCTCAGCAACTTCCTCAAACTCACATTAATGTGGACTCTATAGACTCTATCATCAGGAGTCTCTTTGAGGAAGGTATACCAAGGGCTGTCTCATCTCCACCACATGGAACTGGCAACTACATCATCAGATGGAGGTATGATGATGACAGAAGAGCCCTCATACTTCACAGAGTTCAAGGCCAACAAGAAGTCTTTCAGTTCCAAAGCCTGAGCTTTTATGAAGGACTGGATTTAGTCAACATGCCACTTGTCATCCAAGCAAATCTAGACAAGCTGACAGGCTGGCTCAAAGAATCCAAGACAGGATCCTTGCAGAGTTCTCTCTAAGAAGGAGACTTAGGCAATCAGGCAATGTCATCGGTCAACTGGATGTTGAGGTGGACCCTAAGATTAGTTTCATAGGGGAAACCTTGGCTGAAGGCCCAGTGGCAGAACCTGAGACCCTTGTCTCACCATCAACAACTGCTGCAGAGGTCCAAACTCCATCTGAGACACCTGCTGGTGAAGGTGTTTCTCAGCCTCTCTCTGGCCAGAGCATGGAAGCTACACCAAGCAATGAAGGCCAAGCCTCAATCCACCCTGAGTCACAAAGGTCTGTTGGTGACAAAGGGAAAAGGATAATGACTCCTGAGGAAATTGAGGAGGAAGAGAGAGAGAGGAAAAGGAGGCTAAGGGGAGAAAGTTCTTCTGGGTCATCTAAATTCATGCAAGCTGCAATCAGGGCTGCCCCCAGACCAAATACTAAAGATGATGAGTTAAGGGCAGTTAGGATTACCTATTTACAAACCAGGAACTATAATGTTGATGAAATCATCTCCCTCCCCTTAGAAGAGTTAAATGAACTAGCTGACATGGAAGTGTCAAGAGAGATAAAGGAGAAAGAGGATGCAAGGTTACTTCTCCAATTCAAAGAGGAGAAGAGACAGAAAAGACTTTACAAGCATACTCCAACTCTCTCTCCAGTTCAAGAAAGTCCTGCACAGGAAGATGTGGCTCCATAAGAACCTCAGGTAGATAAAGAAGAGGATAGAATCAAAATGATAAACTACCTGAGTGCCACAGGCTTCTATCAGGCAAATGCACTTCTTCCCCTGTCCTATGACTTCATTGAGTTCGAGTACTTAAAGCAACTTGAGCTTGAGCTAGTCAAAGAAAGAAAAACAACCAAAAGGAAGCTAAGGGAAGAAGCTGCAAAGTCAAGAGCCATCACTCAAAAGAATGCAAAGAAGTCTGCTGACAGACAAAGAATGATGAGCTTCTTGAAGTCATATGGATTCTCCGGAAGGAGACTTGGTCCCATGTCTCTATCTACAATGGATGAGCATATAAGGGTGATCAAGCAGAAGATTAAAAGTGGTGAATTGATTGACTTGCACTCTCTTCCAAGTCAAGTTCCACCTGAAGTGGAGGTCAAGTTTGAACAACCAGAGACACCTGAACCAGAACCTCCAGCTGAGCCTCAGCAAACTTCATCTTCTGATCCAAGACAGGGTCAAACTCCCTCTCCTTCTGAACCTGTGAGGGAGGAACACCCAACTGAGAAAGACACTGATGATCAACATGGTGCTGCAGACCAGTCTTCTCAGTTAAAGACATTAAAGAGGAAGAAGAAAATGGCTTCTAAACCAAAGACTAAAAAGAAGAAGCCAAAGTCATCTACCTCTACACCCCAGGCTGAATCAGATCAACCTGAGGAAGTGCATGATGAGGCAACCAAATCAACTCCTATGCAAGTGGCTCCTCTAGCAACTGAGACACCTATCTTGTCCTGGACTTATTCTACCAATCCAGAAGATGGCATGTTGTCAGAGATCAAGGTGTTGAGAATGTCTACTCCTGGCAAGACATAATCAACTTACCTCTGCATGATCTCTTTGAAATGAGAAGATACTATGAGAGTCTCGATGATCCTGACCACCAAATGAAGAAAGGAATGGTCTTGATTGTACTGAAGACTACCAACATCTGAAGATCTTCTAAGTGTTTTGGTAGCATCAGCCTAGGGGGAGTTTGTAAGGATTCCTTAAGTCTGATGCAACCCAAAACATCCAAAGTGTCTCAGCAACATGCACTAAGTACTAAAGTGAAGAATGCTTCGGAAGTTTTACACAATACATTAGAAAACATTCTAAGTGTAAAATCTTCCGAAGTCAAGACCAATATCTTCTGAAGCCAAACATGAAGTCTTCTGAAGCTTCAAGAGACAAGTCTACCGAAGCTTCACCCTATGAGGACAGATTTCTTCCGAAGACTTTTAGTACACATGCTTTAGCTGATGTACTGTTCCATAAAGCACCTTTTCCGCTGCGTCTCTGGTAAGTCACCAACTTACAAGAGTTTGTGAAAAGGTCCATGCTTTTGGTACTGTACATTGAGGTCTTGAGTCTGAAACTTTCCACTTTATGTACTTTATCCTTTTTGTAATGTATAAGGATGTGAGCTATGGCATGTCATAGTCACAAGGTCAAAAGGCAGATATGCCTTTTGATTCTACAATTGATTTTGTTAGTGTCTAGTCAATTGTATCCAGCTGGCTTTCATAGTATAGCCGGCTGTAGGTTGTAGTATAAGTATTTCAAGTTTCTTGTATTTTCAATATGCTTTGTAACACTTGTAAAAGAACTTGAGAAAGCAATATACTGCTCCCTTGAAAACTATACTCTCTTGTTCTGTCTCTTGCTTTACTTGTGTTCTTTGTATCACCTTGGTTACCTAGTTTACTGTTTGATTATAAGTTTAGTTAATCTTCTCATTGTGTTGTTGTGTTGTAATTGTGTTCAAGCCCTTAAACGATCCTGCACTTACACTTACTCAAATTCACAAATTGACCAAGTATAATTTTTTGCCTGCAATCATACGTAAAATAACACAAATAAGGGTTAACCTATATACATAAAGCATACATCAAAATAATGAGTTATAATCATTCATTAAAAGTATTGATTAACGTTCTAAGCCTATACAAAATGATCCAGACATATCGTTCCTAGATCAAACAGTGTTAATGAATTTTCTCTTCCACAATACCTTTTAAGTTATTGCTTGTGTATTTACCTTCAGCACATTGAGCCACTTGTTCTTCTCATCATTTGATAAGATAGACAATATGATAATAATATTTAAGATATGTTGTCAAGAAAACTGTATTCAACATGAGATGGAAGTTCTTGAGTTCTTGAACCGGTGGACATTCGATACATGGTTTTGCCTGAACTTCTAATTCTTATTTAATGAGCTTGTATAGTTTTTGATAATATGATATTTCTTTAACTTTTGGTTCTTTAATGGTCAGATCTTCCTTAGAAGTGGGATGCAAACCTTTCAAAATCTCAACATAAAAAGTAGGGCTCTTGTTATGGTTATCCTTATACATTGTAAATGAACATCTAATGGATGTATGTCATATACTAGAATGGTCCTTTGTTATCAAGTCAAGCTAATGCACTAATTCGTATTATAATAAAAATGACTATCCCATAACGCATTGAATAAGGCATAGCTATCTAAAGCATGATTAAGTCATCACATGTATTATCCAATTACAATTCATGGTCATATATGGTTATAATCATTTCAAAGCACATCTAATAGTTTGATAAAAGAGATTGCCTTCTAAAAGCAGGTTGTTCATAACATTACTTTCTAACTAATATCTAATCCTACATCATCCCTTAATCAATCCTGACTTCATCACAACCGATAACTTTTTCCTTAACTCCTAGCCCATGCTACAACAGGTCTACGCTACACGACCTATCATCCTCCTAATCTTGACGCCCTATGACTGTTATCTAGGCAAACTTAACCCACTAATGAAACATATTAGTGGCATGATGTTGGCTAGACAATCTAGTGCTAAACGAATTCTGGGGTGGCTTCGAATACAAAGGATTATAGCGTGTGGTATTGCTTGTTGGTAGGAATAAGAAGATGCCTACATCGATGATGATGAATAGGTGGGGAAGGGTGTTAGTGCATAAGATATCAGGGTGGCCGGTAAATAGTAGGTGGAGGTGGGTGCATCAAGTGTGGCTGATATACAAGTGTTGGTTGATACGAATAATATGGTCGATAGTACTCATTGTGGTTGCACCTCATAGCCTCTTCTAGCTAAACTTAATCCTAACATCTAAGATAAATGTAATCTTGATGCAGGTATCTGGGTAAGCCCCATTTCAAGGAAATTTCATAATTGGTTTCTTACATATAACCATCATTCTTAATCTAGAAATTTCATTATAACAAGTAGCGGAATCATTTTACTATTCATAGATCAAAACTTTTATATCAATAATTACATAACACAATTTCATCGTCAAATATTCATATCATTACAAAAATAGGTAATAGATACAAGTCTCTAATCTCTGAGCTTGTTGATAACCTCAAGCTATTAACTCAACTACACTAGGATTTAAGTGACATGCATACTAAAACACAACATTTCAAAGTGAGCTCTACCTGTTGATAATACATGAAGATTTCAATGCTTTGGAACCTTGGACGAGTTGTCATAATGGCACACATTACTTGACTTGTAAGACATAACTCATTATTTAATCAGCCTCCTTACAAATAGCATAAATCATTCATGCCTTTTAACCCGACAAGCTAATACAAGCAATGGGCAGCTAACATAACCATGCAAAGCACTGAGCTTGGCAGGTATAAGGAACCATGCATTACACCCAACAAAACAACCTAAGAATCCATGTAATGCACCAAGAAAAGCAAGATGAAATGCAATGCAATGCACGTAATCAAAGCATACTAAGAACCCATGTAGTGCACCCTAATAAGACAAGCTTATAATTCATGCAATGTTCTAAGCAAAGCAAGCTAATAATTCCCAAGTGAAAGAGGATAATAAGTGTGAGGACTTCTTCAACCTTTTTTTAACTTTGACCAACTAATATGGGTATAACTATGGATGAAGTCCTTATAATTATAAACAAAAGGTTAGTAAAAATGAGAGCAGGTTGGCAAATGCGGCTGTGATTAAGAAATTGTGGTTTAGGTTCCATATTTATCCACATTACCTGTACTTAGCAAACAACTAGTGTGGGTAGGTCGCTGAATGCACATGTAGTTAGGCAAATATGACTGAAGTAACTTATGCGGTAAGTCACATTTACTTTTCTGCATTTCTTATACTTAGTCTGTGAATGGCTAATGCGGCTAAAGGTTAGGAAAATGAGGGTAATAATAGTAGTGAGTTTTTCTACTTTGGTTGAGATAGAAAACAACCAAGGGTACATCCTTAAACTCTTAATCATCAGTAGAATGATGTCATATACACATGAACAAGAATATATGTTTTGCATAACATGATCCTCAAAATTAAGGTCACGAATTTATATCATAAAAAGTAGATCTATGTATAATACGTGTTTGATGAAGCATATCAAACAATAATCAATAGATAATATAAGGGGATATGGAACTCACCTTTAATGTAGAACTCTAAAGGAATCTTAACCCCATGAGTGAGAATCGAGATCTACATAGCCACATGTAATGGTGTCAATTTTATCCAACCAACTTACGTAAAAATACCTAACAATTGTAGATCTAGCTTCTTCACAAATCGCTAAGAAGGGGCGATCATGCAATCGTATATAGGGGCTATAGGTTCTATCTTTGCAGTTTGTACACCTTTAGCCCATATACTTATTTCAACCCGCACTAGTTTCCCTTTATTTATTTTCCTTGAATCGTTATGGGTTTTAGGATGTTACAAGTCTATTCCCCCTTATGTAGACTTCTCCCTTGAAATTTCTTAATTGCAAACTAACTAACGATAAAGTTGTCCCATTTCCTTCGTGGGTTCCCATGTTACTTTGGATCCCTTATGATGTCTCCATTTAACCTTGATTAACTTGATCGATTTTCACATCTTCTTTTCCTTGGTGGCTAATACGACTACGAATTCCTAACTATAGTTGGACTTTTCTTCAACCTTGACATCACCAAGCGGTACATAAGCATCGTTATCTTCTAAACACTTCTATATATGTGAAACATGTAATGTAGGATAAATCCCAGTGAGCGTGACTGGTAACTCTAGCCTATAACCTACTAGCCTAACTCCAGCTACAATCTTAGAGGGTCCTATGTATCGAGGGATTAATTTCCTGTGCTTTTAGAAAAGTATTTTGCCCTCCATGGTCATTCCTTAAGCATAAACCTCTCACCAGTATTAAGTCAATCAATTTTTACCATTTGTTATCATAATATTATTTTCTATCATTTGCGGCTTTAATGAAACCTCTAATTTTCCTAAGCTTCTCTTTTGTGGCTTCCACAACTTGTAGACCTTCCAACTGTCTTTCACCAATTTCCTCCCAACATATGGGTGTCCTACACCTTCTTCCATACAGTAGTTTCTAAGGTGTTATTCCAATACTTGCATGGTAGCTATTACATAAATAATGATCCTATTGTAGGATCCACATGCAAGAAGTAGTGGAAACCAAAAGCTAAAGATGAAAGATGAGGCATATTAAATCACACCTTTGATTTTCAAGAAATTGAAGAAGCATCTCACTTAAGAGATGAGACAACCTTCGATGATCAAGTGCTAGCTTTTAAGTAGGATTAAATATATCCTACCAATATGAACCCAAAATGGCATCTGTGGGCTTTCTGTTATTATGATGCTAAATGGGAAAGGTATGGGTGATGGAGCTGTGGATATGTGGGTATGGTTTCGCATTTGTGCAATCTCATCTTATGATCCAGTCTCTTATGTATAATAGTCCAAAATTTATCAATTAATTCAACCCTATGAAAAATAAGCTTTGTTATTATTAATTAGTCCATTTATAATTTTCTACTCGTCTAACCCAAATAAAAAATTAACATTTATCCTAATTAATATAGATAATAGAATTAAGTCTTGAATATTACTTCTGGTTATTATTAATAATAACAATTAACTTATATGAAGATCATAATTGTTGTATCATCAAGGTTGAATCTACAAAACACTATGGATTCCAGCATTAGCTTTCAACTGTCGAATGAGGCTAAGTGCTTAATCAAGTGTTGAATGGCATATGCAGAATAACTGTTGATTAGCATATTTGTGATAACTGCCTAAACTACATGCACTGAAAGACTGCATATTAGCAGACATAGTTGAACTACCTATTGTGAGATAAATCCATTATCTGTCAATCAACTATTGTTGAGAACTAGCATGTCTATGATAACGTCTAATGTGTTTGACCTTTAGGAGACAACATAGTAGCGAAGGTTCCAACTTCGTTACACAGATTACTTGATCTACTATAGCACCTGAACATTGATTAATATATTATCTTTATTTAGTATAAAAGTCTTCACACTTATATAGTTTAGGCAAGCTTTCCAAGCCATTTGATTATATATGCCAAATTGTAATTTTTGTAAAAGAAAAATAATCAAGTGAATACTTCAAAAGAAGTTATTGTGTACCTTTACTCAAAGTATTTGTGTTATGATAATAAGTAACTACGTTAGATCCACATTTGTTAGTTATTGATCATTGAAGAATTCTTGTGTGTATTAACCAACCCCGATCCAATAAGTGGTATTAGAACTTAGGTTCTTAATTTGCTTGAAATCACTTGTTTCTTCTTTTCATCACACTGTCAAACACCGCCCTTTTGTTATGTCTCCTTACCCTGTCAAAATGACTACCGTAGCCATTTTAAGTAAATATGTTTTGGAGAATGGGACTCAGACCAAACCTCCCATGTTTAAATCACTTAATTATGATACAAGGAAAATCCAAATAAAAATATTTGATAAAGAACCAAGTCATAAGATTGTGCTCTTAAATCTGATTGGGCCACATGTCTCCATGGTCCAAGCTGCTGGTGAAGATGGAGTAATGATCCTAAAAGATCCTACAAAGTACTCAGATGATGATCCGAAGAAGATGGAGATGGATTAGTAGTCTCTATGGCTTATTAGAATGAGCATACACAATAACCTCATGCATAGATTAAATAAAATTCACTACTACTCAAAAGTTACAAGAAGCGTTGAAGGCCAAATTTGAAGGTACTAAAGACATAAAGGGAAAAAAAGATATGTGTTGAAATAGAAGTTCAAGAACATTGGTTTCATACAGGGTGAAATCATGAATGCTACATATATTAGATATGTAGGATTCTAGACTCTCTTAATTATGTTGGAGTGAAGATGGAGAATTATGATGTTCTTAGAAAGTTCTTAAGATCATTACAAAAGTCATCGACAGTTTATATTGTATCCATAAGAAGAACTGAGAATCCAAAGACAATGTCTCTTGAGGAGTTTTATGACATACTAAGTGCTTATCTAATGGAGATGTATGTAAATGAAGATTCACTAGGCAGATATTCGAACCCCGCAAGGCCATCAGCTCTCGTGGCCCTTATTCATGAGCCATTTCATTATTACTCCCACTCCAAAGTCTATTAGACTCCTATAATGCACCAAGCACCTATGATTACCTACCCTAAATCTCTAACTACCGAATTTAGTCAACACCATCATTCAGCATATGAATAAGCTACCCTCAACATCATTTTCAAAATCATAACCCACAAACTCTTCGTTTATCAATGACCAAGCCAACTTCGTTCAACCCTCCAAAGAAGATCTTGAGTGAATTCATCCAGATGATCTTGAAGTAATGGATGTCAGCTACTAGATAGTAGTGATATCCCTCAGGGCCAAGTAGTTTCAACAAAGGAGACGAAGAAAGTCCCTAAAGCAAAGAAGATCAGGATTTGTGTTAGACAGAAGCAAGGTAAAGTGTTTCTCCGTCTATCAGTTAGGACACTTTATAAAGAAATATAAAGCACTAAAGTCTAACCTATCTCCTCCAAATTCATCAAACCATCAACAACACTCAGCTCATTAAAGCACTCCTTCCTCCTTTAGCCAAAGGAATACAATAGTATTAGCCTCATGAGAAGAGGTGATTGACTGAAGCTTTCAAATGGAAGATCTCCCTCCTATCAATAATGCACTAATGCCTGGACGTTCAACCTATCACCTCTGGTAACCTTTGAACCTTGTAGTACTCCTAAATGCATAGTTAAGGTAAACATGTATAGAATTCACAACTTGGGACTCATGAAAGATGTTGAATGAATCAACCTAGTTAAAATTGATTTTAAGAAAACTAATCAAGGTCAAAAAGATTGTTTCCTAATTGAAACATAAGCAGACCAACTTAGAGACCCGAATTGATGACCTCTTGAGAAGATTAAAAATGTATGCTAATAAATACAATCTTCAAACTAAAAGGTTTGAAAAATTGTTTGCTTTTACTGAAAACTCACAATGATATACACTCCAACATATACCCCTAAATGCAACCTTGAATAATAGAAGCAAGTATCTACCGAAACTATATGTACAAAGTCATTTAATAAACGGATCAAGATAATAGAGCAGCGGGAAAAAGATTGCAAGACTGGTGAAGGGGTCAATTACAACACGACAAGACAAAGAGGAGATTAAATAAACTTAATCAAACAGGAAAAATGGATTAACGACAATAAGATACTAAGGACACAAGTAATGTAAGAGACAGAACACAAGTATATGGTTTTCAAGAATGCAGTATATTGCTTTCTCTATGTTTTATTACAAGGGTTACAAAGCATAATAGAAAGATACAAGAACATGAGATACTTATACTACATCCTATAGCCGGCTATACTTTAAAAGCCAGCTTGATTCAATTCACTAAACACAAAATAAAATCAATTGTACAGTCAAAAGGCACATTGCCTTTTGACTAGTGACTATGATATACCATAGCTCACATCCTTATCTATTACAAAAAGGATAAAGTACATGAAGTAGAAAGTTATAGACTCAAGACCTCAATGTATAGTTACCAAAAGCATGGACCTTTTCACCAACTCATGTAAGTTGGTGACCTTACAAGGTGCAATGGGAAGGTGTCCAGCTTTATGGAAAAGTACATCAGATAAAGCATGTGTTAAAAGTCTTCTGAAGAAATCTGTCTTCATGAGTTGAAGCTTTGGAAGACTTTGTCTCTGAGGCTTCGGAAGACTTCATATTTGGCTTCGAAAGATATTGGTCTTGGCTTCGGAAGATTTCATATTTAGATCAATTTTGTTGTATGTGTGAAACTTCCTAAGCATTCTTCTTCATAGCACTTGTGCAGCATGCTGGATAGACATTGGATGTTTAGGTTGCATCAGCCTCTTCATTAATCTCTACAAACTCCTCCTAGGCAGATGCTACCAAAACACTTAGTAGACTTTAGATATCAACAGTCCTCATTAGGATGATCACCAATCCTTTCTTCATAAGATGATCAGGATGCTTCAGACTGTCAAAATGTCTTCTCATATCAAAGAGGTCATGCAGAGGCAACTGAAACATATCTTGCCATGTGTAAATGTCTTTAGTGCCTTGATCTCTAATGACATGCCATCTTTATGGATTTGTGGTGTATGTCCAAGACAAGATGGGTCTTCCTAATGCTCGAGGAGTTGTTTGAATTGGAGTTAATGTAGCATCCTCTGGCTGCACAACCTCTAGATGTTCTAACTCATCCTGGGGTTTAGAAGAGGGTGCAATCTTCTTCTTCTTTGGCTTTGGTTTAGAAGCCATCCTTTTCTTTCTTTTTGTAGATTTTAACTAAGAAGATTGGCTTGCAGTACCATATTGATCTTCATTGTCTTTCTTAGTTGGGACTTCCTCTCTCTCAGGCTCATAAGGAGAAGGAGGTTGACCCTGCTGTGGATTAAAGATGAAGCTTGCGGAGTTTCAGCAGGAGGTCCAGGTTGTGTTGTCTCTAGTTGTTCAACCTTAACCTCCACTTCAGTGGAGCTTGATTTGGAGTGCATTGTAAGTCAGTGAGCTCTCCACTTTTGATCTTCTGCTTGATCACCCTAATATGGTCATCCATAGTCGATAGAGACATGGGGCCAAGTCTCCTTCCAGAGAATCCATATAGCTTCAAGAAGCTCATCATCCTCTGCCTATCAGCAGATTTCTTCATGCTCTTTTGGATGATAGCTCTTGATTTTGCATCTTCATCCCTTAGCTTCTTTTTAGTTGTCTTTCTATCCTTGACTATCTCAAGTTCAAGCTGTTTTAAGTACTCAAACTCAACATAATCATAGGACAAGGGAAGAAGTGCATCTGCCTGATAGAAGCCTATGGCACTCAGGTAGTTGATCATCTTGATCCTATCTTCTTCTTTGTCTACCTAAGGTTCTTGTTGAACCACATCTTCTTGTGCAGGACTCTCTTGAATTGGGGAGAGGGTAGGCATATCCTTGTATAGTCTTTTTCTTCTGCTCTCTTCTTTGACTTGTACTAGAAGCTCTGCATCTTCTGCCTCCTTTTTCCTCCTTCTTCTCCTTTGACCTTTCCAGGTCAACCAGTTCATTCACTCATCTATGGGGAGAGAGATGACCTCGTCTATGTCATAGTTCTTTATCTGCAGATAATTTATCCTGACTGCACTTAACACATCATTCTGAGTATCTAGTCTGGGGGCAGCCCTGATAGCAGACTCCATGAGTCTTGAAGACTCAGTAGAGGAACTTTCTCCCTTCAGCCTCCTTTTCCTCTCTCTCTCATACTCAATCTCCTCAGATGTCATCTTTCTTTTCCTTTGTCACTCATAGACCTTTGTGACTCAGGGTGGAGAGAGCTTTGGCCTTCATTGCTTGATGCAGCTTCTGAGCTCTGGCCAAATAGAGGTTGAGAAGCACCTTCACCAGCAGGTGTCTCAATTGGACTGTGGATCTCTATAGCAGTTAATGATGATGAGACAGTGGTCTGAAGATCTGCCACTGGGCCTTCAGTCAAGGTTTCCCCTATGAAACTAATCTTAGGGTCTGCCTCAACATCCAGTTGACCGATGGCATTTCCTGATTCCCTAAGTCTCCTTCTTAAGCTGAACTCTGTAGTGATCCTGTCTTGGATTCTTTGAGCTAGTCTGTCAGCTTGTCTTGATTTTCTTGGGTTGACAAGTGGCATGTTAATTAAATCTAGACCTTCATAGTATTTCAAAGTCTGAAAATTGAAGACTTCTTGTTGTCCTTGAACTCTTATGATGATTAGTGCTTTCCTGATGTTGTCATATCTCCACCCAATGATGTGATTTGAAGATGGTGAAGATGACATAGCCCTTGGTATCCCATCCTTAAATAGACCCTGTATGAAGGAGTCTGTGTAGTCCATATCAATGTGAATTTGAGGAGGTTGCTGATAATGCATAATTGCAAGTGAGGATGGTGAGTCCTCAATGTCCACTCTCTTTGAACAATTCCCAAGTTCTGTAGTTGTGATGACTTTCTCCCCCTTTTTGGCAGCATCACCAACTTGCATAGGTGAGCTGGAAAATAGATCAATCACATCCACAGGTTCTTGTGTTCCTGGTTAGGCTCTTCTTAAGGGTCTTCCAGCTAGTTTTTCCTTAAGATATGAAAATTCAAGTTGCTGATCATTGATCCTGTTGTGTAAGGTAGTCACCTGAAATTCATGGTGACTGACCTTTGAGACTAAATAGGTGCATGTTTTAGTCAGCTTTTGCACTTTTAGTCTTAGATTCCCCTCATCTTCATCAGAAGAATCATTGGGGATGAAATGATTGGACCAAAGTCCTCTCTCTCACCACCAACTTCAGGTTCTTCGCTGCTGCTTTTCCTCTGTTCATTGGCAATCATAGTTGAGATGTTAGTGGAATGAATTGCCATGGTTAAGGTCTTAATGATGTAATCACTTTCAGAAGTCAGAGCCTCTTCCATATGAACATCCTGAACAGGTTCAGAAGTGTCCACCTCATTTGTAGGTGACTGATGTGGGATAGATATAGGAGACTCAGGAGCATTCATCTCTCTTTGAGTAGGGGTAAAGAAAAGAGACTTATTATCTCACTAAAACCTAGATCTTCATCAGTATAGAAATCAAGGATAGGAATTGGTTGGTTGAGATCTATAGGCTGGGGATGGTAACTGTCCCTTGAAGGTTGATCAATTTAGTGTTGAGACTCAGAGAGATGGCTTAAGGTAGTTGGGCTAATGAGCTCATTAGGCTCAGCATGAGGAACCTCAGCACTGATTCTTGAAGAGATGGGAGTGGTCTGCTCCTCAGGAGAAGTGGGAGCTCCAGTGTCCACTTCCTCTTGTGTAGATAAGTATATGGGGGCCTCCTCAGACTGAATAGTCTGAGAAGGGATTCATTTGGCTTTTCTTTGGTAAGTGAGGTGATTTTAGGCTGTGTGGGTGGTCAGGAGGTAGCAGGTGTGGGCTTAACACTAGCTTGTGCTGCTAGGTTGTCACCTTAAGCAATGAGCTCTAACATTTTTGGGACTAGGACTGTTTCTACCTAGAGAAAGCAATAGTGGGCTTTCTCAGTATGTTACCTGTTTCCCTCAACTGTGAGCCCATTTCACAGTTAAGAATGTACTGGACATATCTAGGAATGATGTAATATTCTAAGGAGTCTAAACTAGCAAGTAAATTGGTATAAACAAACTGAGAATACCTGAACTTGACCCGCTGAATCATTCCATGGATTATGAAGGAGAGATCCTCAAGAATCTGGTCCCATCCACCATGCTTGTTTGATAAGCTGGGGATGACCACATGGAGCAGGAATCTCCACTGGGATGAGACCTTCCCATTCCTAAAGGTCTTTACAAAGAAATCTCCCTCATATCCCATATGCTCAAAGGAATGATTAACAACTTCCTTTGGGAAGAACACCACACCTCTTCATCATCCAGCTGAAGATGGCTATTGATGATGGCTGGAATGATGAAGATTGTTCTCCCCTGCAATGTGGCAGACAGTGTCTTCTCCCCGTCCATAATGACCTCATGCCAGGTCTTCCAGAAATCAAGCAGCTAATCCTCATAGAGAGGAGGATCAATGGTAAGGGAGGTGAAGTAGTTGGATAAAGCTAAAAATCGACAAACCTTTGAGAAATGAGGATCTTTTTAGAGCTTAACAGAGCAACCTGATTATGTTGCATGTGTAGTTGGATGGTAAAGTTGGGATCATTTTTGTGAGCAAGGTTGGCCATTTTGAGGTAGCTTAAAGATGAAGAAAGAAGGAAGAAAGAAATTTCAAAAATAATTTCAGAGAGAAATTGGGTTTTTAGGTTTGGAGGAAGAACAGATGGTAGAAAGAGGGGAGACCATTGGGTTTATAGGTGAGAGGGATTTCAGATAATGTTTAATGAAAGAGGATAAACTTTTAAATCTGGATGTCGGTCCAACCTCTGAAAAAGTAGTTTACTTTTGCTTAAAAGTAGTTTTCTTGGAAGTCAAAAAGTTTCCGAAGGTTGATTATCTTTGGAAGTTTTAATTAAAAAGCTTCCGAAGCTAAAATGACTTCGGAAGATTTTCCTAAGAGTTTTGAAAATCTTGCTTCGGAAGAGAAATTAAAACTTGATTGCTTTGTATATAAAATACAAGCTTCCGAGAGTTAATTTTGCTTCGGAAGTAAATGGTCCTTGAAAATAAGTAAGTGTCTGAGACAAGTATTTAAGCTTCGGAAGATAGATATGAGAACTCTTTCGAAGGTAAATTTCCTAGACAGTTATTTATTTTGAAGGCATGATTTGCTTCCAAAGTTAAAAGCATAACTTCTAAAGTATCAGAAATTTTCAAAAATCTAAGTCTTCAAAAAGAAATTTTCATCCAAAGAAAAATATGAGCTTATGAAAGTGATGAACTAGACAACTTAGGACACACATATTTTAAGAAATATAAGAATTAGTTTTAAGAAAAACCTACTCAAAGTTGATCATCCAAATAGCTAATACTAGATATTTAAATCTCTGTTCATCAAAAGCCTTTGTGTGAACTTTGACTAGTTTAATTAATCCCTTTTCATAGTTATCTCTTATTAAATGCTACCTGATATTGATGTGCTTTGTCCTTCAGTGCTGCACAAGGTTCTCTATGATTGAGATAGCACTATTGTTGTCTATGTGAATAGGAGTCTCCTTGAAGTTTAACCCATAGTCCAGCATCTTATTCTGAATCCAAAGCACTTGAGCACAGCAGCTTGCAGCAGCAATGTATTCAGCTTCAGTAGTTGATGCAGAGACACAGGGTTGTTTCTTATATTGCCATGAGACAACCCTTCCACCTAGGAACTGACATCCCCCAGATGTAGACTTTGCATTCATGTTGCAACCACCATAATCACTATCTGTATAAGCTACAGATTAAAGTCGGGATTCTTAGGATACTATAAACCAGTGTTGAAGCATCCTTGAGGTATCTTAGAATCCTCTTGAGAGTGATGAGGTGAGACATCTTAGGGTTTTCTTGATATCTTGCACAGATGCATGTAGCAAACATAATATCATGCCTGTTCGCAGTAAGATACATAAGAGACCCAATCATAGCCCTGTATAAGTGCTCATCTACACACTCCCCCTCAAGATTAGGTCCAAAAGAGTGGTTTTTAGCTATGGGTGTCTTAGCAATCTTACAATCATTCATGTTGAACCTCTTGAGTATGTCCTGAACATACTTTGACTGACTTATGAAGATGCCATCTTCAACTTGCTTCAATTGAATTCCCAGAAAGAAATTGAGTTCCCCCATGGGACTTATTTCAAATCTGTCTTTCATCAGCTTCTCAAAGTCTTACAGAGCTTTGGATTAGTTGAACCAAAGATGATGTTATCCACATACACTTGAACTAGCAATATGTCATTTCCTTGTCCTTTGATGAAGAGAGTTCCATCTATAGTACCTATCATGTATCCATGTTTACAAAGATACTCAGCCAGTGTCTCATACCATTTCCTGGGTGCCTGATGCAGCCCATAAAGAGCTTTCTCAAGCTTTCAGAGATAATCAGGATGATCAAGATCTACAAAACCTGGTGGTTGTTTAACATGTACCTCTTCATCAATCACTCCATACAAAAAGGCACACTTCACATCAAGCTGAAAGACCTTAATGTTTTTAGAAGAAGCAAATGCCAGGAATATCCTAACAGCTTCTAATCTTGCTACTGGAGCAAAGACATCAGTGTAGTCAATCCCTTCTTCTTGTGTGTATCCTTGAACAACTAGTCTAGCTTTGTTCTTAATGATGATGCCTCTATCATCTTTCTTGTTCCTAAACACCCATTTGGTTCTAATGGTAGTCTTCCTATAAGGAAGAGGACAAAGGTTCCAAACTTTCTGCCTTTAGAATTGAAGCAGCTCTTGTTGCATAGCTTCAACCCAACATCCATCCTTTAGAGCCTCATCAACTTTCTTTGGCTCAATTTGGGATAAGAAACAAGAGTGAAGACAAACATTTGCTTCATGGGTTTGTCCTCTTGTCCTTACCCTAATGACAACATCTGTAATGATGTTTGTGGTAGGGTGAGACTTGTGGATCCTAAGCTGAGGGATCACAGCAAGTTGCTGAGAAAGATCTAAATTAGAGAAACTTAGATCTGGCTTAGATGTTTCTCCCACCACATCAGCACACACTTTTCAAGAGAAACTTGATCCAAGCAGTGTGTGATATCATTGATGTTCTCATCTATGGTGTGCTTAGAGGCATCAAAAAATTCTTGATCACTATCACCACCACCATTGTTGTCTTCCACAATTGAGATGTTCTTATCTCGTTGTGGAGCCTCTGAGCTGGAATTTGAAGGCACCCAGATGTATCAGCTGAGTTTGTTATTGTAGTGCTGATAGAAACCTCATTAGCAGAAGTAGTTCCAACTAGAGCTGAAGATGTGTGAGTTGAAGGTCTTCTTAGCTCAGTTATTGGACGAGGATCACCTGTATTTAAATTTTCTACGAATCCTGAAATATATTCAGAAGATTTGTTAAAATAATTGGTAACTAACACTACAAGAAAAATAACTATTAGGTACTAAAATATTAAGGACTGATTTATTAGTCTTGTATACATACTATTAGAGACTAAATTATCAGTCACTAAGTATATTTTGGATAGAATTTTTTAGGACTTATGCTAGAGAGTAATATTCAGTCTCTAAAACTTGGAGAACTTATTAAGACTAATCTTCAATCATTAATATATATACACAATAACATTTTTCATAGGAAAATTTTATGGTACTAAATTTCAATCCTAAAAAAGTTAACCTAAATGATATCATTATATAAATAACTAATAATCAGTCTCTAATAAACAAATCAATATTAGGGGACTGAAAATAAGTATTTAATATTCTACATTCATACAAAAGCTGGGACAGAAATTTAGTCTCAAATGATATTTGGATAAGAAAATTATTAAGGACTAATTTATAGTCTCTAATTATTTGATAAAATTATATCATTTAATAAAGGTATAAACATTGAGAATTAGTCTTAAACGTATTGTAATTTTAACTATGAAATTTTAAAAATGGTATAGAAGACTAAAAATCAGTCTCTAAAATTAAATTACATCAATATAAAAACATAATAAGCTAACAAAAGACTATCTATGATATGTGTAACTGCTATTAGTTATCGAAACAAAGAAATTCAATATACATTGTTCGAGATCAATAGTTTGTTCAAAAAATATATGCATGAAAATAAATTTAACATGATATTCCCAAGTCAATTCCAACAAAATAACACAAAAATATGTTCAATGTTAAACAACTACAAAAAACACTAGTTAGCATCCAAATCAACTTGTAACAAAATCATATCAACAATCTCTTAATGCCCATGGAACACAAGCCTTTATAACACCTTCCTTTGCATTTCAGCTTTATCACATATCTGAAAACAAATTATAACTGGGTTAGCCTTTTTACAATCAAAAAAATAGTTTTAAATTGCATGTATAACAGGTCGTGTTCATATCAACTTGTCAATTACTTATGAAGATACTTGTAAAATGAGCGGGTCGTGTCAGGCGGAGTGCCACATTAGGACGAGTTCATGTCATTACATGTCGAATTAAAAAAACATATTATGATGGGTCTTGTCAAGTCGGGTCGTGCACATTATATAATAGTATTAAAATAAGTTCATACTTTAACAAATATACAAATATCATCAAAGTAGAAAAATACCTAATATGTCCAAGCCATTGATTCATATCCAAATCAGAACTAGCTGTTATATGGGTCAAATTTGATAAAGCTTTATTAAATACTACCTTCGTTGACTTCACGATTACCTGTCAACATTACATCCATACTTAATGTTTGAATAATGTAAACCAATTATATTGATGCATGTATGTTGGAAAGAATAAGACTAGTATTTGAGAAATTTAAATAATCAAACTCTTACAAAAATTCATGACTCAAGATAACAAATCATCCTCTTCTGAGTCAACATATTCATTATCATTTTGGGACTTGTCGGTGTCTAAATCATCCAAATTTTTCTTTGAACCAAAATCTTCCATACTATGATCAGAATCATCAATCTCGTCATCAATAAAATCATCTATGATGTCATCAAAACTTTCAACATCAATATTTTCAACAATATCTTCCGCAATATCTTCACGAAGAAGGTTGACATCTTCTAACAAATCTTCTGCATCCTTGTCTTCAGGAATATCCCATAAGTGCCTATGTGTAATTCTTTCAATGACTTTCCATTCTGAATTTGGCTTAAGTGGATCATTTATATAAAACACTTGTTTAGCTTGGTTAGCAAAAATGAAAAGATCTTCGTTATAAGCATTTCCGGACGTGTCTATGCTTATTATTTGTGGTTCAAATATGACGTGTTTTCTATGACGGTTAGTGTCAAACCATGTGCATTTAAATAATATAACATGATAATCTATTATGAAGGACAATTCAATAACTTTGTCAAGATATCCATAATAATCATCTTCGACAACATTATGAACGCTAGAGACCATCACTCCACAATTTTGTGTTTGCCTGCAATCATCTCTTGACTTAACTATAAATTTAACTCCATTCACTATATATCCCTTGTGATACGAAACTCGATTATCAGGAAGAGAAGACAATGCATACAACTCCTCATTAATTTGAGATGAATTTAACATATACTTTTCTCGAATTTGTTCTCAATTTTAAACATAGAATCACGTTATTTATAGACAAATGAAGTTTCATAAATTAAAATATATTAGGTTGTGATCGTTACCTGTTTTGCAAACCAATCCGGGAACGTAGATTGTTGCATCACAAAAAAATTTGATGATTCAGGATGTTGAATTTGTAAAAATTGTAAGTGCTCTCTGCCATGTTTAGGTAAACTATAAATTTATGCACATTTCATATTATATAAAATTCAAAAACAAAGATATAAAAAGACTTACTCTATGTACGGTATCTTCATATCGCTATCTTCATATGACTACTAGGAAGGATACGAACTTCTTTCTTCCCAATACCTCGGCCACTCAATCTGAAAATATCCAACACATAGCTTCGAGCATCAATAGAAGTTTTATCATTATTACGGTGACGTTTGTCCAACTTTGATTCAACGCCTCGTAAATAGTGAGAACAAAATGTTATAGCTTCTTCAACAATATAACCTTTGGCTATTGAGCCTTCAGGTTTAGCTTTGTTTCTAACACATTTTTTTAAATGCTCAAGGTATCTTTCGATCGGGTACATCCACCTTGATTGTACGGGCCCTCCCAAAATTGCCACTTCAGGAAGATGCACACACAAATGCATCATAATTGTAAAAAATGCAGGAGGGAATATCCGTTCAAGCTTGCACAAAATCTTAATTATCTCTTCTTGCAACAAGTTCAACTCCGTCACATGTAATGTGACCTCAGTAAGTTTCTTAAAAAACTGAGACAACTCGACTAATGCATCACGGATTTGTTTGGTCAAAAACGGACGAAGTGCAATAGGAATACGCGTTGTATTAAGACATGACAATCATGTGATTTAAGCCCATATACCTTTCCTTGCTCAACAATCACATTTATAGCTAAATTTCTGCATACCCGTCTGGAAAACGCACAGACTTAAGTAAATTTCAAAATTGTTTTCTCTCGTCTCGGTTAAAACATACAATGCTTGTGGCCTAACTCAATGGTCAATCTTCCTCACTAAGTGAAGCTCCTTACGTATATTCATATCTTCCAAATCTAGTAGAGCTTTGTCCGTGTCTTTTTTCTTTCCTTCTATGTTTAACAAGGTTCCTAACACGTTCTCACATACATTCTTTTCAACATGCATCACGTCAATATTATGACGAATTAACAACTTAGGCCAATATGGGAGTTCGAACCCGTTTAGATTAGTTAGAGTAAAGTGGGAGTGTTCAGGTCAAGTACGGTCGATATTACCAATATTTATAACAAGGGGCACTTAAGGGTAACTAACGTTATTGACTATTTTATTTCTAATAGTTTTAAACATAACATGACCTATAACGCCTATCCATAAAATGCTATAAAAAACAGTGTCACTTAAGGGTAACTAAGGTTATTGACTATTGCATGTTATATATATATACATACATATATACATAGAAAGTAATAATTTAAAACACACAATCGCAAGATATTTAAAATTATCATTAAATA
Organism: Flaveria trinervia; assembly: GCA_025506515.1. NCBI lineage: Eukaryota > Viridiplantae > Streptophyta > Magnoliopsida > Asterales > Asteraceae > Flaveria > Flaveria trinervia. The sequence continues at coordinate 55,349,582 of CM046447.1, read as the reverse complement.
ATAAAACTGCACACGTCCATATATTTTAACCTATGTATTACACGTGATTTTGCCTAGTATGGATATACATTATCCATATATTAAAACACATAATCGTTTCACATTTTAAAGTATGTATTTTTGTTCCTTTGACAAAAGAAATAATTTTATATAACTTAAAATATCAGCATCTTATACAATTTCATTGTTCAAATGAAAAAGGCATTCATATCTCCTCCTATTTTGGCTCCACTAAAACGCCCAGTTTAGAGATTTTGGCGAAATCTCTTCCTAATCCAAATACAAGATGGTTTCCTTCTTCTTAAAATTACAAATCTATTCATGCATAAGGAGTCATCGATGCTCACAAGAACCTTCGGAGGCCACCGTAATCGCTACTTGCTATCCACCGTTGTTAGTTTATTTCAGCCTAATTTCTGAACTAAGGTATATGATTTTAACCTATCATCATCTGATCCATGCTTCTGTGATGTTAATTTCGACTTTAGTGGTTCAACAATTTGTTATGTCATTTAATGGTAGCTTTGCACTTCTACTGTAGTTTTATAGTTGTTTTATGGTAGTTGTTGTTGGTTTTGTTTGGTGGGTCATATATGCATGAGAAGAGAACAGAGAATGAAAAATATGATCAAAATGAGTTCATATGGCCGAAACATTACTCTGTTAATAGCCTAAAAATAGGTATGAAAACATAGCCATACTTTACCAATCAAAATGGGTCGATATAGGCAAAATGGCTTCAATCGATTAATGGGCAAAATGGTTCTATTCAGTCGGTCATATGCAGCAGTGAAAAAGGCATGAAAACATGATAAAAATGAGTTCATATGGTAGTAAAATTTCTTTGTAAATAGCCTAAAAATAACTCACCGATCAAAATGGGTCAATATGGACAAAATGGCTTCAACTAACTAATAGGCTATCATTGATTTTGTTGACTGAAATATGAGTATCAAAATGGGTCAATATGGGAAAAATGGCTTCAACTAACTAATAGGCTATTTTTGATTTTGTTGATTGAAATATGAGTATCAAAATGGGTCAATATGGGCAAAATGGCTTTAACTAACTAATAGGCTACTATTGATTTTGTTGACTGAAATATGAGTATCATTTTTTGAGATGTCTCATCCAGTCTTCGTATTGTTTTTCTTCGGATCCAAGCATTATCTAAAATATAGTTCATCATTAGATACCTCTACTGTTGATTTGCTATAATTTTTGATTTTGTTGACTGAAATACGAGTATCATATTTAGACTATTAGCATGTTGCTTATTCACTACTTTTAAGATTGCTACCCTAATAAATAATAAATTTTACTATTAAGTTGAACTTTTTAATCACAAATGTCTATTCACATAATTAAGGTTTTAATATGCTTAATAATGTTTTAACCAAGACTATTAGTTTTTGTGTAGTACAATGTGGATACTGATGTTTGTAATGATGGTTAGTGCCATTACAAGAAAAAAATCTAAAGAACAACATTCAGGTCAACTTTGAATTCAGTCAACCATCGATGGGAATTCATCTGAGACGGTACAACAACCCACGCATAGACGCAATCGTCGTTTGTCCAACACTGAAGCTAATGGTAATTTCTATTTTCTGAATTTGTTATAACCGATAATTATCTTTGTTTATAGTGAATATTAATAATAATATTTCAAAAATACGGCTGGTACAATCGAACCTATTCCCCATCCAGCTAACTTTTCTATTTATACAATGTTAACTTCTATATTTTAATATTTTATACTATTACACACAGTTTATTCCTATTTTATTATTTTACTGCAGATGCAAATCATCATTTAGATGCAAATCAACATGTAGATGCAAATCAACATGTAGATGCGAACCAATCCCCGGTCAATCCACCAAAAAGGCGTGGTCCAAGTTTTAATCATAGTGCTACAAAGACTTTGGAGAAGTTACCTGAGGGTTCTAAAATTAATTTAATAATGGATAATAGGGCAAAGAAATTCGTTGGCACTTCAGCTACTCAGTTCGCAACTGAGTGTGGAATCGTAATGCGTAGTATATGTCCAATGAACTTTCATAAATGGGAGTCCATGCCCATTGATGTTAAAAATCAGATGTATGAAAGGTTACAAGTAAGTTGTAAATATTTTATACTATTATTTATTTAGAAGTTATTAACATGTTGTATTATTATTGTTATATGGTATACATTCTTTCCTTTTAGATATGATTTGCGCTAAATTATTTTTATGTATTTCTCCTTATATGTTCATATGTATTTTTAACATAGATATTCAATGTAGGCAACATTCAAGTTATTGAGTTCAGATATAGTTTTTATGGCGTATGTGGACGATCACCTACATCGTCAATGGAGACGCACTAGAGGTGTGTTGAGTGCATACTGGAAAGAGAAAGGGGGAAGAACCAAACCTCATTTAGCAAGATCCAAAATGAATTCTGATTGTCGGAGCCTAGAAGATTGGAATCATTTATGTGATTATTGGGAGTTGGAATCAACTCAGGTAACATTGTCAATTTTCATGAAAAAATAACTTAGTTTATAAGATTAAAATAATTTCTCATTTTTAGTATGTAAAAAACTGCATCATTAATTATGATATGTTTTGTTGATTAATCACCCATGTATTTTATTAACGTTTTCTTTTAGTTTTTTTTAGTGTGTAACATGTGCTTAGCTTTCTATAGAAATATGGTGCTCAAATGCAAGTCAATCGTCAAAAACAAAAAAATTCAAGCAGAGGAGGCTCTCGATCGATAGTAAATCACGTATTCCACATGATAAGTCTTGAATATTTAAAGTTTTAAATGATTTTATATTATTAACTAAATTAGTTTAGCATACTAGACCATATTTGAAATGTGCACATTGTTCTAATTGACCTTTATGACCGAATAAGTAACGACCTTCATTGTTATCTTAATTGTAATTTTGTCTACGCAACTTAACCCCTACTTTTATGTTTTTAAAATTATATTTATCAATCGTTATTTGATGTTCTTTATTTTATTATCATAGACAAATAGTTAGACTCAAACACAACCTACCCCTTTTGAAGTGTATCAGAAATTGCATTTTAATGCTACAAAACAAGGATGGCTAAATGATGACGCACGCATTCAATATGTAAGCTATAACTCCCTAAGATTATGTCAACTTGATTATACTTTCAAAAATTAAATTCTTTTTTAATGTTTATTTTGTTAGGAAAATATTATTCGTCACAAAGAGGACGCGGTGACGAAGTTAGTTTCAGAAGGTACAACTATAACGACTACCATGCACAATGAGCTAGAAAAGGAGGCAATTGAACGTGTGTGTGTCAAGGAGAAAACAATAAAATCGGCATGGATGGTAGGTGTTGGACCGGTGTTTAGAAAAAAAGATTTGTGGATGACAACTGAAGCACAATCCTCTCGACAAGCATCAAGCGAGGCCGAAACATTTCGAAATCAAGTTGCTTCACTTGGAGAAGAATTAAAACAAAGCAAGGAAAAGTACGAAAAATTGTCAATGTTTATGACCTCGAAGTTTCCAGATTTTGAGGGCGTAGTATCCACAGCTGCAAGTAGTGGAGCAACTGGTTCGGAGGAGCAACTCAATGGTGATGTTCGTGATAGTGATAGTTTGATCTAGTATTGGTTGTTTACTATTTTGAAGTTTAAAATTAATCAACCGAGTATTTTATTTAGTTATATGTTTGATTGTTTACTCTTTTAAAGTTTACTTGTTATTATGTTTTTGTTAAATTTGTTGAGAACTAAATGATAGTGTATTGGAGATTGTGAGTCCAAAAATAATTCAATTATAGACTGTAAACACATATTGTGGACTAATTAATATGGTATCCAAAAATATCATTTAGTCTTAAACAAAGAGACATAAGAAAGTTTAATATCGAAGACTAATATTTAGTCATCAAATTTATATATGTAGCATTGATTTTAAAGAATGATATTCTGACTTTAAAGTTATATATTTAACTCTGAAAAATTATTTATAAGGCACTAATTACCAGTTTGTAATAAAATATGATATCTAAGATTAGTTTTCTGTCGTACAATACCATATTAAATACTGAAATGAGTCTTTATCAAGGACTAATTATTAGTCTCAAGAAATGCATATACGACACTTAAAAAATTCTAAAAAAGTACATATTTTAGTTGCTAAAATACATATTCAAGAATAAAAACATATCAACTAAGCTTATTTTTCAGTCTCTAAAAAAGATAATAGAGACCGAGTGGTATGTTACCATGAACTAATTCTCAGTCTTTACAATGTATAATTCGAGACTAAAGTATCATGGAATCTAAATCTAGCTAAATGAATCTGGAACTAAATCAACAAGGTTTGTGAACTGATATTTAGTCTTAAAAAGCCCATCACCAAAGACTTTTTTAGTCACATGTAAAAAGGTATTGAGACTGAAATTACGTGGTATAGGAGAATAGATTAAGGACTAAAACTATGTGTCTAGGAGACTGAATGTTAGTCCTTGTTGGTGGCACACAATTAAGACTGAAATTTAGTTACTAATAAGAGCATCTAGGACTAGGTATTTAAAACTGAATGGGGACTAGCAAAATCAGTCCCTGATATCCATTAGAGACTGATTTGGAAGTATCAAAGACTAATTTTTCAGTCTCAAATCCCACTCTTTTTTGTAGTTTAAGTCAAGATCAAATAGCCAATCAGGACCAGAACCAGCTACGCAGGGTGTGTATTCATTAAAAGTCACATTGGATGACTGTTCAACAATTTGTAGTTTTAAGATTGTACACTCTATAAGCCTTAGCTTGAAAAGAGTATCCAATAAAGTGTCCATCATCTGATTTCTCAACAAACTTGACAACTTCATCTTTGGTATTCAAGATGGTGCAAGGACATCCAAATGACCTGAGAAAACCAATGAAAGGTTTCCTCTTGTGCCAAAGTTCATAAGGAGTCTTTCCATGAGTCTTGACCACTAAAACTTTGTTCTGCATATAGCAGGCAGTGTTGACTGCATCTGCCTAAAAGGTCATAGGCAGCTTAGAGTCAGACAGCATGGTTCTTGCACCTTCAATCAATGTCTTGTTTCTCCTCTCAGCAACACCATTTTGCTAAGGAGTCTTAGGAGCACTGTATTGTCTTGTAATACACTTTTCATCATAAAATGTATCAAGAATTTGGATCTTAAATTCAGTTCCTTGATCATATCTTATGATCTTGACCTTGTGATCAGATTGATTCTCAATCTTTAAGATGAAATTCTACAGAATCTCAGGAGTCTCATCCTTAGTTCTAAGGAAGAAAATCCAAGTGAATCTTGTAAAGTCATCTGTGATCACTAAACAATAAGAGGTCCTTCCTAGACTCATTACACTGGTGGGGCCAAAGAGATCCATATGTAACAGGTGTAGGGGTGTAGTGATGGTGTTCCTTTCCTTAGGCATGTGAGATACCTTGTGTTGCTTCCCATTAAGGCATGCAACACAATGATCATCACTTGTAAACTCTTTCTTTGGTTTTCGAGTTACCAATCATTCTTAATTAATTTATTCATGTTTTTAAAGTTTACATGGCACATTCTTTTATGCCACAGGAAAGACTCATCACTGTTTGCTTTAGACAGAAAGCATTAAACTTCTCCAGAGGGAGATGTTTCTTGCAAATCCATCTTGTACATGTTCTATTTCCTAGGGGCTCTAAGCAAGATATGCTCATAAGGAATGACCACACCAGGCTTGAAAACAATGCACTCATGCTCAGTAAAGATCATATTATGACTCTGATCAGAAATTGGGATACACTCAGAAGATTGTACCCAAGCTCTTTGACAAAGTTTACCTTTTCAATGGCAAGCTTACCATTTGTGACCATGCCCCTTCTAGAAATGTAACCACCTTCATCTCCTTCAAAGGCAACTGGTCCTGCATTAATTCTTTTAAAGTTCTGGAGTAGTGACCTATTGCCTGCCATGTGCCTGGAACGGCCACTATCAATGATCCAGACATTTTTGTTTGTCTTGAGTTGTCCCTACACAAAGAAGTTGATTAGTTACATTTGGATACCCAAGCCTTGCTTCTTTTCGGCTCAGAAAAAATGGTAATGCAAAAGTAATAGATCCTATGGTTGTGATAAGAGGATCTTGAGTTGTCGTTGATGGAGAATTCTCAGTCACTAGGTCTTTCTTAGACTTCCACACCAGCTTTGAAGTCTGGACTTGACCTTCAAAACTTCAGAAGCTTTTGGAACTTTGGAAGTTTTGATGACTGAACCTTTGGAAGATTTTGCAAACACTGCAGCAGACTTCCGTGCTTCGGAAGAACTCCATTCTTCCGAGACCAACTTCTCTTTCGAGGGTAATTTTCCACTTGCATTCTTCTTAGACTTGGAGCTTTCGAAGGAAATAGGTTTTCCTTCCAAAGCTTGAATCTTCTTGAGACCCTTTGAAGTCTTTGTCTTGGTCATATGGACAGTACCTTTAGGATTGTATGGACAATCCTTAGCAATGTTTTTTTACACATGACACACATCATTCTCTTCTTCACAAGAGTCTTCTACTGGGAACAAGACTGTTTTTGGTCACATCCCTTCTCCACCTTCATCTTTGCAGATGCTAAGACAGTTCCTTTGGGCTGGGAACTATTCTTGGAGTTTGATGGTCCAGGCTATGCAGCAGTGGTACACAGCAGATCAGTCTTCTTCTTGTTATTGAGATGAGTTGAGCAAGAACCAGAACTCTTAGTAGAAGAGTTTTGGTTGTCTTCAGTCCCTACTACTTTGAATCCTGCAGATATGAAAACTTGTTTCTACTTAGAGTAAAAAAGTAGCCTTGATCTCTTGAGCCTTCCTTGCCTTTCTTTTGCTCTTTTTGATCAAGTTCTTTCTCATAGACTTGGTCATCACAGTCTTCTTCTCCTCAGAAGGATAGTGGCCCTTCTTAGAATCATCCTCTTCACTCTTCTCAGAGGAATTCTTCACTATCTCTTCTTCATCCTCTTCACTCATAGGATCTATGAGAGGAAGCTCATCTTCACAAGTTTCACACCTAGGAGATCTTACAGACAAGATTGTATATGGAGGAGCTATCTCATTGGATCCCAGTCCCTGCCTGTTTTAATAGCACACTTTGTTGTGCAGGGATGAGGATAATATGTTCTTGAAGGTCTCTTCTTCAAGAACACTCTTTTCTACTTTGGCTTTGCTGATCACAAGCTCAGCCTAGCACTCAGTCAGCTGGGTTATGAGATCTTTGCTTTGAGTCCTAAAATCTGTGTGTTCATGTTTTAGAACTGAAATGGTTTTCTCAAGGTCCTCTATCTTTAGTTTATAATCATTTTCAGACTTTCTAAAATCAGATTTTAAAATGTTTCAGGACTCAAGGTCAGATCTCATCTCCAATTTATAGGACCTGTATCTATTGACTTTAGCAATGCATTCAGGAGTACAGAGATGTTCCAATACCTTGGCTTCATCATGATCTGCCATCAATGCTTGGTTAGGAGAAGAATCTTCCACCTGAAAGCTCCAGTCAAAGCCTCCTTCTTCAACAACAACAATAGCCTGATGCTTTGACTTTTCATTCTGGAGAGCTTTGTCACTATAGTTTGGTTTGGACTGTGTTTGGCCACCACTTGTTTTAGGTGCCTTATACTCTCTTGCAAAGTGGCCTATCAAGTTACAGTTGTAACACTTAACTTTGCCTTTGCCCAGGCCAAACTTTCCACTAGTTGCATTGCTTGGAAACTTCCTTCCAGACCTCTTGTAGAACTTCTTGGCTCTCTGAGTGAGAAAAGCCATCTACTGGACTACTTCCATATATTCCAGATCATCTGGATGAATACAGTCCAGGTCTTCAAGAGTGAAAAGAGAGTTGCCACAGCTTTCATCAGAAGACACAAAAGCTTGAGAAGAGCTTGTCTCTTGGAATAGGCTTCCATGAGTGTAGTTCTCCCTTGGTGTCTCTGGGAAGGTGATGAAATGACCCTTTGGTGAGTTTTTAGGGTAGCATATGAGATGATTTTGGGTTCTATGCTATCCCTTTCAACCACATGTAGGGCTGACCCCATTTGATTGTTGGAGTTGCGAGATGAACCTTGCATGTTCATCTCCGTCTGGTAGCCACTGAGAATCCTATAAAAACTCTGTCAGAGTGAGAGTTTTGAGATTTTTAGTCCTCTTGATCACCACACAGTTTTGTGTCCACTGCCTAGGAAGTGAGGACATCAACTTCCTTACAATGTCTCTATTCTCAAGAGAAACTCCTCCATCCGCAAGGGTATCCACAATCTCAAGATACCTGAAGTCTTGCTAAGTCATGGTTTCACCTGTTTTGAAGGTGAAGTTTTCAAACTGCTGCTTCAGGAGATCCTTCTTGTTCTCCTTGGCTTCAAAGGAACCCTCATACATCAGTTTCAGTGCATCCCATAGCTGCTTGGCTGTTTTGCACTTCTTGAAACCTCTGTACACAGAGTATGGAAGGGCAGTTTGAAGGGCTGTCATGGCTTTTCTGTCAATATCTACTCTCTTCCTATCTTCATCAGAGTAGTTAGCCACATCCTTAGCGATCATACCAGCACCAGTAGCAGAAGGGGTGCTAGGTATGAAAGGTCCATTCTCAATAGACTCCCACATTATTGAATCAATAGACCTGATGAAACCTTCCATTCTCAAACACCCGTATCAAACTCATTAAGAGTGATCAGTGGGGACTTGTTCATGGTTCCAGTTTCCATATCAGTCTTGGAAATGGTTTCCATTTGAAAAAGTTTAGTATTTGTGTGTGTGAGGGATCTTAAGATGGTGAGATCTTATATCAAGAGCCTGAAATGCTTTGATACCAAATGCAGGACTGGTGAAGGGGTCAATTACAACACAACAACACAAAGAGGAGATTAACTAAAACTTTATCAGACAGTAAGACTATATTAACCAGAATAAGATACTAAGAACACAAGTAATGTAAGAGACAGAACACAAGTATATGGTTTTCAAGAATGCAGTATATTGCTTTCTCTATGTTCTATTACAAGTGCTACAAAGCATAATATAAAGATACAAAAACATGAGATACTTATATTACATCCTACAGCCGGCTATACTTTGAAAGTCAGCTTGATACAATTGACTAGACACAAAACAAATGCAAATCTAGAGTCCAAAGGCAGATTGCCCTTTGACTTGTGACTATGACATGCCATAGCTCACATCCTTATCTATTACAAAAAGATAAAGTACATGAAGTAGAAAGTTATAGACTCAAGACCTCAATGTACAGTTACCAAAAGCATGGACATTTTCACCAACACATGTAAGTTGGTGACCTTACAGAGGTGCAGCGGAAACATGTCTAGCTTTAGGGAAAATTACATCAGATAAAGCATGTGTTAAAAGTCTTCGAAAGAAATCTGTTTTCATGAGTTGAAGCTTCTGATGACTTTGTCTCTGAGGCTTCGAAAGACTTCATATTTGGCTTCGGAAGATATTGGTCTTCGCTTCGGAAGATTTCATATTTAGAATAATTTTGTTGTATGTGTGAAACTTCCTAAGCATTCTTCTTCATAGCACTTGTACAACATGTAAGATAGACATTAGATGTTTAGGTTGTATCAGCCTCTTCATTAATCTCTACAAAGATGATGTAGTTGAGGATGTAGATGAAGACGGGGGAAGAAATAAAAAGAAGACGAGTGGAAAGGGAGAACAAAAGGGATAAGAAATAAAGTAGGATGATAGATCTAAAGGAAAAAACAAAGCAGGATGTGATCAAGAATGTTTGTAAAAGAAATTCCATCTTCTGAATCACATCAGCTATCTAGCGAGTCAAAGTCATCTCTCAATGCAAACCTTCAAACAAAGCACAACTGTAACAAGAAGAACCATTCCAAAGGTTGTTATGCTGGAACCTCATATTCTTCAAAAATACGACCCCAACCTTATGTTTGAAGCAGTCATCATTCGCAACAAGAGGTTCCTAAAGAAGAAAAATATCTACATCCACTCATGTTGATCAACAGATAAATAAGAAGATGAGTTGAACCAAGGGACATAATACTGAGAAGATGAATGGGTTCCAAAAGGTAAGGCACATGCTGAAGTCATCAAAGAAGATGGAAATCACATGCCTAATGTGTGTTGAAGACAATCATTATGCAAATAACAATCAATACAAGTCTGTAGTTGCCAAACAACCATCAAAAGAACATGTTTATTAGCCAGATCATTCAAGTGCCAACATCAAGAAATTCCACACCTCTAAAAGATCTACCTAAAGGATTGGTAGTTGTAGAACAAAAGAAAAAGAAGAATTTGGAGAAACCTTCACCATCTCCAAAAGCTTCAAGGGAGCAAATTACAAAGGATGATGTCAAGACAACAAGCAAACCCAGAGAAAAGCCTGAAAAGCAAAGACATCTTTTGAATCCTTAGTTGACCCAAATCCAACACTCATCGTCTCAGCATTTAACACTAAAATAAATATGATTAATATTCAAAGACCCAAAGACTAAACAAGCTTGGGTCCCCATTCATCATTAACAAAATTGTTTACGGGTAGGATAATCCACACGCCAAAACTAACTTGTGGGTTATGGATAATGGATGCTCCCGTCACATTACAGGTGACAAATAATGCCTTTCGAATCTAGAACCATATGACGGTTGGTCTATTGCCTTTTAGAAGTGATATAAAAAGGAGGATACATTACTCGAAAGGGGATAGTCAGTAATGGCAAGTTAAGTATTGATAATTTCAATTATGTTAAAGAGTTAAACTATGATCTACTAAGTGTATGTTAGTTGTCTGACGGAAAATATAACAGTCTTTTCACAAAGCATGAATGTATTGTCTTATCCCCTGATTTTGAAATCCCAAATGACAAAATAGTTTCAAGAGCTCCCAGGAAAGACAATATATGAATGCTCAACATGTAGAATGCATCACCTTTAGGAAATGTATCATGTTTCATTTCCGAAGCTTTCTTGAATAAATCCGTTCTTTGGCATAAAAGATTAGCACATGTAAACCTCAAAAATATGAATAAGCTTGATTAGAACGAGTTAGTCACTTGATTACTGAACAAGGAGTTTGGTCTTTCGGGTTCATCTGCCAAAATGACTCTATCTTGCATTGCTTCTACCCAGCTAGTATCTCTTAGAGCCAATTCAACTTTCTTTGGTTCTAGTTAAGAAAGAAAGCATGAGAACAAATAAATGTTTGCTTAACTCACCCTGTCTCTTGCCTTGACACCCATATCTACCTCTCCAATGACATTTTCAACAATATGTTATTTATGAATTATTAATCATAGGATTCCAAGACAAACACATTCATGTCAAGTATCATTTTGTTATAGACTATGCAAAAAAGAAAGTCAATAATTAATTAAGGTCTATACAAAAAAATATGCTAATTTATTTGTTGGGACCTGGTATTTAAACGAAATACCGAATGATTAACGTGTAAACCAAACCAAATAGTGCGGAATCTTATTTGATTGGAGATCCAATTAGTGAGAACACACGTAGAATCAATAAAGTAATGAATCAAACGTTAAGAATCGATTAGGAATTGATCTACAACGTTCTATGAACTTGGAGTATCAACTTGGAGGCTTTTGAATGGCTATGGTACGTCTGGAGTCGAAATAGAATGAATGCTCATGTCTTTCCACGAATTGGGTTGTATTTATAGGTTAGTATTCTTCATTCGTGCGACTGAACCATTAGTATGGTTCAGTCGTGCGATTGAACCATGCGGTTGATTCATTCGCACGACTGAGTGTTCAGTCGTGCGACTGAGCCAATCTTATGTTACAATCATACGTCTGATCCAGTCTCCTGGATCAGTCGTGCGACTGAGTCATTCGTATGAACTTATTTATGCGTATGGTCCATTCGCATGGGCCATTCGCATGAGAACTTCATTTTGTTAAGTTTGAATGTATTAATTAATATAACATTATGTGTAACAATTCAAACAACCACAAACCTAATTAACCAATTCAACATCGACTCATTAATGAATATTAAACATTATAAATAACAAACAACCAATATCATTTCATTAATCATTCCAAACATTACATCAGAATCAGACAAACAAGATCTATTACATTAATATCATGATCTAAGGACATACATATATCGACAACCTCCCCTTGGACCTAGATCTCTCTAATGTCTTGTTTTCTTCATTACCTCCTCATACTTCTTGTACTTATCCTCTTTTATGACTCCTGCATGAATCTCAAATGCAAAACAGAGTCTTATGACATTCTGGAACTAGAGGGCTTGTACTATATCCTACGTATCATAGAACAGTGGCCACTTGTATAGAGTGTAGACATCATAGTATCTATTTGGCCCTATTTGTTTAGGACTATGACCGCTTCTCCGGTCCTCCAATCGTAGTACCACCACTTAAAGTGTGGAGTGAAGTCCTGTGGCATTTCCCTGAGTGGGATTCTTGACATCGTGCGCGGAGGACTCCACTTCAACACTATCTTTGGCTTTCCAGTAATGGCATCAACTTCAGACCTTCTGATGTACCTTGTAGGCTGTTGGGGTCTAAAGTTAACCCACCTAGTGTGGTACTCCTTCTTTAGGGCAGCCTCAAACCAGCCTGACATCTTTCTCGGGTCAGCATACAACACCTTCAGTTTGGTCAGCTGGTTGAGCTCAAAACCTAGTAGAGTCTTTAGATCATGTGGAAATCTAAAGTACACTATGCCCTTCTCCCTCTTAACTGCATAGACGTTAAGGTCCTCAAAATATGCCCATGCTATAATCCTTCCTGACACCTTATGATGTTTCTTGACTCTGTAGAGTTTGGTGTAGGCGTCCTGTTTAGGTGCAGTGCGTTGGGCTCTAACTTCTTCAAAACAGGCATCCCACTCAGCCTTTCGGATATCAACATCATCATTTGAGGCTTGTGTCGTTCCCTCTGTCTTCTCTGACTTTTGCTCCATTTTGTCTAACACCTCAAACGTATCACTGACAAGGGATTCACCCAGATTGGGGACCACATTTCCCTCATTGTCAGCATACTGAGGGTAGTGCTTTGCAGTGACATCTTCTATCTCTATTTCATCAACATCGTTGAGCTCTTCGTCACTTGTGGAGTCGCACGTTGGAGCATCCTTCACAATCTCATCGGGATTTAACTTGAAGATCTCAGCTAATTGCTCGTCAGTAAGATTATGAATAATTTCTCCTTCCTCGGGAGTATACATAACCGATCTCCTGACAATACCCTGCTAATGAAGAATCAACGTCAGTTGAGTCTTGACCTATTGGAAGGGAGCGATATCATATTCATCTCTTTGGAAATTAGGATCTGCTTTATTTAAAACATTCAACACAACAAACATTAGTTAATAATCAAGACAGGATTACATTAATCTTAATATAAACGTCAAATACATAAGTTTAATACATGATTCAAGTACAAAAGCTATGAAATACATGATCATCTAATCATTACTTTTATCTTGAATCGCTGGATCAACAGTAGGTGAGGCAGAAGAGGAAGCTCGTTGGTCTTGATTTCTTTTTGATCTTCTATCTTGACCCTGAGCTGAGGCAGATGCAGCTGCATCTCCTCCTTCATCATCATCATCCTCATTCCTCTCCTCCGTCCTCTCGTCCTCAATCCCCTTGTCATCCTTAGTCTCATCATCATCATCCTCGTCATCATCCTCATCATCTTCGTCTCCCTCTTTAATCTTTAGTGGCTCGTCTTTAGATCCCTTAAGCTTTAGCATGATGGTCTTCTTAGCCTCCTCCAACTCCTCAATCCTCTTAGTAGAAGTGACACTGTGCTCTTGGAGTTGGGCGATCTCATGGTTCTGAGCAACCATTTATTGGGCCTGCTCATCTATCAACCAAGCCTGCTCCAAGATCTGCTGAGACTGCGTTGCAGTAAGATCTGTCAGATGACAAATCTGCGTGTCTTCTCCTCATCAGCAGCTAATAAACGCATCACCATCCGGTTCAGCGCATAAAGTTGTTCTTCCACCCCAAATGGAGGTAGAGGAGATCCATATATATATGCGGGATGGGATGAGCGTCCTGCTTGGTGGCTAGTGGTGGTGGTGGTGGCTGTGGTGAAGATGGGGTTGGGTCTGTGAGATAGTAGAGGTGATGTAGGACTGAAAGATATGGTGGTGGTTGGCATATGTATAGTGGTGGGAGGTGTGGTGGTGGTAGTGTTAGCTGTGGTGGCTGTGGTGGTGGATGGTGTGGCTGTAGAAGTGGTAGTGGTGGTGGTAGATGTAGTTGCTATGGTGGCGACGAAGGTGAGTCTTCTCTTCTTCTTCTTCTGGTCGTGGGGCTGAGTCATCCTTTTCTTCCTCCATCCAGTCGAGGTGGATGCTCCCCCTAGAACACGGCTAGCTGAGTCAGGGGCACAGCTAGGATCTGCAGTAATCTCTCCCGAATCCCTGGGGTGTTCACAAACCGCCGGAGTCCATACTCTGTGGGAACAACCTTGCTTCCCACAGTCCTCATCAAGGGCTCCTCATCCGACTCTTCTTCCTCCTCACCAAGTATGAAGTCCTCGTGGAAACCCGCTGACTCAGCTATGTCGCCTGTTGGGGCAGATACCGGAGGTATAACATAGGAAGTTGTGCCCCTCGGTGGAATAGGCATATCATCCCCAGCATCCCCACTATCATCATCGTCTGAATCATGGTCTGGGAGCAATTGCCTCTCATCGTCTGAATCACTGTCATCATGATGCCACTTGTGTCTACCTGGCGCCATATATCTCTCATTGGCCAGATGGCCGATCAACCTCTTTACCTGGGGCTTAACCTGCTTACCCCGGTAAACACTCATACGACCCAGAGGCGTATCATCCATGATCTCTAATGTCACCGCATCGTGGCGCTCCTTTGGTAGGGATCGCAACTTCTCATTGAAGATCAGCTGTAAGAATCTGGGGTACATACAAAAACCCTCCTTCCCCTTGGCCTCCAGATTCTCCACCAGATATGAGAAGATCATGCTCGAGAAGCTGAAGGGGTTGTTCAGCACCAGTGCCACATAGGCATTCTGCATCTGGTCTGACAGGACATCAAACCCACCCCTCCGAGAAGCAATACACTTCAGGATCACATGCGCCAAGTACTTATACTGGGACACAGCTCCGTATGATGTAAAGCTCACATGAACGATCTACGGAGGCATTTTCCCAGAAAGCCTGATGTAACGACCTGTAAGGAGTACACGGTGTGGATATGGCTTTATGTATCTGAGAACGTCGAAGGAACGCAATGATCTCTGTAAACTCGGCCCCATTCCGAGTCGTATGGTCCAAATGAGCACATATATTGTGCTTTGGATTGATGGACCATCTATCAGCCATTGACCTGAAACACAAGACACAGAACCATTAGAAAGTCATACATTCAAAATTCAGTTCAAGGTGTATAGTTTAAATTCAATCTGATTCATTCGTGCGAATGAATCATGCGACTGAAGTCAGTCGGTTGTCCTTTTATGCGACTGAGCTCATTCGGGTGAATGAGACATGCGACTTAGTTCAATCTGTTGGCTGAGTCTGCGATTGGTTCATTCGGCCGACTAAGTTCATTCGCATGGTGCATTCGGCCGATTGACCCAATCGCAAGATTCAATCGTGTGATTGGAGTTCATCCGGTCGACTAGTCACTTGTCCCACTGTTCAGTCGCCTGTGGTTTGAATCTTGACCAAATCAAGTAATTTAAAATGGTTTAATGATCCATTAGACTCGCCATCTTGTCACTAAAAACCTATTAAACTTAATTTTAACATTTTGCTTAGTTATGTTGGTTATTAGGTCATTTACAGTCCGGTTCTTGTTTCACCCGAATATCACAAATTAGGGTTCAATGTCTTCTGATTTCGGGAAGATTTCACTGCAATATACCTGTATAACCGTCAACCCACGTCAGAAGATCAATAAAGATGTAGAAACAAGGTCTAGAGGAATTTCGGTAGAGTAACGGTACTTGGTGCGATTTAGGAGCGATTGAGGTGATGAGTGGAATGTGATCGACTATGGCCCTTTAAATACTGAAGCTGAGTTCAATCGGCCGACTGGACTCATTCGCTCAGTTCATTCAGGCGACTGAGGCTCAGTTCATTCGGGCGACTGAGGCTCAGTCGTGCAATTGGCCCAGTCAGTCGCATTCGGTTGGCCGACTGAGTATTAGTCGGTCGACTGACTCATTCGTGCCCTTTCATTCGCACCTTCAGTTAACCGACTGAGTCTCAGTCGGTCGACTGACTCAATCGCACCATTTCATTCGGTCGACTGGATCATTCTGATAAGCCATTCGGGTGAATGGCAGAATCTCATGTCTAGTCGTGCGAATGGGATCCATTTGCATGGTTGGTCCATACTTATGATCCAGTCGTGCGAATGGGTTACACTTATGAACATTTAGCACTTAAACCCTTTTTACCTGTTAAAATTAACATTATGAGCATTTGATCATCTCAGACATGATCATTTTAACTTGAAAACTTTTTGATCACCTCAAAGTGATCCTTTTAAACAATTTAGTCACCTCATACGTGACCCTTTTAAACTTTGAAAACACATGTGGCCATCTCAGACATGACCCTTTAGGTGAGTTAATCCCATACTGATTTTCATGATATAGTCCGACAAACAAACTAACTAAAATGACTAACTAACTAGAAACTTAAACTAAATACAAAAATAAAACTTGTTATTGACTTTTTGTGAGAGATAAATCCTAAGATAGACATCTACTGGATTTGGTTCCAGAATAGGCAGCTTCAATTTAGTTTGACCACACCTGGACCAATTCAGTTTTGGAATCATACATGCAAGTCAAATCATTTGGGACTTGTTATCAAAACCTTTTGATGCTCATTCTTGGTTTACATCCAGAGTCGTTAGCAAATTTAGGAAATCACACTGGCACTATTAGATTCCCACATTGATTTGAACTTTCAAGAATCGCAACCACAATGATTGTCAGTATATTTTTCCTCTTAAATCCATACACAGACTTTAGACACAAACTGGTGATAGTTTTAGGTTTAATTATTTCAACTAACATTTTTGGATCCCACACTTATATGGTAATCAACATTCCTCACGAGCTTTTGAGCGGTCTACGGGTATTTCTACTAGAAGAGACTATTCTTAGAGCTTTCAAAGAGAAACCAATCCTCAGGTCAGTGCCATCGCACAACAGAGAGGCGGCAAACAACAATGAATTCTACAATCTCTAGGTTATGCTTATCCTCAGGTCAGTGCCATCGTACAGCAGAGAGGCACACAACCTATCTTCTTGTTAGAGCAGCTTAATTTTCTTTTGCATAGAATGCACCAAGAACATATGTCATTATCTTGATAGCATTTGTCTTTCATTTTTTTCGTGCTTTGCTCTATTTATGGTCATCCGCACACATTTGTGTCGTTTACATGCTCATTACCCCTTATTGGAATATTGTTGATTGTGTTCACCAATGATAAGATGGCAGCCCACAGTCAGTTGAACAACTTAGTTTGATCTTAAGATAACCAGTCAGGTCTAATCATCTATTGTGTTGAATCTACCGACATATCAGTTGTGGTCTAGCAACCTCTAGGTCTACTTTCTTTGTGTTACCTTAGTAGTTACCAGTTTTTCTATCATCTTCCCTTTTCTATTGTTGGACCAAAAGAACCAATGAGCCTGATCAGAAAAACCTCTAAGTCCCACAGACATTACAACTGCTGAAGAAGATCACAACAGCTGAAGACATCAGCTGATTACAAGGTCTGAAGACAAAGTCTGAAGACAAGAACTGAAGACTACTACTGAAGACAAAGTCTGAAAGTAAGAACTGAAGACAAAGTCTGAAGCTATCAGCTAAAGACAAAGTCTGAAAGTAAAGTACTGAAGACAAAGTCTGAAGCTATCAGCTGAAGACAAAGTCTGAAAGTAAAGTACTGAAGACAAAGTCTGAAGCTATCAGCTGAAGACAAAGTCTGAAAGTAAAAGTCTGAAGAACAAAGTCTGAAGAACAAAGACTGAAGAACAAAGTGATCAGTAGTTGTCACAACAACTGAAGTTATCAACTTCAGTAGTTGTCACAACAACTGAAGTTATCAACTTCAGTAGTTGTCACAACAACTGAAGTTATCAACTTCAGTAGTTGTCACAACAACTGAAGTTATCAACTTCAGTAGTTGTGATGGTTTCCTTTCAGTACTTGTAATTTACTTTTAAGTAGTTATAGTTTCAGTAGTTTAGTTTTAGTAGTTTTATGTTTCTTGTACTTAGCATTCTCTGAGATGTAATCAGTAGTTGAGAACATTCTCAATAGTTTTCATAGTTTCAGTAGTTTGAATAACTCTGTTAGATGTCACTATCAAGTGAAATCAGCAGACGTCACATATCCTATATAAGGAATGTTGACCTAGTTGTAAAGCGTGACATTGAGCCACCGCGAAAGCATATGAATGAAATATCTCTTTTGCAGAATTCTCTTTTTTATAACCATTTACTGTTACATTGAATATCAATTGTGTTCTTGTGAATTGTTTAATTCGTTGTTCGAATTCCGCTGCAATACTCTCTAATCAATAAAACTTAGATCACTAATCCTAACAAATGGTATCAGAGCAAGGTTAATCATTGATCGATCTAACAATTGATCATTGAAACTGCTATTCGATATCTAAGTTTGATTGAATTAGCATATTTGCAAGAATTGGTTATAGATCATTATATTGAGTTTGTTGTGTTTTGCACTAAATCAGTTGAAACTTAATTGAATTTGGTTGAATCTAAGATGACTACTCCTTCTAATGACCCTCACAATACCGGTTCCTCAACCAAGCCTCCGATGCTGGTTAGGACTGAGTATAACATATGGCAACGAAGAATGCTTCATCACCTGTCTGTTAATAGTTCAGGTTGTTGGACATCTGTGGTACATGGTTGACACAACCTATGGTGAACAATCCGGAACCAACCAATGGTCCGAAGAAGAAGGAACAATACTCATATGAGGATCGAACCTGTTTGAGATTGATGCTAAAGCGCATGGAATTCTGGCCATGGCACTGCCGAATGAAATCTATTCTGGGCTTACGCATCATGAAACTGCTCATGACCTCTGGAATGCATGAAGGAACAATTTGGTGGAACAGATGAGGTCTTAGTAAACAACATAGAAATCTTGCCCAACAATATGAGACATTCTCTCATAGGAAGGGTGAGTCACTGACTCAACAGTTTGAGCGTTTTTCCTGTTTGATCTCTGAGCTGAAAATGGTCAAACATGAATACACTAATAGTCAGATGAACAACAGATTCCTCAGATCACTGCCTGAGAGATGGGACACATATACCATTGTCCTACGCTCTAGTGCAATCTGGATAGTCTATCTCTCACCCAACTCCATGGGAATTGCTTATATTTGAAAGAGAGATAGATCAGAAAAGGAAACTGGCATCATCAGAAAGCTCACTGATGACTTTGTACCAGGGAACCCTGCTTGGTTGGTCATGAGTCAAAATATGCTGCATCAGAAAGCAATTATGATGAGCATATAGATTTCTCCTCAACGTTCAGATCATGCATTTGTTAGTGTTGACAGTCAGTGAGGCTGTAATAGTGACAATTCGTGTTTCATTATGGATGATTTAAAGGGTATTGCTCATGATGACTTAGAAGAGATGGATATTCTGAGCCAAATGGCCTTGATTAATATCAGATCTCAAAAGTTCTACAAGAGAACTGGTAGGAATTTCCAGGACTCTCTGGCAAAACCAAAGTTGGTTTTGACAAGAGTAAGTTGAGGTGTCATAAATGCCACAGGCTTGGACACTTTGCAAGAGAGTGTAGATCATCTGGATGTAACTCCTCTGCACCCTTTGTGACTTTTCCAAGCAATAGTCCACAAAACAGAGGGCAACATCCTGCTAGTTCTGGTCATCATTCACAACCTATATCTCCTGCATATTTTGTCCTCAGGGTCAATGTCATATCCATATCCCTGCTATTACATGCCACACCCAAATCCGGTTCAAGTTCCTAATGCACAACAACCTCAAGCCCTACCTGAGCCTCTACCATCTCAATCATCTCAATCACAACCTCATCACAGCTTCTTCACCCCTGGTATTGTTGACTGGAGCAGTTTACCAGATGATCTCTCTGGTAATGAGCAATTATTTGCTGGTGATGGTCAACATGGTGGTGAACATCCTTTTGGGAATCTAGCTCTCATGGCCATGGAATCTATGATAGTTCATGCTCCAATGCATCTTCATCACAGGTAACCCAGGTATCCTCTGAGGCTAAGGCCAAGCTATGTTCTGAATCTGCATAGCTGCATTTATCTCTATTAGAGAGGCAAATGTAGCTTTAATAAATCAAAATCTAGAGCTTGAGCAACCCACCTTTCCAAAAGAAAAGCTGAATATGAGTCTGTCCTTAAGGATAAAGATGATGAGATTATAAGCTTAAATGCCAATTAAATGATGAAAAGGTAAGCTAGAGGTCATTCTTGAGAACCATAGAGATCTCAAAGAAAAACTTGCAGTTACCCAAGTTGAGTGTGACCGCTGGGTATCATCCTGCAAGGGATTTGAAATGCTGCTCAGCAAGCAATCTGCTTCGAATGTGAAGTTTGGAATAGGTTACAACCACATTGCACACCTACAGATTTTACTCCAAAACCAATACTAAAATCTGAAGGTGAAAATAATTTCCAAACCACATCATCATGCGCATCATCCTCAAGTGACACCCAAAATCACAAGATGAAATCAGTGTTGATACCTCAGCAAATCAATTGGCTGATGGGTTAACTACTGATAAGCACATGAAGCTGAGTACTTCAGATGTTGTCCCTCAAAGTACCTCAAGTACTGAAGGGCAAGTCATAACATGTGAAAAGCATTTCAAATAAGCTGAAATAAAAGGATTAACAATCTGATAGAGAACACTGAAGAACAAGTCTTCAGTTGTTACAGAACCTTCAGTACTAAACAAAAGTACTGAAAGGAGGAAAGTACTGAAGAGCACACCTTCAGTAGTTTCCATATCAGAAGTTATCAATCAAGATGAAGAATAAGCCATGTGAATATATGGTAATTCAATCATTTCTGATGAATGTTGGTTACAGAAAGGGTTCCAAACTCAATAGAGATAAGCTCATTAAAATCAGATGGATGAAATGAAAAATGAGTTTGAGACCAAGTTGGTACCACAGTCATCCCAATGTGATGAACCCAAGCCTTCATCCAAATCCAAAAAGAATGATTGGGTTTATCATAAAACAGCTGATAGTGCTCCTCATGATAAACATCAGACTAAGTCTGTGAATTTTAAGGAGGAAATAGTGGGTCACAGGAACTCATCAAAACAAGTACTGATATGTCACAAGAACTGAAAGCTTTAGCTACAAATCAGACACAACTTGTTATGATGGTTCAGCATTTGTTGGGGAGAGTTAACCAACTAGATGCACACTGTGATCAAACCACTAAAAAGGCATTCCAAGCCAAATCCAAGGAATCCATTCAGCACCATCTCCTTCTTCATGCTGTTAATCATAAGAAACAAGTTATGGTTAAATCTGTTGATGAAAACAGACCCAAAACAAAAAGGTTTGGGTCTCAAAACTAACTAGTTCTTTATGATGAATGCAGGTTCTTCAGCATGCCAAAGGAGCATCTGGTATGTAGACAGTGGAGATCTATGCATATGACTGGGAGCAGTTCTCTCTTAATGACTACTCTCAAGGAAAGAAGGGATTGTTTATTTGGAAATGATGCCAAGGGTTACATCATCGGGAAAGGATATGTGTCTAATGGACAAATCAGGTTTGATGATGTTAACCATGTGGAGAATCTCAAGTATAATCTGCTGAGTGTTAGTCAGATGTGTGATAAGGGCATGTTGCACTTTTCACAGGCCAGAACTGCAGGATTCTGTCTTCCCAAGTTCTGAGGCTGATTACAAGGTATTGGATGAACATACTCTCCTGAAGGCCAACAGGATTGGAAGAGTGTATGCCTTGGATTTGTCAAAGAAGATTGATTTGAAGGGTCATCCTTGCCTGTTCTCCAAAGCCTCTTCTCTGGAATCTAAACTGTGGCATAGAAGGCTGGGTCATGTTAATCTCAAAAACATGAATCAGCTAATCCCAATAGTTTAGTGAGAGTCCTACCAATAAAGAGTCCACTGTGATGAAACCTGCACGGCTTGTTTGAAAGGAAAACAGCACAAAGCCTCATTCCCTCCTACTGAAGAACCTAAGTCCACTTCTTGCTTGCAGTTACTGCACATGGATCTATTTGGTCCTGTGAGAGTGATGAGCATGGCAAAGAAGAAATACTGTCTGGTAATTGTGGATGATTACTCCAGATTTGTATGGACTTTCTTCTTGCATTCAAAGGATGAGGTTGCCCCACGATTATACACTTTGTGTTGTATGTTATGAAGCAGTATTCCCTATCAGTCAAGTGTATAAGGAGTGATAATAGAACTGAATTCAGAACCATCAAGAGGCAGTTTAGCATCCCAAGGACTCCAGAACAATGGAGTAGTGGAGAGAAAGACATGACCTAATTGAAGCTGCAAGGTCTATGTTGGCTGACTCTGGTCTGCCATTGACCTTTTGGGCTGAAGCTATTAACACAGCTTGCTATGTGCAGAATAGAGTATTAGTAAATCAAGGTTGATGAAGACTCGATATGAAGTTCTACATCATTTGGCTCCTCTAATTTATTCTTCAAAACCTTTGGTGTCCTTGTTTCATTCTAACACAAAGGGATCAACTCCGCAAATTTGATCCTAAGGTGGATGCAGGGTATTTTGTAGGTTAGTTATCCACATGCAAGGCTTACAGAGTCTTCAACTGCAGAACAAAGTTAGTTGAAGAAACCTTGCATGTGAATTCAAGATCTCCTAAGGATAAAATTCCACAAAACCCTGTGGAGTTGTTTGATCTGGACATACTGCAATATGTTCCTTATCAATCTCTAGCTGTTGCGATCTGTGGATAAATCATCTTCTGCAGTAAGTCTTCCACCTGGTGATTGAAGATGATGATGATATCAGTACTCACCTTTTCAAGTTTAGTGACCAACTGCCTGAGTCTGCTAAACTTGATGTTCCGTAGCTTCTGTAGCTCCATCCACAACAAGCTGATGAGATTTCTGACTCCTCTACATCATTTGACTTGCCATCTAATACTTGGTTTCAAGAATCTGGATCACCATCTGCTACTGCTGAACCGGCTACAAACAACTTGCACTGATCTTATAGTATACCAAGAGCTGAAGAATCACCCCATGTCTCAAATCATTGGTGATATCAATGCTGGTGTCTCAACCAGAAGTCAATTGTCTAACTTCTGCTTCTATGCTCTCTTCTGATCAGCTAGAGCCAAAGAACTATCATGTGCTTGAGAGACAATGGATGGGTTGAAGCCATGCAGCTTGAGCTACTTCAGTTCAAAAAGCAACAAGTGTGGAACTGGTTACTTTAACCCCAGGTAAGTGTGCAATAGTTACTAAATGGGTTTTTAGGAATAAAACTGATGAAAATGGGCTTATTGTCAAGAACAAGGCTAGACTGGTTGTACAAGGTTTTCATAAGAAGAAGGTATTGATTATGATAAACCTTTGCCCCTGTAGCTAGACTAGAGGCGATTAAATTGTTCTTACCTATGCTGCATTCCACAATCTTAAAGATTTTCAAATGGATGTCAAAAGTGCATTTTTATATGGTAAACTAAAAGAAGAGGTTTATGTGTGTCAACCACCAGGTTGTGAGGACAATAAACATCTGATTGGGTGTATCAACTTGATAAGGCTCTTTTGGGTTGAAGCAAGCTCCTAGAGCCTGGTATGAAACACTTTCAATTTTCTTTCTTAAAAATAATTTCACTAGAGGCTTCTATAGATAAAACTTGTTTATAAGAAAGTGGATCAGCATAAGCTACTTGTTCAAATTTATGTTGATGATATTATTTTTGCATCCTCTGATCCCCAGTTGTATGATGATTTTACAAGTCTAATGAAAACAAAGTTTGAAATGAGTACAATGGGAGAATACAGTTCTTTCTAGGCTTGCAAATCAAACAAAAGGCTGATGGACCTTTATTCATCAATCAAAATATACAAAAGAACTTTTGAATAAGTTTGATTTAAAAAATTGTAAGCCCTGTTCTACTCCCATGTGTAACACCACACAACTGGATGCAGATCAGAAAGTAAAGCTGTTGATGAAACACTTTACAGATGTATGATTGGATCCTTGATAAACTAACAGCTTCTAGACCAGATATCATGTTTGCAACTTGTGCTTGTGCTAGATTTCAGGCTGCTCCTAAAGAGTTCATTCATTGCAGTCAAGAGGATCTTTAGATATCTGCAAGGTACACAATCTCTAGGTCTCGGTATTCAATGGACACTCATTAAATTAGTTGCTTTTTCTGATAGTGACTACGCATGGTGTAAGTTAACCAGAAAGTCAACTTCTGGTGGATGTCAATTCCTAGGAAATTTTTGATTTATTGGTAGAGTAAGAAACAAACATCTGTTGCTACATCCACTGCTGAAGCAGAGTACATTGCTGCTGCAAGTTGTACATCTCAGGTACTCTGGCTTGAAAACCAATTTTTGGATTATGGCATTATAGAGACTAAGACTCCATTATTAATGGATAGTGCTTCAGTTCTGTGCATTGTCAAGAATCCAGTCTAGCACTCTAGGACCAAACATATAGAGATCAGACACCATTTATTAGGGATTGTTTTGAAAAAGGTCTGACAAAGTTTGTGCCTAGTGCTGATGAGCTTGCAGATATATTTACTAAGCCTTTGGACAGTTCAACTTTCCAAAACCTTATGTTAAGGCTTGGTATGCTGCAGCTCGAATAAGTGATAACTACTGATGATCTCAGTAAGCAAGTACTGATGATCATTAGTAAACATGTCACAAATATGTACTAATTCTGTTTAAAGAATCTGATGCAGTTACAACTACTGATGTAGTATAACTCCTGATGTAGTTATAACTCCTGATGTAGTTGTAACTCCTGATGTCGGTAAAAACAGATAAGTACTGATGTCCTATGAAACAACTGAAATCAGCTAAAAAGTCTGATGAGTAAGTGTTGAGGACATATGAAACAGCCGAAAAGCTAAGAGTTGACGAAAACTACTGATGAGAATTTTCACTTCAGTCGTTTCCACAAACTGTTGTTTCACTCTAAACAGTTGATGACAAAACCATGTCTTCAGTAGTTTCATAACTACTGATGACTAATACCAAGTCCTCAATTGTTTACAGTGGCCGAAGACAAAACCAAGGTTTTCAGTAGTTTCCCAACTACTGATGACTAAAAGAAAGTCTTCAGTTGTTTTCAAACGTCTGATAGTTAAAACCACATCTTCAGTTGTTTTCATAACAACTGATGCCAACACCAACACTTTCAGTCATTTTCTTTTCAGCCTTTTCTTAACCTATAAATACCTACACTTATAGACAAACGTTTCATTAGCTGTTTTCAAACCTTTCTCTCTCAACAATGGCGACCATGAAACCCCGACACAACTGTGTTCCCCATACAGAACAACCTTTCTTCGAAATCCTACCATATATCCTGACTCCTTATCCCAGTTCTGGACCAACGTCTCTGTAATAACTGGTGAGAATGATAGACAATCACTCTCCAGTCGTTGGTGAACCAGAAACAGGTGCTCATCACCCCCGACATCATTCGCAAAACCCTAAATTTCATGATGGTGCCTATCCTAAAGAATACCCGAAAGGCACCACTGATATGTCTTTTATCCATAACGGTTATGAAGGCGACTTAAGTGCTACAACCATACTTAAAAAGCACTTCCATGATGTGAACGACTTATCTTTCATATGGTGAATGTTTGCCTTGCATCAAAGACATCTTCTTGGGATCAGATGTCTTCCCGATGGCAACAGGTATTGTTCTCTATCCTGAACGCCAAAATCTAAATTTTCTAAGATAGTGTTCATGGAACTAAAGGATCTTGCTCAAAACCTGTGGCAAAAGATGGATACTTTATCCCAGGTTTCTGATGGCCATAATTTTGAATCAATTACAATCTGATGGCCTTGTGGTCTTGAGTCCCTGCTCCAGCTGTTTTAGCTGAGGTATACTCCCGACATAACTCAGACCCTACTCTTAAAGGGGTGCCGGATGCTAAAACCCAAGCAGAGGGAACCACAGCCTCCACTTCCAGATCCAAAGTCCCCACCAAACCCAAATCCAAAAAGCCAAAAAGGCTACTCAGGGAGATGAGTCCCCTGAGGATGCCATGTACCACAAACACAGGAAATACATATTGGTTATAAACCCCCAGTTATGTCCAAGACTCAACCTGCTGAAGCCGCACAGGTATCCTCTCAACAGGATCATGTTGCAACCACATTGGGGATCCCACATTTCTGGAACCTATCTCAATGAGAGGGTTACCATTGAAGAGCACCTCTCACCCGGGTGCATTCTGCTTCAGACCAATCTCCACATGCAACCGCCCCTCAAAGCCCAACACTGATAGTTGCTAAAGTGCTGAGTCAGTTGCATTCCTCACCCCTCCCAGAAACCACTTACCACTGGGAATACCTCAACTATTGAGGGGGAGGATCAAAATGCTTCTGATAAACCACAGCATAGGGGTACAATGTTCAATCTCCAAGTGTAGAATGGTGGTTAGAACATCGGTAAGGCTGCCACTTCTACTGATTCAGCAAATGATCAGGATGAAGTTGGTAGCATCCATAAGACCTTACCAGAGGCAACTGCCAATGAAGGACACAGTCCTGAGGCAGGAGGTCCCCAGTACCAAGAACAAGGGGCACATGCTTTACTGATCTACACTCAGAGCATGTACATCCTGATTCAATCAGGAGGTCAGGTGATTCAGCACAAACTAATGAAGACCTGGGCTTTTTCTATGATGTATTAGCCCATAATACCATCCTTGAGACTGAGGTGAGCAGACTCAAAGAGTGTTAGCCAAAATGTCTCAGGATCAAAGTCCATCTACCTCACAAACCCCATAGATGGCACTTCCATTGAAGGTTCCCCAAACACTGAGCCTACACACATAACTGAGCCACCAGCCACTACTTTTGGCACCACCTCTCAGGGACAGAACCCCTCTGAGCAGATGGTTGCTATCTTTCAAAACTCCTTACCTCTCATCACTCCCATCATCACTGACATAGTGCATAAAGCCATTGATGAGAGGATATCCTCAAATCTACAAACCTCATTGATGATGTTGTTCATAAATCTCTTTCTGCCTTTCAAGCCCCTGATCCCAATGCAACCAAAAAAGGGGAGACTTCCAAGTCTAAGGCAGTGAAAGAAAAGAAAAGAAAAAAGTTGATGATGAGAAAGAACCTGCAAAAGAGAAGGAGGTGGAGAAAGAACTGATCTCAGAACAGCTGATCACATATAAAAGAAAAAAAAGTGCCGAGTCAAAAGCTGATGAAGATAAATCCTTAGAAGATCTTGTCAAAGATGCTGATGAAGCTCACAGCAGATCCATGAATAATATTATAGATCAGCTCTTTCGAGAAGGTCATGACACAGCTACACTAGACACTGAGATCAGAAGGCTGGAAATAGAAGAGATTCAAGCTAGATGGGCCGGTTATAGTGTGTTGGAAAGGGAAAGATTGGAGATAATGATCAGATTCATTGCCAAGTACCTTGGAAGATCATTGATAGAGATAAAGTCCTGGTCCAGAGACAGTATCTTGGAGATAACCAAGAAGATCTGCTCTGCTGGAGGCTATAATAAGGGGTTGATAATTGAAGCACTGGATGAAGCAGGTGCAGGGAAGAGAACTGAAATGGCAAAGCTCTCCAAAGCCAAACTCACCACCAAAATGCTAATTCAGTCTTCTCACACTCCCACTCAAACACAACCCTTATCTCTAAAATCTCCCAAATCTATCCCTAAAGCAAAGCCACCCACAACTCAACCACAAAACCAATCCCTTTACCCCAAAAACCACCTCAAACCTTACCCAGTGATGCACCCAGAAGGAGGAGAAGGGTGTTGAAGGTAGAAGAAGATGAAGAAGAGGATGATGATGATGATAGTCTGCCAATCTCTGCTGTTCTCAAACTCAAATCACCTGAGCACAGAAGTCAACAAGTGATTACTCCTGACTTGCAAATGCAGATGGTGATGGTAAAGATTGAAGAAGCAGAACAGCAAAAACAGCACGATGAGAAGTTTCTCAAGATGGTTGATAAGGATTTCCCTCAGTCCTCATCCATTCAAGAAATAAAGAAACAGGCTCTGAGGCTGTACACTCTTAGACATACATTTCAACATCAAAAAGAAAGAGTGCGGATCTGGCCAGACCCCAGGGTAAGTTCTAGAATTCATAAGAAGAATATACCAAGTAGATATCATGGCCAAGTGAAGAAGACCTTGAATGCTGCAATTACATTGGCCATGGTAGTCTCACCCTAGGAAATCATTGAAGAATTCAAGAGAGCTCACAAATCCAAGACAACCCCTCAATATATTCTTGAAAACAAAATGATCAAGAAGGGGTAGTTATACAAAAGACTTGAAGATCATCAGAAGAGTGAACTCCAGTTGTTGCTTGAAGGCTCTCACCCTGATGAATTTGCTTATAGAGAGATAACAACTGTGGAGTTAAAAAATGGAAAGACAGTGAAATACTTGTCTGAGCATTATGGCCCAGAGTTCTTCTTCGAGGGAGAAGCAGAAGAACTCACCAAGGAGGAACAAGTTGTTCTCCTTGAGGCCTATGCTAGTGAGTCTTATAGACTCATTCATGGGAATTAGGTTTCATGGTTGGGATAAGACTCTATGTTCAGTTTCCCCAAAACAGAGTTCCCTTCCATACTTAGCCAATCAAATGATTAGAAACCTTTTCCCGGCCCGTGCTTAACTGATTACCTCTGAAGCTGATCAAGAGGGTGTTTCTGCCAAGAATAAGTGGGATCATCAATAAGTTTAGAGGTTTTGGCTGCATTGGTTCAGGGGGAGTTTGTTGGACCAAAAGAACCAATGAGCCTGATCAAAAAAACCTCTAAGTCCCACAGACATTACAACTGCTGAAGAAGATCACAACAGCTGAAGACATCAGCTGATTACAAGGTCTGAAGACAAAGTCTGAAGACAAGAACTGAAGACTACTACTGAAGACAAAGTCTGAAAGTAAAGAACTAAAGACAAAGTCTGAAAGCTATCAGCTGAAGACAAAGTCTGAAAGTAAAGTACTGAAGACAAAGTCTGAAGCTATCAGCTGAAGATAAAGTCTGAAAGTAAAGTACTGAAGACAAAGTCTGAAGCTATCAGCTGAAGACAAAGTCTGAAAGTAAAATTCTGAAGAACAAAGTTGAAGAACAAAGACTGGAGACAAGACTGAAGACCAAAGTGATCAGTAGTTGTCACAACAACTGAAGTTATCAACTTCAGTAGTTGTCACAACACTGAAGTTATCAACTTCAGTAGTTGTGATGGTTCCTTTCAGTACTTGTAATTTACTTTTCAGTAGTTATAGTTTCAGTAGTTAGTTTTAGTAGTTTTATGTTCTTGTACTTAGCATTCTCTGAGATGTAATCAGTAGTTGAGAACATTCTCAGTAGTTTGCATAGTTTCAGTAGTTTGAATAATTTTGTTAGATGTCACTATCAAGTGACATCAGCAGACGTCACATATCCTATATAAGGACTGTTGACGTAGTTGTAAAGCGTGACATTGAGCCACCACGAAAGCATATGAATGAAATATCTCTTTTGCACAATTCTCTTTTTCTATAACCATTTACTGTTACATTGAAAATCAATTGTGTTCTTGTGAATTGTTTAATTCGTTGTTCGAATTCTGCTGAAATACTCTCTAATCAATCAAACTTAGATCACTGATCCTAACAACTACACAGACTTATACTTTGAATTTTGCATCTTTTCTATATTAAATTTTTAAAGTCCTTTTTGATTTGTTCCTATGTACTATCATTTTCCAAAAGTTTTGAATCGGTATCACAGATACGATCTACCTTATATCAACTATCCACTCCTTCTCCCTCGTTTTTTTAATATTACTAGCTGACCTACTCTCCCCCTAAAATTCTAAAATCATACTAGATTTAATTATTTTAGGATTTTAATAGACAGCTAAATAACTGAATTTAATTTAAACAGAATAAAATAAATAAGGAAAAATAAAAAATATATAACTACAATGCATCAGACTACACATGATCATCATCAGGAATAACATCACTTTTCTTTTTAACACCCATGACCTCTAACAGATATAGTAAACGTGGTTTATCAAAGGCTTTGTATAGAGGTCAGCGCGTTGAAAGTCAGTATTAATTTTTACCACATCGATTAAGTTCTTTTCAAAACAGTCACTTATGAAATGGTATTTAATACCGATGTGTTTGGTCTTTGGATGTTGTACCGGATTTTTAGTTACTGCAATGCAGCAGAGTTATCAACAAAGATAGGAGTAGAAGAAAACTTGAAACCGTGATCCTGCATTTGCTGTTGAATCCAGATGATTTGTGAATAGCAACTTGCAGTAGCAATGTATTTGGCTTCACAGGTTGACAATGCAACCGAGGTCTGCTTCTTACACTGCCATGTAACAAATCTCCTCCCAAAGAATTGACACACTGCTGATGTAGACTTGTAGTTCATCTTGCAGCCCCCGTAATCCGAGTCACTATACGCCGTGAGCTCAAAGTCATCATCATGAGGATACCACAACCCAAGTGTGGGTGTACCCTTCAGATAACGAAATATCCATTTGACCCAGATCAGATGGTTAACCTTAGGCGTAGCCTGATATCTAGAACATAAACATGTAGCATACATGATATCAGGTCTTGAGGCAGTGAGATACATGAGGGATCCAATCATTCCTCGATACATTGTGGCATCTACCAGATCTCCATTTTCGTCAGGTGCTATATCATGATTTGTAGCAAGTGGAGTCCCAGCAGCAGAAGCATTTTCCATGTCAAACCGACTGAGAATGTCTTCCACATACTTGGTCTGATGTACAAAGATCCCATTTGGTGTCTAATCCACCTGTAACCCCAGAAAGAATTTCATCTCCCCCATAGCACTCATCTCAAACTCTTTCTTCATAACTGATTCAAACTCTTTCATAATTCTTCGTTCTTTGAACCGAAGATTATGTCATCGACATAGATTTGTACTAGCAGTAGGTCTCCATCTTTTTCATTGATGAACAGTGTGCAGTCAATTACTCCCCTGCGAAAGCCGTGTTCCACAAGATAAGTTGAGAGTTTCTCATACCAGGCCCTCGGAGCTTGATGAAGCCCGTATAAGGCCTTATCGAGATTGTAAACTCTGTCCCGATGATAAGGATCTTCGAATCCCTTGGTTGACTGACATACACTTTCTCTCGAATTTCCCCATGAAGGAATGCACTCTTCACATCTAATTGATAGACTTTAATCTTCATATACGATGCATAGGCAAGGAAGATACGGATGGCTTCCATCCTTGCCACGGGTGCAAACACTTCATTGTAGTCAATCCCCTCGACTTGGCGAAATCCTTGAAGAACCAGTCGAGCCTTGTTCCTGATAATGACCCCTTGGTCATCCTTCTTGCATTTCAAGACCCACTTGGAGCCAATGACCTTAGCACCTTTAGGTCTATCTACCAGAGTCCATACTCCTAAGTTCTTGAACTGAAGAAGTTCTTCTTGCATGGCACTCACCCATGCCTCATCGTTTAGTGCATCACTAACGTATTTTGGCTCGAACTGCGAGACAAAACACCGATAAGCACCATCATGAATGTATCCCTTTTCCATAACAGAGGCATAATCAGCTGAGTACAGCTGATTTCGGGTTTGTACTCCTGATCTGACATCCCCAATGACATTGTCTAAGGGATGATAGACGTTTAGACATGATCCTGGAGTAGTAGGAACAGCTACCTCAGAGCCAAGATTATGAACATTTGGTTCTGCATCTGAGGTAGAAGTAGTTTGAGGTTTGAAAGTCGAAGGTGCATCGCTGTTAGATGCTTGTGGACTTTCAGGAATTGGAACCTGTTCCTCCTGACTGTTCTGGTCATCTTCTTCAGCTTCATCTTCAGAGGAGGAGTCACTATCGTCGACTTCTCCCCCTGATTGAGTAGATGATTCTCCCTGTGAACTCGATGATGTGAATCAAGATATGGTGTATTCAAAATATCATACATCATTCGAGTAGCTAACTCATCATCAGAAGGAGAGATAGGGATGTTGAAGGACTTAAAGAATCCATCATAGTCGAAAAAGTAGGGGGTCCTTTGCCAGTAGGTGGTGTGATATATCTCTGAACATCAACATTACACCACACTTCTACTAGACCCGTTGAGTGGTTGTAAACTCTCTTGTTCGGTATATTGTATCCTAGGAAGATTCCATCATCAGCCTTCTCGCTGAATTCACCTTCTTGAGTCTTCTTCAGAAGTGTACACGACGCGCCAAATGGTTCGAGATACTCCAGATTCGGTTTACGTCGTTGTAGTAGCTCGTAACATGTCTCTCAGTGGCGCTTGACTATCAGAACTCGATTCAGTGTATAACATGCATTAGCCACTGCCTCATTCCAGAATTGGATAGGCAGTTTCGAGTCTGCCAGCATTGTCCGTGCTGTCTCTATCAAGCTTCTGTTCTTTCTCTCAGCAACAACATTCATCTGAGACGTGTAGGCAGAAGTGAATTGATGCACAATTCCCTTTTCCTTGCAGTAAGCCTCCATCCACTGATTCTTGAATTCAGTCCCGTTGTCTGAGCGTACCTGTCTCACCTTCAGCTTGTAGAAAGATTCGAGTGTGGTTACTAATTCTTTGAATGACAAAGAATGTTTCTGACTTGGACTTCAAAAACATTACCCAAGAGAATCTTGAGTAGTCATCAGTAACCACATAACAGGACAGGTCACCTGTAATGCTCTTTGTACTGACTGGACCAAACAGATCCATGTGAAGTAGTTCAAGAGGAAGCTCGATAGAATGAACTTTCTTCTTCCTTATGAGTCTTCTTCGTCTGTTTGCCTTTCTTGCATGCTACACAAAAATCAGGAAGTTGGAAATTTTTGACGTTAACACCTCGCACTAGATCCTTCTAAATCAAGTGATTCATCTTCGTTGATTTATGTGGTTCATTCTCCTGTGCCAGGAAATGGGGTCCTTCTCAGTAGCTTTTGATAGGAAGCACTAAACTTCACGATCCGTTGTAGAAGCCGTTGAGATATCCAAAACGTAAAGGTCTTTATATCTTGAAGCTGTCATCAGAACTTGGTCCTCCGGAATCACATAGTCTTTCTTTAGGACGTAACATTTCTTGTTGTCCAATATGACTTTAAACCCTTTATCACAGATTTGGGAAACAGAAAGTAAGTTGTTTTGAAGTTGTTGAACGTAGTTCACCTTATCAAACTTAACTTTCTGATTTCCAACTTCTCCCTGAGTTGTGATATAGCCTCCCTTGTTTCGAGCAAACGAAACATGCCCTCCTTTTATTTGCTTGAAGTTTGAAAAAAGAGCCATGTTTCTGTCATGTGCCTGGATGCTCCGCTGTCTACAATCCACATGTTGGTTTCAGCACTGTAGCGAACACCCTACACATACAATGTAAAACATTAGTTTAGGTTAGGAACCCAAGCCTTTACTGGCTTGGGTTTCCCAGAGGCATCACACATCATGAATTCAACCCATTGACCCTTAGAGGGTGAGGGTAGCTCAGGTTCATTCTTGTCATCATTATCAGACACAGAGGATGACTTCTCTTTCCATAAGCCAGATTTGTGCAATGCCTGTTTGTGATCAACAGTCGACTGGCTAATGGGTTGAACGTTAGGTTCACTGGTTCTTCTAGGTGGAGTTAAAGAACTCCTCTTAGAATACCTAGGTTTTGAATCCTGAAGTTCAATCTTCTTCCTAGGTGTCTGATAGTAAGGACAAAAGGAAGCAATGTGTCCATACTCTCCACAGTTGTAGCACGACCTGCTATCAACTTTATGATTAAACTTTCTTTGTGGAGATGTGTGTGACACCCTAGTAACATCACTTAGTTTGGGTTTTGACTCTGTTTCTTTTGATGTTTTCTTCTGTTTAACAAAATCAATTGTTTTAACATTTTTAAAATCTTTTTCCTTTTGGTTAACTGGTTTTTGACATGAAGCTTATGAAAGATTAACATTAGCAATCATTTTAGATTCAGATTTGACTTTGTTTGACTCGGACATTATATTAACCTTTTCAAATTCTTTTTCCTAATTAACACAAGTCATTTTACCCTTTGCCTTTGAAGTGGCCTCTTGTTGTTTTGTTCCAGATTCAATTGATGAACATGAGGAATCTGGATCACTAACAAGAGGAGTAGACACCACATAATCCTTGATGGGGTTGTTATTTATTGGTCTACTCTTAGTGTTCATCAAGGTCTCAGGTGGTGGTGGAACCACTTTATAACCCAAACCCTCCCCGTTGTTACCCTCTCTCACTAAGTGTTGGACAATATGAAATGAACTTGTCCAACTACGCAGTTTTTGCTTTAAAGAGTTAACTTCTACTTCTAAGACTTCTTTTTGTTTCTTAGTGACTTCTAGGGAGTTAAGATAGTACCTAATGTCATTAGCTTGGTTACATGCTACTACTTCAGTTTCCCTAAGCTGTTTATTCAACAGGTCTACCGTTTCTTTGTAACTATGCTCATTTTGTTTTAAAACTCTATTTGCCTCAGTGCACAGTTTCAAATCCTTTACTAGGCTATCATTATGATCTAGAAACCTAGCAATTTCTGATCTATGCTTTCTCTAAATTTATCACAGTCAGAACAAGCATGATTTTTGAAAAGTTGGTCAGTAGAACTTACTTGAGGAGGTTCTGATCTGATGAGGTAGTCATCAGTGCAGCATCAGATGTCTCTGGTTCTTGTGATTCTTTCTTTGTTGTAGACGTTCCTTCTTCAGGCTTGTAGCTGACCTCTGTTGCAGTTCATTCACTATGTGACATCGCTATCTCAACTGCTATATCTCTTTCACTTGCGGAATCATCATCTAAGTCATCCACGCTCGTAATATTGGATTCTCCCGGAGATACAAACCTAAAGCTCCAGTCCTGTCCTTCATCATCATGGGCGGTCAAAGCTTTTGGATCCTTGCCTAATGATGTTGAACTGCTAGCTTGCTTGTCTTGACGAGTGAAGGACGAGAATGGATTCCCGTTTCCAGTCTTCTTTGGCTTCACACATTCTCTTTTGAACTGCCCCTTTTCTCCACAGTTGAAGCAGGTCACCTTGCTCTTGTCGAAACGAAAAGTAGTGTCCTTAGTAGCAACCAAGTTTTGTCCGGTCTTCTTCACGAACCTCTTTGCTCTCCGGACAGCACTTGCTATGGCCCACATAATATCCATCCTTTCTAGTTTAGTCTCATCAACCTGCTCGAAGTCCTCATCTGCCAGATGGTAATTTCCAATTTTTCCAGCACTGAGTCCATCATAGGAATGTACCACTGCTGCCAAGACATCCATGTGCTCTTGAGCTACTTCTACTGTCACGTTTCCAAGATTCTTAGTCTTCAGTCTGGTAGCATTTGCTTCCGATTCGATATATTGGGTACTAGAAGACCCTGACATTTCTGATCCGAAAGGAGAGACTTGTGAAGGACCAGATGAGCTTGACACAAAAGCAGTCTGAAGAGGTGCGCCAGACGTCTTAACTTGAGAAGTGGCATTGTACAAAGATGGATTCTGAGTGTATGAAGACTTCTGAGCTCAATACTTCATCCTTAGTGCTTCTTCTTGCAGCTTTAGTATGAAATCATTTATGTCCAACTTGATAGCAATCCATTCTGTCTTAGATTTGACACAAAAGAAGCCAACTTTCTGGCAACCCGTTAGCAAATTTGACACTTTATCTTCCATGGTAGTTGTGACACCATGTGTGTGCAGCTCGCTTATCAAATGGTAGAATCTATCAATTACATCGTCTAAATCTCTTTCCCATCGATGAAAAGTTATCAAATTCTTTCTTCAGTTCCTTAGCTTTAGTTGCCTTCAACGAAGCATTCCCGTCATATCTTTAGGGATACACTGTGTTGGCTTGTTTATTCTCTAAAAATTGGTGAAAAATGTCCTTCGGGATACACTGTGTTAGCAATGCATATACTCTCTTTTCAGCATTATATTTAACTTTCTGTGCATCAGTCATTCCTCCTAGAGTAAGTTTCACCCCATCTGCTCCCACCGGCATACTATACCCAATCTCGATAGCTTCCCACAAATTTGGATCCACTCCATTGAGGTAGATCTCAAAACGTTGTTTGCAGTGGGGAACTCATCTAACGTTAAGAGTTTTGTGGTTTATTATGATTCCCCACCTCACTCTCAAGCAACAGTAGGTTCTAGATCCTTGAGTCCTTGCCGACAGTAAACGCTGACATCTGATCTTCCATCTCAACTAACTTTTAAGTGTACTAAATAAACTGTCAAACTGGTGCGACTGGGTGATGCGAATGGGCTATCCGTGCGAATGAACAATGCGATTGGTTCAATCGTGCGGCTGAACTAAGCGATAGGTTCAGTCGTGCGAATGAAGCTGATGCGTTTGAACACTGCGAACGGATGGTTCAATCGTACGAATGGAGATGCGACTCAGTCCAATCGTGCGTCTGGTGTATGCGAATGAAGTCCAGTCATGCGAATGGCTCACTCGTGCGACTGAAGCTGCTGTTTTGCGAAAATTTCTAGGTTAAACGTGTTTTAGCCGTAAAAATTCAAAATTTCGCAAACCCTAATCGCCTAAGGCCGTAGAAACTGAAACTTGATGAGCAGGGACGTCCAAGACAACTTTTGACACAAAAGATTGCATTTTTTTAGTGTAAAACACAAACTTTTTATCAATCTTGATTGAATCACACGTAATCAAGAGCCCAAGCTCTGATACCACTTGTTGGGACTTGGTATTTGAACGAAATACAGAATGATTAATGTGTAAACCAAACCACATAGTGCGGAATCCTATTTGATTGGCGATCCAATCAGTGAGAACGCACGTAGAATCAATAAAGTATTGAATCAAACGTTAAGAATCGATTCAGAATCGATCTACAGCGTTCTATGAACTTGGAGGCTTCTGGACGGCTAGGGTACGTCTGGAGTCGAAAAAAATGAATGCTCACGTTTTTCCACGAATTGGGTTCTATTTATAGGTTAGTATTGTTCATTCGTGCGACTGAACCATTAGTATGGTTCAGTCGTGCGATTGAACCATGCGGTTGATTCATCCGCACGACTGAGTGTTCAGTCGTGCAACTAGGCCAATCTTATGTTACAATCATACGACTGATCCAGTCTCCTGGATCAGTCGTGCGACTGAGTCATTCATATGAAGTTATTTATGCGTATGGTCCCTTCGCATGGGCCATTCGCATGAGAACTTCATTTTGTTAAGTTTGAATGTATTAATTAATATAACATTATGTGTAACAATTCAAACAACCACAAACCTAATTAACCAATTCAACATCGACTCATTAATGAAATATTAAACATTATAAATAACAAACAACCAATATCATTTCATTAATCATTCTAAACATTACATCAGAACCAGACAAACAAGATTTATTACATTCATATCATGATCTAGGGACATACATGTATCAACATTATTCACAAAGGCTTTTGATGAATCCAAGTTTAAATCTCTCAAAGTATACCAAGTGGCTGCTCAAACCCTAATCAGTCCAAATCACAACATTAGCACATCAGTTGATCCCATAGGTGAGGACGTTTATGATTAGGTTATCAAATTCTTAAAGAAACCTTAATTACTCCTTTGCTGCCAATGTAGAACCTATGATTTATTGTTCAACATAAAGTAATTCTACCACACTTCTCCATGCAATGATAGAATGGAGTCAATCCTATCATGGTGACAGTATAAGGGATGAAGTTTGTCGTATCTTGCCCCAAAATTCGTCAATGTTTTAAGTTCAACTACGCAAACGGCATGTCTTCCTTTTACAAGGATGTGGTGAGTGCCACCTTCAAGGAGATGGGATATGAAGGACCCCTTCTAATGCTTACGTTATCCAAATCAATGTATATCACAATTGAAGAATTATCCTTAATATTTAGTTACACTGGATATCCAATAAGTCATGAGGATAGGACCAATTACCATTGAATGTAACATGGTTTATCCATGGTTTGATTAAACAGTAGCACTATGATTTTTCAAATATTATTTTTCAACATCTATGCGAAAATGTAAATGTTGCTGCAAAATTCATGTTTTTAATTTACCCTTGGTTGTTACAACTAAATTGGCAAGATGAACTAGAAGATAAATTAAAACCGAATGGAACTATTCATGTTCTAGGAACTTTACACAAAGCAATAATTTCAAAGTTCAAGTAACTCCTAAATCTTTCTCGGGGAAGGTTACTTCCCTTTTTGCGCATACGCTTCAGGTCATTGGGGCTCAAGGTGACAACATGGCTACAATTACCATTACTGATCCCACACTCTCCACTTCACACCCGAAATCTCTCAAACATAAGTGAACCACAACCTCTTCTTCTGAGAAGTTGTAGCCTCCCAAAATCACCCTCTCTTAAAAAGGAAAGACTGGAAACCAAGGTCCTAGTCAAGTCAAAGGTGTCAACCACACCTAAAAAGGGTCAAAGAAGAAGGATACTCTACCTTCATTAGAGTAGACCGATACACCAACTACAAGCCCCTAATTGGAGTCCAAACATGATATTATGAAAACTAAAAGAGATACCCACAAGATTAAGAAAACTTCTACGGAAGAAGACACTTTAAGATCTTGTTCACATCCTGGCCCAATAGACATAGCTCCATTCTCTCTCATAGACAAGTCTACAACCCTAGATGATGATATTCCTGTTTCAAAATAGCACGAACCACTATCTCCCCCTTTATATAGAACAAAGATAGTGGAGACCGATGTGATTACAACCACATCTGACCCACATCCTTTATTCCATGAGGTTTATCCTATAAAGGAAAGGATAATGTTGATGAGGCTTTGGAGGATCGGTTTATGTCACTAAACACTTGGTTTTTCTCTCAAACTTACTTAAACT
Source organism: Flaveria trinervia (assembly GCA_025506515.1). Lineage (NCBI taxonomy): Eukaryota > Viridiplantae > Streptophyta > Magnoliopsida > Asterales > Asteraceae > Flaveria > Flaveria trinervia. Next base: position 55,310,423 of record CM046447.1, on the reverse strand, counting down.
ACACTCGAACGAAGTAGAGTCTCTGAGAGTTGATAATAATATTATAAGTAACATGAACACCGAAAGATAATTTTCAAGGTACTTGCATATATTGCTTCTCAACTCAAAGTGTTACAAGACTTTTACAAACATATGACATGAGTTACAATGAGAAACTATATATAATGCTACCTATAACCGGATATAATTTGATACCAGCTGGAATCCTCTAACTAAAGAAAATACTACAAAGCTATAGTTTAAGGTATCTTATATAATGTGTTATCTAAAATAAGGTAGTCCTGACATGTCCATGACTTACCTTTTATCACTAACTAAAGTTGGCAACTGTGCTATCTACTAAAGGTAAACAGCGGAATAAAGTATGGTAGACCAAGAGTGATTGAGGCTTACAAATTTCCATCAGAATCTCATTCTATGGAAAATGCCTTCATCACTAAGGAGGATGATTTCATATCATCAAGATATCAACTGAATACCACAGGGTTCATTGCAACTCCATCAACTAATCATCCATCAACTTCATCTCAAGCATCCAGAGTCACTACTGCTCCTACAACCACTTCTGAAGACACAAGATCAGAAGAACAAAAGGCAACTTACAATGCCTTTATTCCAAGCTTTGAAGCATATTTAGGAGGAAGACTCACTTCTGCTTATCTGATCCAGGAAGATCTAGAGGAAATGGATCCAGATGATGTGGGAGAAATGAATCTGCAATGTCAAATGGCCATGATTACTATAAGAGCAAAGAAATTCTTTAGAAAAGGCAGAAAGCTCAGCCTTAAAGAAAATAAAAAACTTGGATATGATAAATCCAAAGTGAAATGCTTCAACTGTGGCATGGCTGGCCACTTCTCCAGAGAATGCAATGCACCCAAGAGAAACAACATTCAAAGGAATTCTCAAGGCCAGTCATCCTCACAGTCCAACTCAAGCTTTCACTCCAACAATCATCAGCGGCAGTATCATCATCCACAACAACATCAATCAAATCAAAATCCACCTCAACTGATAAACCAAGCTCATGGAAGCAGTCAGTCATCTGTCAATGCTCTTGTGATAAAGCAAGATGGGGTATGTGACTGGAGCATATATGCAGAGGAAGTAAAGCCTCAATTTCAAAATCATGCACTTATGGCTCATATCAACGATGGTCCATCTCCAATGCCTACTGAGGTAAAATCTAACCTTTGTAGTGAAAAATGTATTACTGAATTGCAAGGTTATAGAGAGCATAACCATAAACTGGTAGATAAAATTAAAGAAGAAAAGGTGAAGTTGGAGATGATGAAAAGAGAGATAAAAATCTTTGAAATCAAAATGAAATCTCTTATCTCTAACATTGAAAAACTGCATGGTGAAAAGTACACTCTTCCAGCTGAGAATGAGCTACTTAATGAAAAGTTAGCTCAATCAAAGGTTGAACATACACTTACTGAAGTGAAACTTGAAAAGTTTCAAATGTCTTCAGTCAAGCTGCAAGAGATGCTTGATTCTCAAAAGGATCCAAAGGACATGTTGGGGATTGGGTATAATTCATGTCCTCCACCATACAATGACAAATACACTGTTATGCCTGAATTTGTCTTACTCAATGAGGAAACTGAAATTAAAACTATGGAACCAAAATCTATAGTAAAACAAGTGACCAATCCTCAAAACAAACCTGATGTTTATATTGAAACAAATTATGATAAAATCAAGTTAGGTCACCCAATCAAAGTCAAAGAGTGTTTAGACAATGATTACAAGTTCGTTACAACATAAGAATCAAGACTCTTGGCAACGGGAGATTGAGCATGATCTCCCCTCTCATCTGGAAGCACCTAGGCCCCGGGCACACTTCCTAACCTCTCTACACCATGAAACTGGTATTTATAGGCCTCACCCCATATTAGATGTGACTAGGCCCATTCGTACAATTGAGCCATGCGTATTGTTCAATCGTACGACTAGACCATGCATATGGTTCAATCGTACGATTAGACCATACTTATAGTTCAGTATTACGAATGGCCCAATCACATCTCTCAGTCGCAAGACTGGTCCATTAGCATGGCTCAGTTGTACGACTGAGTCTCATTGGCATATGCCCCTGCGAATGACCTAGTTTCATGTCTTTACAACATATCAGGTGTATTACATTAAGCCTATACTATTCGACAAGCGACAGACACACTATATATGACAATATATGCTCCAACAGTGGTGGGTGAGGTAGTGGTAGGTGGAGGTGTGATAGTAATGGTGGGTGGAGTGGTAGTAGTGGTGGTGGGTGAGGTAGTGGTGGTGGTAATAGCTGTGGTGGCAGTAGGGGAAGAGGCAGTGATCAACGTAGACCTTTGTCTCTTGGGCTTTATACCGTGGGGCTGAGCCATCCTCTTTTCCCTGAACCCCTTGAGGAGGATGCTCCCCCTAGGATGCTGGGCCGAGTTGGGGTGTAGGTAGGATCAGTCATAGTCTCCCCAGACTCGCCCGGGCATCCACCAACCACTTGAATCCCTCGTTCGGTGGCAACCACCTTGCTGCCCACCGTTCGAGTCAACGGCTCCTCATCCTTCGCCTCCTCCTCATGAGGATAGAAATCCTGATGGAATCCAGCTGTATCAGTTTCTCCATGAGTGGATGGTGGAGGTGTAACATCAACAGTGGTGACCCTAGATGGTGTGGGGCCAGTGTCTCCACCATCACCACTGTCATCATCATCTGAGTCATCAGTGGGGAGCACAATCTGCTCAGTGTTTGATTCGATGTCATCATGGCGCAATTTCCTTCGTGATGGCACCACGTAGTCTTCACGGGCTAGATACCCGAACAGTCTCCTGACAGGGGGTTTAACCTACTTCCCCTGTACCCCATCATCCTGCCAAGGGTGGTGTCATCCATGACCTCAAGCACCATGGTATCCTCTTTTTCCTTTGGCAACGAAGGTAGCTTTGTTCAATAATCATCTGCATAAAGCGAGGGTACATGCAAAAGCCCTCCTTATCCTTCGCCTCGATGTTCTCCACCAGGTAGGTGAAGATCATCCTCGAGAAGCTGAACGGATGGTTTAGCACCAACACCACATAGGGGTTCTGAACCTGGTCCGACAGCTCGTCGAAGCCTCCCTTCCTTGAGCCAATGCTCTTCAGTAGCACATGGGCCAAGTACTTAAATTGGGGGCACAGGTTGCTCTTGTTGGGAACACCTGCATTGGTATCCCCCGAGTACTTGGCACGTAGAAAACAGCCTCGTACAGTCAGCGGGTGTAGTCGTGTAGGACAGTCAGCATCGTCCCCAAACTCCAAAACTATCCTGAGATCATCCACAGTGATCTCTATAGCCTGATACAGTGGGGCTCTGGGGATCTGTCAACAACAGTGCTTTCTCACAAAGCCTGAGATCCTCGATCTCCATAAGAATGTAATAATGCCAGAAAAATCAGTTGCATTCCGGGAGGTCAGATCCAGATGAGCACAGATGTTATGCTTCGTGCTCATAGTCCAACAACTCGCCATTTGTTACACACTAAAGATAAACGTTAGAGTACGTCACTGAGTAACAATTTGATATATTAGACTTGAAATCTTCTGTTCTGTCATGCGAATGAACTGTGCGACTAAAATCTAGTCGTGTGAATGAGCTCATACATCCGACTGAGCATGCGACTGGGCTTAGTCGTATGCTATCCCATGTGTTTACACCAGTTGTGCGACTGAACTCATATGCATGGTTCAGTCGTGCGCTTGAGCCATTCGCCCAACTCAGTCGTGCGATTGAAGTTCATCAGGGTGTCCATTCGCATGACAGACTGTTTGTTCAATTGAAATTCAATTTGAGCAAAACTTAATATTAGACATCGTGGTTTGGCTCATTAGTCTTGCAAATGACCGACATAACACCTAATAACCTTAATTTGAACAATATACTTAGTTTTAAAGATTTCTTATAGAAAGTAAGTCTCGGTTTAGTTTAGGGCTCAATTCAGTCGATTTAGGCATGATTTGATGGATATGAGTGGATTACATCGCACATTACCTGTATAATCACTAGAAATAGTTAGTTAACAACAATCAGTAGTCTAGGATAGTCCAAGAAAATTGGGCAGCATAACAGTACTTCGTGCGATTTAGGTGCGATTTGGGTGTGATGAATGTCTGCGACCGACTCCCCCTCTATTCATACTAGGGTTTCCTTCAGTCGTGTGACTGAACCTATTCACTATCTTGATTCGTGCGACTGAGGGTCAGTCGTGCGACTGGTACAGTCGGTCACTTTCAGTCATGCGACTAGGTGTCAGTCGTGTGACTGTCTCATTAGGTCACCTCCATTCATGTGATTGGTTCATTCTTGCGATCCAATCGTGTGAGTTTACTCATGCTGATGGTCCAATCGCACGTCTGGGCGATTGTGTGGTTTACTCATTTGATTGGACTCATTAGTATGGTCCAAACATATGGCTGGTCCATACTCATGGTCCAGTCATGCGAATGGGCTCATACGTATGGTTCAATCGTACGACTGGTCCATACTTATCGTCCAGTCATGCGAATGGGCTCACACTTATGATTTTGACTTTATGACCATTTGACACTTAACCCTTTTAACTATTTATAAAACATTTCGAGCATTCGATCATCACATACATGACAATTTTAACTTAGAGAACTTTTTATCACCTTAGACGTGATCTTTTTAACATTTGAAAACCCGTTTGGTCACCTCAGATGTGACCCTTTTTAGTGAATAAATCCTAGATAGAATTCCAATGCATAGTCTGACGTTTAATAACTAAACTGATAAGAATTAAACAAGTTAAACAATTAGAACTAAAAGACAAAACTAAAACAATTTTTTGTAATTTTGTGTGAGGTGGAATCTAAGATAGATATCTAACAGATTTATTTCTTGAATAGACAGCTTCAAGTTATTTTTACCATAACTGGAACGATTCATTTTGGAATCATACAGGTAAATCAAATCATTTGGGACATGTTACCAAAACCTTTTGATGCTAGATTCTTGTTTTCATCGAGAGTCATTAGCATGTCTAGGAAATCATACTAGTGCCAAAAGATGCACACAGTGGTATTCACTTTCAAGAGTTGTAGCCAAGATGATTGTCAGTATACTAATCCTCTTAAATCAATACAGAAGACTTTTGACACAGATTTGTGATGAGTTCAGGTTTAATTATTTCAAAAAGCATTTGTGGATCCCACGCTTATATGGTAATCAACATTACTCAAGAGATTTTTGAGTGATCTACGGGTAGTATTCAAGAAGAAACTATTCTATAGCTTTCAAAGAGATGCTAAGCCTCAGGTCAGTGCCACCGCACAGTAGAGAGGCTCACCCAACAATGAGTTCTAGAATATTTAGGTTATGCTTATTCTCAGTTCAGTGCCATTGCATAGCAGAGCAGCACATAACCTATCTTCTTGTTTGAGCAATTATATTCTTTTTTCACATATCGCACCAACAACATAGGTTATTAACTTGATTGCTTTTAGCATTTTTCATGTGCTTTGCTCATTTTATGGTCATCCTCACATATTTGTGCATTTATTTTTGCTCGTCACCCCTTATTGAAACTTTGTTGATTGTGTTGATGTTAACCCACAGCTTGTTGAACAATTTAGTTTGATCTTGAAATCACCAACGAGGTCTACTTATCTATTGTGTTGAATCCACCGACACATCATCTAATAGTCTAGCAACCTCTAGGTCTACTTTCTCCGTGTTACCTTAGTAGTCGCTAGTTTTACTATCATTTTTCCTTTTCTTGTTGCTTAGACTTCTCAGACTTATACTTCGAATTTTGAATTTTAAACAATTTCATCTTTTAAAGTCTCAAACGATTTGTTCCTATGTACTATTATTTTCCATAGTCATTGAATTAGTATCATAGATATGATCTCATTTCTCTTAGCTACACTGTCTTCCTCCCTCATTTTTTTATGTACTGAAATTAAATCAACTAAATTTAATATTAACTTAGCCTATTCTCCCCCTAAAATTCTAAAACCGAAAACATTTTTGCGTTTAGAATTTTATTAGGCGAAGAAAAAGTAAAAATGAAATCTACTTGTCGAACTAGGTACTGTCATCGTTGGAAATCACTTCACTTTCTTTTTTAACGCCGTTGACCTCTAACAATATAGAAAACATGATTTATCAAAGGCTTTTGTTTAGAGATCACGCGTTGAAAATCTGTATTTATTTTAACAACATCGATCAATGCTTTTCAAAACAATCACGTATAAAGTGATATTTAATTCCGATGTGTTTGGTTTTAGGATGTTGGACTGGATTTTAGTTACGGCTATAGCAGCAGAGTTATCAACATAAAAAGGAGAGTAAGAGAATTGCAAACCCTAATCGCGCAATTGTTGTTGAATCCAGATGATCTGTGAAGAGCAACTTGCAACAGCTACATATTCAGCTTCACAGGTTGACAGAGCAACCGAGGTCTGCTTCTTACACTGCCAGGTGACTAATCTTCTCCCAAAGAATTGACATCCCGCTGATGTTGACTTGTAGTTCATTTTGCACCCGCCGTAATCCGAGTCACTATACGCTGTAAGCTCGAAATCATCATCATGAGGATACCACAACCCGAGTGTTAGAGTACCCTTCAGATAACGAAATATCCTTTTAACTCTGATGAGATGGTTGACCTTCGGTTTCACCTGATATCTGGAGCATAGACACGTCGCGTACATGATATCCAGTCATGAGGTGGTGAGGTACATGAGAGATCCGATCATTCCTCGGTACATGGTAGCATCAACCAGATTGCCACTTTCGTCGGGTGCCACATCGTGGTTTGTAGAAAGTGGAGTCCCGGCTGCCGAAGCATTCTCCATATCAAACCAACTGAGAATATCGCCTACATACTTGGTTTGATGTAGGAAAATTCCCTTAGGTGTCTGATCCACCTGTAACCCGAGAAAGAACTTCATTTCTCCCATGGCACTCATCTCAAATTCTGCCTTCATTACTACTTCAAATTGTTTACACAATTCTTCGTTTTTGGACCCGAAGATTATGTCATCAACATATATCTGTATAAGCGGTAAATCACCATCCTTTTCTTTAATAAACAATGTACAAACAATCACTCCTCTTTGAAACCCGTGTTTCACAAGATGAGTCGAGAGCTTCTCATACCATGCTCTGGGGGCTTGATGAAGTCCGTATAGAGCCTTGTCTAGCTTGTAAACTCTGTCCTGATGATACGGATCCTCAAATCTCTCGGATTGACTGACATACACTGTCACTCGGATTTCACCATGAAGGAATTCACTTTTCACATCAAGCTGATAGACTTTAATCTTCATATACGATCCATAGGCTAGGAAGATACGTATGGCTTCCATTCTTGCCACATGTGCAAAGACTTCATTGTAATCAATCCCATCAACTTGTCGAAATCCTTAAACTACTAGTCGAGCCTTGTTTATGATAATGACCTTTGGTCATCCTTCTTGCATTTTAAAACCCATTTAGTGCCAATGACCTTAGCACCTTTAGGTCTATCCACCAGAGTCCACACTCCTAACTTCTTGAATTAAAGAAGTTCTTCTTGCATGGCACTCACCAAGCCTCATCATTCAAGGCGTCACTTACATATTTTGGCTCAAATTGAGACACAAAACATTGATAAGTCGTGACGGTAGCCTTTTTCCATGACTGAGGCATAATCAGCTCAATATAGCTGATTTCTTGTTTGTACTCCCGATTGTACATCGCCTATGACATTGTCCAGTGGATGATAAACATTTAGTCGAGATCCAGGAGTGGTGGGTACAACTACCTCATTGTCCAGATTGTGAACTACAGGTTCAGTATCTGAGGCAGTGGGAGTATGGGGTTTTGAAGTGTCAAAGGCATCAACATCTGATGCTTATGTACTTCTAGTAGTAGGAACCTGTTCCTCCTGATCCACCTGAATGTTTTCCACTTCTTCATCATCAGAAAAGGAGTCACTTACCTCCAGTGCTCCACCTGAGTTACTAGAAGACTGACATTGTGAACCGGATGTTGTCGAGTCTAGGGGCGGTATGTTTAAGACATCATACATCATCTTTGTCGATAGCTCGGCATCAGAAGGAGTGAGAGTAATGTTTAAGGACTTGAAGAATCCATCATAATCGAAAAAGAAAGCTAGTCCTTTTCCTGCAGGGCGTGGTGAATCTTTGAACGTCGACGTTGCACCACACTTCTACTTGACCCGTTGAGTTGTTGTACACCCTCTTATTTGGTATGTTGTATCCTAGAAAAATACCTTCCTCAGCCTTTTCACTGAACTTTCCTGTCTGATGTTTCTTCAGTAGTGTACATGGTGCACCAAACGGTTCAAGATACTCCAGATTAGGTTTATATCGTTGGAGCAACTCGTAGCACGTTTTACCATGTCGTTTAAGCACCAAGACTCGATTCAGTGTGTAACATGCATTTGCTACTGCCTTGTTCCAGAACTGGATAGGCAGTTTCAAGTCTGCTAGCATCGTCCTAGCTGTCTTTATCAATCTTTTGTTCTTCCGTTCAGCAACTCCGTTCATCTATGGAGTGTAGGTAGATGTGACCTGATGTACAATTTCCTTTTCTTTGCAGAATGCCTCCATCCAATTATTCTTGAATTCTGTACCGTTGTCTGAGCGAATCTAACGTAGTTTTAAATTGTATAGAGATTCCAATGTGGTCAGAAGCTATTTGAGTGAATCAAAGTTTCTGATTTGGATTTCAAAAACATTACCTAATAGAATTTGGAATAGTCATCGGTGACTACATAACAATATCGATCTCTAGCGATGCTCTTGGTGCTCACAGGACCAAACAGATCCATATGTACAAGTTCAAGAGGCAATTCAATAGAGTTGATGTTCTTTGCCTTGTAAGACTTCTTGGTCTGTTTCCCTTTCTTACGCGGCACATAGAAATCCAGAAGTTGAAAGTTTTTGACATTAACTCCATTGGCCAAATCATTTTGAATGAGATGATTCATCTTCCATGGATTTATATGTCCTATTCTCATGTCCAGGAGATGGATTCCTCTCAGTTGCCTTTGACAAGAAGCATTGGACTTGATGATCGGTTATGGAGACCTTTGACAGATCCAAGACATAGAAGTCATTATACCTTGAAGCTGACATTAATATTTGGTCCTAAGGAATGATGCACTCTTTCTTCAACACGTAGCACTTCTTGTTATCAAAAACAACCTTGAAACCTTTGTCACAAATCTAGGATACAGAAAGTAAGTTATTTTGTAGTTTTCGAATATAGTTGACCTTGTCAAACTTAACTTTCTGTTTCCCACTTCTCCCTGTGCAGTGATGTAACCTCCTTAATTTCCAGCAAAAGAAACATGTCCTCCTTTAATCTGTTTGGCGTTTGAGAGGATAGACAGATTCCCGGTCATGTGCCTGGATGCTCCACTATCCCCAATTCAAGTGTTTGTGATAGCACTATAACGAACACCCTGGACATTCAAAGGAAATGATTAGTGAAGGTTTGGCACCCAAGCCTTAACTGGCTTGGGTAACCCAGAGGAATCACACGTCATAAATTCAACCCACTGTTCATTTGTGGGCGAGGGCATATCATTCTTCTTACTGCTCTCAGTATCAAACATTGGATTTGACTTTTCTTACCACAAACAAGTTTTGTGCAAGGTCTGTTTGTGATAAACAGACGACTAGTTTATGGTATAAACTTTAGTTTCATTATTTCTTTTAGGTGGAGTAATAGAACTCCTTTTAGAAGAAATCTGTCTAGTATGATAAAGTTCAACTTTCTTTCTTGGTGTCTAATACTGAGGACGATTAGAAGCAATGTGTCATCTCTTTCCATAATTCTAGCATGATCGACTTTCAACATGTTGTGGAAGACGTCTCTGTGGGGAAGTGTGTGACTTTAGGCTTGTTGGGTTTTGTAACTTCTTGTTTAGATGTTTTATCTTCATTAACAAAATTAATTGTTTGACCCTTTTTAATTTCTTTACCTTTTTCTTTATTTGGACTTAGACATGAAGCACGTGTTTGGTTAACTTGTTTGGTCTTTTCGGGTTTAGTATTAGACGTGGTTGAACCTGACTTTACCGTAACCTTCTCAAATTGCTCATCCAATTAATGATAGGCATTTTTCCCTTAGATTTCAAAGTGTCCTCCTTCAATTAGTGACAGATTCCACCATTTGACACATGGAATCTGGATCACTAACTAGAGGAGTGGTCACGACATGATCCTTAATAGGATTGTTATTTACCGGTCGACATTTTGTTGGACCAAAAGAACCAATGAGCCGGATCAGAAAAACCTTAAGTCCCACAGACGTCACAACAACTACTGAAGACCACAACAGCTGAAGACAACAGCTGATTACAAAGTCTGAAGACAAGTACTGAAGACAAAGTCTGAAGACAAGTACTGAAGACTAAGTCTGAAGACAAGTACTGAAGACAAAGTCTGAAGACAAGTGCTAAAGACTAAGTCTGAAGACAAGTACTGAAGACAAGTCTGAAGACAAGTGCTGAAGACAAAGTCTGAAGACAAGTGCTGAAGACCTAAGTATCAGTCGTTGTCACAACAGCTGAAGAGGTCTTCTTAGTAGTTGTGACGATTTACCTTTCAGTAGTTTTATGTTTTATCTTTTCAGTAGTTTGACACAACAGCTGAAGAATACTTCTTCAGTTGTTGTGCTCATCAGTAAGTTTTATGTTTTTTAGTAGTTTTGTAAAACGACTGAAGAGTTTGTTCTTCAGTCGTTGTAGTTTCAGTAGTTTACTTTCAGTAGTTTCATATTTTGTACTTAGCACTCTGATATGTTCTCAGTAGTTGTGAACATGTAAGAGTTAGTTATTTTTGTAATAGATCTGCCAGTTGTCACTTTCCCGTGATAACAGCAGCGGATGCGCTCTATATAAGGAGTTCATCCTATTGTAATAAAGTGAATGATTTGATCAGAAATATTTGCTATTATTGAAACATTCCTTGTTACAGAAATATATTCTCTCTTTATAATCGTATTTGTTCTTAATGAATACAAATATCCAATTCTTACGACAATCCGTCTAATTCTTGTTCTTATTCCGCTGCTTTACGCTCTATTACATCAAACTTGTGATTACTGATCCTGACAAATGGTATCAGAGCAGGTTAATCATTGATCAATCTAATAATTGATCATTGAAACTGCTATTCAAGATCCAAGTTTGATTGAATTAGCATTTTTGCAAGAAACGTTTATAGAGATTGAATTTTCTGTGTTTCTGGTCATTCATCCTGAGATTTTCTCTTGGTGTTCATTGAGTCTGTTGTGGTCTGTGTAAAATCTTTCAAAAGCTTGAATTAAATTGTTTTTGAACTTAAGACGACTACTCCTTCCAATGATCCTCATAATACTGGCTCCTCAACAAAGCCTCCAATGTTGGTTAGGAGTGAGTATAACATATGGCAACGTCGAATGCTCCATCACCTGTCTGTTAACAGCGCAGGTTGTTGGACATCAGTGGTACATGGTCCACACAAGCCTATGGTGAATAACCCGGAAACCAATCAAATGGTTCCAAAAAGGAGGGAGCAATACTCAGATGAGGATAAGAAACTGTTTGAGATTGATGCAAAAGCCCATGGAATTCTGGCCATGGCACTGCCCAATGAAATCTATTCTGGGCTAATGCATCATGAAACTGCCCATGACCTCTAGAATGCCTTGAAAGAACAATTTGGACGAACAGATGAGGTCTTGGCAAATAACAGAGAAATCCTTGCCCAACAATATGAGTCATTCTCTCATAGGAAGGGTTAGACACTGACTCAACAGTTTGAGCGGTTCTCTTGTTTGATCTCTGAATTAAAAATGGTCAAACATGAGTACACCAACAGCCAGATGAATAACAGATTTCTCAGATCACTGCCTGAGAGATGGGACACATATACTATTGTCCTACGCTCCAGTGCAAATTTGGACAAACTATCTCTCACCCAACTCCATGGGAAATTGCTTACATTTGAGAGAAAGATAGAACAGAAAAGAAAACTGTCTTCATTTGGTAAGCTCACTGAAGACTTTGTACCAGGCAACACTGCCTTGGTTGGTCATGAGTCAGAATATGCTTCATCTGAATGCCAGTATGATAAGCATATTGATTTCTCTTCAAACACTTCTGATTCTGCATTTGTGAGTGTTGATAGTCTGTCTACTGGGTGTAATAATGACAATCTATGCTTTATCATGGATGATCTCAAGGGGATTGCTGATGATGACTTAGAAGAGATGGATATTTTGAGCCAAATGGCCTTGATAAATATCAGATCTCAGAAGTTCTACAAAAGAACTGGAAGAAAGTTCCCAGGACTCTCTGGCAAAACCAAAGTTGGCTTTGACAAAAGCAAGTTGAAGTGTCACAAATGCCACAGGCTTGGGCACTTTGCTAGAGAATGGAGATCATCTAGATCTAATTCCTCTGCACCTTTTGTGACCTTCCCTGGGAATGGTCAACAACACAGAGGGCAACATCCTGTCAATTCTGGTCATTATTCTCAACCACAATCTGCTGCATATTTTGTGCCTCAGAGTCAAATGCCATATCCTTACCCTTGTTATTACATGCCACAGTCAAATCAAGTTCAGCTCCTATGGTACCACAAGCTCATGCACTACCAGAACCTCTACCATCTCCATCTCATCAACCTCCTCAACCTCAACAACACAGCTTCTTCACCCCGGAGTTGTTGACTGGAGCAGTTTACCAGATGACATGTCTGGTCATGAACAACTGTTCACAGGTGCTGGTCAACATGGTGGTTATAGTCCTTTTGGGAATCTGGCTCTCATGGCCTGGAGTCTACTGAGGGTTCCTACTCAAATGCATCATCTTCTCAGGTAACTCAGGTATCTTCAGAGGCTAATGCCAAGTTATGTTCTGAATCATGCATAACTGCATTTGTCTCTATTAGAGAGGCAAATGTAGCATTAATAAATCAAAAACTTGAGTTTGAGAAAACCATTTCCAAAAGTAAGCTGAGTTTGAGTCTGCTCTTAATAGTAAAAATGATGAGATTTATAAGCTTAAATGCCAATTAAATGATGAAAAGGCCAAGCTAGAGGTTATTCTGGAAGACCAAAGAAGTCTCAAAGAAACCCTTGCAGTCACCCAGGTAGAGTGTGATCGATGGGTACAATCATGCAAAGGTTTTGAAATGCTTCTTAGTAAGCAATCAGCTTCCAATGTGAAGTTTGGTATTGGTTATAATCACACTGCTCCTCCTACAGATTTTGCTTCAAGAGCAGAAGTGAAATCTGATGGAGAAAGTAATACCCAATCCACCTCATCATGTGATTCACTCTTTTATAGAGCATCATCAAAAGTTGTAGTTAGCACTAAGTCCTCTGAGAACCTATCAGTTGTTGTTGATGGTTCCACTACTGACACTCACATGATAAAAGAGTTGATCAATCAGGAGTTAATTCTGGAAGTCCTGAAAGGACTGGAGAGCAAGATTTAACACCTGAAGTTCAAACTCCAACTACTGTCAGCACTGAAGAGAAGAAAACTGTCAGTAGAAAGAGTTTGAAGACTACTAAAGAGGAAGTCAAGAAAGCAAACAATGCTTCCAAAGTACTGAAGAGCAAGTCTTCAGTAGTTTCATCCTCTTTAGCTGATGATCAACATAAGATGAAGAAGAAACCATGTGAAGTATGTGGTTTGTTCAATCATCTTACAGATGATTGTTGGTACAAAAGAGGATCCAAACTCAAACATAAAGGGGAAATTAAGGAGAAAATGGTTAAAATGAAAACTGAGTTTGAAGCCACATTTGTACCAACAACATCAAATCCTGTAACCTTAAGTCCAAAAAGAAATCCACAAGGGAAGAGGTTAAACAGGTAACAGCTGAGATTGCTCAAAAGAAGAATGTGCAACATAGGACTTATCAAACTCCAATGCCAATATGTCTGAAGAGCTGAAAGCTTTATCACAAAATCAGACACAGCTGGTTATGATGGTTCAACATCTATGGGAAAAGTTAACCATTAGATGTTCCTGTGTTGAAACCACAGAAAAGGAGATCCATGCCAAAGGATTCCTCTTCTTCACCATCTTCTTCCTCTCAGGCTGTTGTTTCCAACAAACCTGTTAGTTTACCATCTGTTGATGAGAACAGGCCCAAAACCAAAAAGGTTTGGGTCTCAAAATCTAACTAATTTGTTGTATTTTGCAGGGTTCTTCACATACCTCAGAGGCATATGGTATGTAGACAGTGGAGGATCCATGCATATGACAGGAAACAGATCACTTCTTAATGACTACTCTCAAGGAAGGAAGGGGTTTGTGTCATTTGGAAATGATGCAAAGGATTACATCATCGGCAAAGGCTTTGTCTCCAATGGGGAAATAAAGTTTGATGATGTTAACCACGTGGAAAATCTCAAGTACAACCTCTTGAGTGTCAGTCAAATGTGTGACAAAGGCCATGTTGCTCTTTTCACCAGTCAGAACTGTCGGATTCTGTCATCCAAAGTTCTACGTTTGATTGATAAGGAGTTGGATGAACACACTCTCCTAAAGGCCAACAGGACAGGAAGAGTGTATGCCTTAGATCTTTCCAAGAAAATAGATCTCAAAGGCCATCCTTGCCTATTTTCCAAGGCTTCCCCTAAAGAATCTATTCTATGGCATAGAAGGCTGGGTCATGTTAATCTCAAAAACATGAATCAGCTGATAAGCCATGGTTTAGTAAGGGGACTGCCTATGAAGGAGTTCAAATGTGAAGACAACTACACTGCTTGCTATAAAGGAAAACAACACAAAGCTTCATTTCCCTCCATAGAAGTACCTAAGTCCATTGCCTGCTTACAGCTTCTCCACATGGATTTCTTTGGTCTTGTGAGAGTGATGAGTATGTCTAAAAAGAAATACTGTCTGGTAATTGTGGATGATTACTCCAGATATGTATGGACTTTCTTCTTGCATTCAAAGGATGAGGCTGCTCAGTCCATTATGAACTTTGTGTTACACGTTGAGAAGTAGTATTCCCTACCAGTTAAGTGTGTGAGGAGTGACAATGGTACTGAATTCAGAAACCACACACTTGATGAGTTTTACTTATCAAAGGGAATCAAGAGGCAGTATAGCATCCCAAGAGAGGGCAACAACCTGTCAATTCTGGTTATCATCATCAACCACAATCTCCTGCATATTTTGTTCCACAGGGGCCAATGCCATATCCATACCCCTGCTATTACATGCCACAACCAGGCCAGGTTCAAGCACCCACTGCTCAGCAACCACATGCACTCCCTGAGCCTCAACCATCCCAATCTCATCAACCTAATCAACCTCAACAACACAGCTTCTTCACACTAGGAGTTGTTAACTGGAGCAGTTTACCAGATGATGTGTCTGGTAATGAACAACTGTTCTCAGGTGCTGGTCAACATGGTGGTGAGCATCCTTTTGGAAATCTAGCTCTCATGGCTTTGGAATCCTCTGATGGATCATCTTCAAGTACCTCTTCAACAAAGGTATCACAGGTATCCTCTGAGGCTAAGGCCAAATTATGTTCTGAAACTTGCATAGCAGCATTTGCCTCTATTAGAGAAGCAAATGTGGCTTTAATAAATAAAAATGTTGAGCTAGAACAAATAATTTCCAAAAATAAAGCTGAGTTTGAGTCTGTGCTGAAGAGAAAACTGATGAGATTTATAAATTAAAATGCCAAATTTCTGATGATAAGGCTAGGGAGGATGTACTCTTAGAGAAGTACAAGACCTCAAAGATACTCTTGCTGTCACCCAGGTAGAGTGTGATCGATGGGTACAATCTTGCAAGAGCTTTGAAATGCTTCTTAGTAAGCAAACTGCTTCCATTGTGAAGTTTGGATTGGTTATAATCACACTGCTCCTCCTACAGATTTTGCTTCAAGAGCAGGAGTAGAATCTGATGGAGAAAGTAATGACCAATCCACCTCATCATGTGATTCACTACTTGATAAAGCACCATCAGTAGTTGAAGTCAGTAGTAATCCCTCTATGAACCTATCAGCTGATATTGATGGTTCAGCTGCTGACACTCACATGATCAATGTGTTGATCAACCCAAGTGTTATCCCTAGAAGTACTGAAGGTACGGAGAGCAGGGGATAACATCGGAGTTCAAATCCCAGTGACTGACAGCACTGAAGAGAAGAAAACTGTCAGTAGGAAGGATTTGAAGCCTAAAGAAGTTGACAAGAAGGCAAAAAGTGCTTCTAAACTGCTGAAGAGCAAGTCTTTAGTAGTTTCATCTTCTTCAGTTGATGATCAACAGAAGATGAAGAAGAAACCATGTGAAATATGTGGTCTATTCAATCATCTCACAGATGATTGTTGTACAAAAAGGGATCCAAACTCAAACAAAAGGAGAAAAATTAAAGAAAACTTGGCTAAAATGAAAACTGAGTTTGAGTCCAAGTTTGTACCAGCAGCATCAAATCCTGTTACTCCTATGTCAAAAAGAAATCTAAAAGGGAAGGAGTGCAACAGGCAATAGCTGAGGTTGCTCAAAAGAAGATGGTGCAACACAAGAACTCATCATCAAACACCAATACCAATTGTCTGAAGAGCTGAAAGCTCTTTCCCAGAATCAGACACAGCTGGTAATGATGGTTCAACATCTATTGGGAAGAGTTAACCAACTTGATGGCCCTGTGTTGAAACCCCAGAAAAGGAGATCCAAGCCAAAGGATTCCTCTTCTACACCATCTCCTTCACCTCAAGCTGTTGTGCCCAATAAACCTGTTAGTTTACCATCTATTGATGAGACCAGGCCCAAAACCAAAAAGGTTTGGGTCTCCAAAACTAACTGATTGTTTATTAAGCAGGTCTCTTCAAATGCCAAAGTAGCATCTGGTATGTAGACAGTGGGGGATCTATGCATATGACTGGGAACAACTCACTTCTAATGACTACTCTCCAGGAAGGAAGGGTTTTGTTTCCTTTGGCAATGATGCAAGAGGTTACATCATCGGGAAGGGCTTTGTTTCCAATGGGGAAATAAGGTTTGATGATGTCAACCATGTGGAAAATCTCAAGTATAACCTCTTGAGTGTCAGTCAATTGTGTGACAAAGGCCATGTTGCTCTTTTCACAAGCCAGAACTGCAGGATTCTGTCATCCAAAGTTCTGAGTTTGATTGACAAGGTATTGGATGCTCACACTCTCCTGAAGGCCAACAGGACAGGAAGAGTGTATGCCTTAGATCTTTCCAAGAAAATAGATCTCAAAGGCCATCTTGCCTATTTTCCAAGGCCTCTCCTCAAGAATCTAATCTATGGCATAGAAGGCTGGGACATGTTAACTTCAAGAACATGAATCAACTGATACACCATAGTTTAGTAAGGGGATGCCTATGAAGGAGTTCAAGTGTGAAAACAACTGCACTGCTTGTTTGAAAGGAAAACAGCACAAGGTTTCATTTCCACCTATTGAAGAACCAAAGTCCACTGCCTGCTTACAACTTCTTCACATGGATCTCTTTGGTCCTGTGAGAGTGATGAGCATGGCACAGAAGAAATACTGTCTGGTAATTGTGGATGATTACTCCAGATTTGTATGGACTTTCTTCTACATTCAAAGGATGAAGCTGCACAGAAGATCATAAACTTTGTGTTGTATGCTGAGAAGCAGTATTCCCTCTCAGTCAAGTGTATTAGAAGTGACAATGGAAAGAATTCAGGAACAATACACTTGATGAGTTCTACCTTTCCAAGGGAATAAAGAGACAGTTTAGTATTCCAAGAACTCCTGAACAGAATGGAGTTGTGGAGAGAAAGAACAGGACCCTCATTGAAGCTGCAAGGTCTATGTTGGCTGATTCTGGACTGCCATTGACCTTTTGGGCTGAAGCTGTCAACACAGCATGCTATGTGCAGAATAGAGTGCTAATAAATCAGAGGTTGATGAAGACTCCATATGAAGTTCTACATCATTTGGCCCCTCTCATTTCATTCTTTAGAGCATTTGGGTGTCTGTTTCATTCTCAACACAAAGGATCAGCTCCAGAAATTTGATCCTAAGGTGGATGCAGGGTACTTTGTTGGTTATTCATCAACTTGCAAGGCATACAGAGTCTTCAACTGCAGAACAAAGATGGTTGAAGAGACTCTACATGTCAAGTTCAATGAATCTCCAAAGGACAAGATTCCACAAAGCCCTGTGGAGCTCTTTGATTTGGACATACTGCAATATGTTCCTTATCAATCTCCTGCTGTTGCCTGTCAACAGTTCACCACCTGGTGTTACTGCTGAAGATGATGATGATAGTAGTAATCACCTCTTCAGGTTTAGTGACCAACGCCTGAGTCCTCTAAACCTGATGCTCCTGTAGCTCCAGCAGCACCATCCACAACAAATGCTGATGAGATTTCTGCATCCTCAACTTCATTTGAGTTGCCACCATCTTCATGGTTTCAAGAATCTGCATCAACATGCTGCTGTGAAGGTCCTACAAACACTTGCACAGATTTGATTGTTTACCAAGAGCTGAAAAATCACCCAATGTCTCAAATCCTTGGTGATATCAATGCTGGTGTTTCAACCAGAAGCCAGTTGTCCATTTCTGCTTCTATGCTCTCTTCATCAGTCAGCTAGAGCCGAAGAACTATCATGGCTTTGAGAGACAATGGATGGGTTGAAGCCATGCAGCTTGAGCTTCTTCAGTTCAAGAAACAGCAAGTGTGGGAGCTTGTTCCTCTACCCCCAGGTAAGTGTGCAATAGGCACTAAATGGGTGTTTAGGAATAAAACTGATGAAAATGGGCTAATTGTTAAGAACAAGGCCAGACTGGTTGTGCAGGGGTTTGCACAAGAAGAAGGTATTGATTATGATGAAACCTTTGCCCCTGTAGCCAGACTGGAGGCAATTAGATTTTTTTAGCCTATGCTGCACTCCACAATCTTAAAGTTTTTCAAATGGATGTCAAAAGTGCTTTTCTATATGGTACAATAAAAGAAGAAGTTTATGTGTGTCAACCACCAGGCTTTGAGGATAATAAGCACCCAGAATGGGTATATAAGCTTGATAAAGCTCTTTATGGGTTGAAACAAGCACCTAGAGCCTGGTATGAGACCTTATCAAACTTTCTTCTACAGAATAATTTCACTAGAGGCTCCATAGATAAAAACTTTATTTATTAAGAAGGTGGATCAGCATAAGCTACTTGTTCAAATTTATGTTGATGATATTATATTTGCATCCTCTGATCCCCAATTGTGTGAGGATTTCCAAACCTTAATGCAACAGAAGTTTGAAATGAGTGCAATGGGAGAATTACAGTTCTTTCTAGGTTTGCAAATCAAACAAAAAGCTGATGGAATTTTCATTCATCAGTCTAAATACACAAAAGATCTTTTGAATAAGTTTGATTTACAAAACTGTAAACCTGTTCTACTCCCATGTGCAACACCACACAATTGGATGTTGATCAGAAAGGTAAAGGTGTTGATGAAACCCTTTACAGATGTATGATTGGTTCCTTGATGTATTTAACAGCTTCTAGACCAGATATTATGTTTGCTACATGTGTTTGTGCTAGATTTCAGGCTGCACCTAAGGAGTCTCATCTGATTGCAGTCAAGAGGATCTTTAGATATCTGCAAGGTCACACAATCTCTAGGCTTATGGTATTCCACTGGACATTCTTGCAAATTAGTTGCTTTCTCTGATAGTGACTATGCAGGGTGTAAGTTGACCAGGAAATCAACTTCTGGTGGATGTCAATTCCTAGGCAACTGTTTGATTTCTTGGCAGAGTAAGAAACAAACATCTGTTGCTACATCCACTGCTGAAGCCGAGTACATTGCTGCTGCAAGTTGTACATCCCAAATACTCTGGCTTCAGAATCAACTTTTGGATTATGGCATTACAGAGACTAAGACTCCATTATTAATGGATAGTGCTTCAGCTCTTTGCATTGTCAAAAATCCAGTCCAGCACTCTAGGACCAAACATATAGAAATTAGACATCATTTTATAAGAGATTGTTTTGAAAAGGGTCTAATAATCCTATGTTTGTGCCTAGTGCTGATGAGCTTGCAGACATTTTTACTAAGCCTTTGGATAGTTCAACTTTCCACAACCTGGTGTTAAGGCTTGGTATGCTGCAGCTAGAATAAGTGACAACTACTGATGATCTCAGTAATTACTGATGATCATTGGTAACATGTCACATATAAGTACTGATGAGTTATTTTACCCTCAGTAGTTTTTATAACTACTGAAGGCTAAATGCTTTAAGTACTGTACTTTATCTGTTCTAAACTACTGATGTAGTTACAACTACTGAAATCAGTAGAAACAGATAAGTACTGATGTCCTATGAAACAACTGAAAACAGCAAAAAGGCTGATGAGTAAGTGTTGAGGACAGTATGAAACAGCTGAAAGGCTATGAATTGACGACAACTACTGATGAGTACTCTCTCTTCAGTAGTTCACAAACTGCTGTTTCTTCATAAACAACTGAAGCAATACCATGTCTTCAGTAGTTTCACAACTACTGATGACTAACACCAAGTCTTCAGTTGTTTACAACAACTGATGGCAAACCACGGTCTTCAGTAGTTTCACAACTACTGATGACTAATACCAAGTCCTCAGTTGTTTCAACATCTGAAGTCCAACTTGTCTTCAGTAGTTTTTAAAACTACTGATGCCTAAATCAGAGACTTCAGTTGTTTCAACGTCTGATTGTAAACACCATGTCTTCAGTTGTTTTATAACTGCTGACCACACCAATACCATCAGTCGTTTCAAACCTCTGAAAGTTAATACCACGTCATCAGTTGTTTCAAATACTGATGACTAACACCAAAACCTTCAGTCGTTTCATACCCGTACCCTATATATACCTGATCCCTCTTTCAGAGTTTTTCATTCTTTCACGACCTAAAATTTCAAAAGCTCTGAAAACTTTCACCTTCATTAATGGCGACCATGCAACTCAAGCCTCGACACAACTGTGTCGCGTACCTCACTAAATCGCCCTTCTGGACCAAATTCGATAATGCTATAGATCTTATGGTCCAATCACCACTGAAAACGGCCTTTCCTCCTAAATCCAATCATTTATGCCGATTCGCTACATCAGTTTTGGACGAATGCAACTGTTAATGGAGAATCTATCCATTCGTCCATCAACTCTCATAAGGTGGTCATCTCTACTGCTACCATCCGCCAGATATTACTGTTAGATGATGCTGCCTACCCTGTTGGATATCCTAAGCGCCAACTTGATCTTTCTTTGGACAACATGGATATCAGGGTGATCTTAGTGCTTCGACCATCCTGAAGAAACATTTTCCAGATGCTGAACGCTGATATTTCATATGGTAAATGTTTGCCTGGCCCCGAAGACTTCTTCTTGGGATCAACTGTCTTCCAGATGGCAACAGGTACTGTTCTCTATCCTTGAACAAGAACCATTAAACTTTTCTGAAATAATTTTTCTTGAAATCAAGGATATGGCCACAAAACCACTTTCTAACCGTTGGATACTATATCCTCGGTTTATAATGGCCATAATAGAGAATCAGCTTTCTGCTGAGGGACTAGTTGGTCTGGGAGTCCCTGCTTTGGCTGTATTGCCGGAGGTATACTCCCGACACAACACTGACCAAACTCTCAAACAGGCTGCCAAGCTGCGCAAACCCACGCAGCTGGAACCCACAGCCTCCACTTCCACATCCAAAGTCCCCTCCAAACCCACAAAGAAGAAGCCTAAGAAAGCTACTCAGGGAATTGAGTCCCCTGTGGATGCTCCTGCTGCACCAACGCAGGTTATCTCTGCTGGAAATAACCCCCCAGTAGAGACTATGACTCCACCACCCGAAGCCGCTCAGGTTTCCTCTCAAAAGGAACCTGAAGCAACCACTCAAAGGGAAGCCACACTGCTGGGATCCTCCTCACTTGAGGGGATTACCATTGAAGAGCACCACTTGTCCCGGGTGCACACTGCTTCCACACCCTCTCCTGATGCAACCGCCCCTCAAAGCCCTACAATCATTGTTGCAAAAGTGCTGACGCAGCTGCATTCCTCACCCCCCACCCAGACACCAATTACTACTGGGATAACCTCAACACCTGAGGGGGAGGATCACAATGCTTCTGTCAACCCACAGCACAGGGGTTATCATGTTCCATCTTCTAGTGTAGATAGGAGGTGCGAACTTCTGGTGAGGCTGCCACTGTTCTGACTCAGCAAATGACCAGGGTGCAGTTGGTAACATCTCTAAGACCTCACCAGTGGCAACAGCTGATGAAGGACATAGTCCTGAGGCTGGAAGTCCCCAGAACAAGAACAAGGGGCACATGCTATAATTGATCTACACTCAAGGCATGTTCATTCTGACTCTGTCAGGAGGTCAGGTGATTCAGTATCAACTGATGATGACCTGAGCTTCTTCTATGATGTAGTTGCTCAAAACACCATCCTAGAGGATGAGGTTAGCAGACTCAAAGAGCTGCTGGCCAAGATGTCTCAGGATGCAAGTCCATCTGCCACCACAATACACCCACAGATGGCACCTTCTTCTGAAGGTCCCCTACACACTGAGCCAATATATTCCAAGCCACCAGCCTCTGCTTTCGGCACTGATTCTCAGGAACAGAACCATCCTGATCAATCAGTTGCTACCCTTCAAAAATCCCTACCTCTCATCACTCCCATGATCACAGATATAGTGATCAAAGCCATTGATGAGAGGCTTCCTACAATAATACAACCCCTGGTGGAGGAGTTGGTGACTAAATCCTTTCTACTGCTCAAACCCTTGCACCCAATGCAACCAAAAAGGGGGAGAGTCAGTCAGTTAAAGGAAAAAGGAAGAGGATAGATGGGGAGAAGGAGAAAGAATCTGAGTTTGTAAATGAGAAGGAGAAGGAGAGTGAGAAAGGAGCTGAAGTGAATGAAAGTCAAAAAGACTTTCATGTCACATATCAAAAGAGGAAAGGAGAGTCTGAGAAGGAGAAGGAGCTGAATGATATGGTGAAAGAAGCTGACGCCAACCATAACCGTTCAATGGATAAAATCATTGAGCAGTTATATAGGTAGGGTTTTGACATCAAACAACTAGACTCCGAGATCAGAAGGTTGGAAACAGAGGAGATCAACTCAAGATGGGCTAGCTATGATGCCTTAGAAAGAGAAAGGCTGGAGATAATGATCAGATTTATAGCCAAATACTTGGGAAGATCTCTGATTGAAATAAGGGCCTGGACCAGGGACAACATCTTGGCAATAACCACCAAGATTTGTTCGTCTGAAGCATACTCCAAAGGTTTAGTGATTGAGGCATTGAATGAAGCTGGGGTTGGGAACGAAAAGAACTGACAAAATTTACCAAAGCCTCCCTTACAGCCAAAATGCTAAAACAGTCTGAAAAGCCTCTATCCTCAAAATCACTACCTCCACAACCCACTAAAACAACCCCTTTACCCTCTAAACCAACCATCCAACCCACAAAACCAAATCCTTTACCCCCAAAACCCACTGCCAGTGATGTACCTAGCCAAAAGAAAAGAAAGGTACTGAGGCTGATGAAGATGAAGAGGAGGATGAAGACAGACTGCCACTCTCTGCAGTTATTACTTTGCCTAAGGCTAAACCAATGTCCATCACTCCTGCTTCTCAAATGCATGATGTGATGATAAAGATTGAAGAGGAACAGATGCAAAGACATGATGAGGAAATGCTGAAAAGCATTGACAAAGCATATGCCACATCCTCTTCAATGATAGCATGAAGAAAGAAGTATTAAGATTGTACACCCTTGCTAATACCTTTCAATACCAAAGGGAAAAAGTAAGGATATGGCCTGATCCTAGGGTGGCACACCGGATTGTCAAGAAAGAAATTCCTTCAAAATACAAGGGCCAAGTGAAGAGGGTTGTCGACGAAGACATCACTGTGGTTCTTGTAGTGTTCCCTTGGGAAATTGTTGAAGAGTTCAAGAAAGCCTATGAAGCCAAACAACCACCTCAAAAGATGTGGAGAACAAAAAATCATAAAGAAGGGATTGGTTTACAAAAGACTTGAAAACTTCAAACAAGAAGAGCTCAACCTGCTCTTAGAAGGGACTCATCCAGATGAGTTTGCTTATAGACAAATAACCACGGTTGAGCTCAAGAATGGAAAACAGGCCAAGTACATATCTGAAGTGTATGGCCGAGAAGGATTATTTGATGGTGTGCCCGAGGTGCTGACAATGGATGAGCAAATCATGTTTCTAAGGGCTTACACCAGGGAATCATATAGGCTGATACACGGGAAGTAGATCTCATGGTTGGGGTAACAGCTCGGTGTCCAAGTCCCCAATAGAGCTCCCAACCATATCATGCCAAACAGATCATCAGAGACTTCTTCCCAGGCCGGTGCTGAAAAAGGGTCTTCTCATCTGATCAAGAGGATAAAAAGACCAATCTATCTGCCAAAATAAGTGGGACTCGTCAATAACTTAGAGGTTTTGGCTGCATTGGTTCAGGGGGAGTTTGTTGGACCAAAAGAACCAATGAGCCTGATCAGAGAAACCTCTAAGTCCCACAGGACATCACAACAGCTGAAGAAGACCTGATCAGCTGTTCTACAAAGTCTGAAGAATACAACTGCTGAAGTACGTCTGAAGTACTGAAGACAAAGACTGAGACAACAGCTGAAGATCTAAAGTCTGAAGACTTCAACAAGTACTGAAGACAAAGACTGAAGATCAACAGCTGAAAGACAAAGTCTGATGTTCAAGTACTGAAGACATCAGCTGATGTTAACAGCTGATGACAACAGCTGAAGAGGGCTTCTTCAGTTGTTGTGATGGTTTTTTCTTCAGTAGTTTTCTTTTCCTTTCAGTAGTTTGTTTACTTTTCTTTTCAGTACTTGTAAACAACTGAAGAGGTTGTTCTTCAGTTGTTGTAGTATCAGTAGTTTTATGTTTTTCAGTAGTTGTAAATAAGATGTTTAACACTTAGGAACATTTGTAAGAAGATGTCAGTGTTGACATCTTCAGTAGTTGTTAAACATCAGTAGTTATAAAACGGTTACATGTCACTTTCAAGTGACATCAGCCTACGTCATTCTTTCCTTTATAAGGAAGGATGACTCACCTGTAATCGTGCCTTTGAGGCCGACAATCTTAATGCAATATTCCTTTTGTCGGATATTCTCTCTCTATAACAAAATTCTTTTATCGTTTTATATCGAATGTTCTTGTTTGAATTTGTCTAATTCTGAGCTATTCCGCTGCTATATCTGTTCAATCGATTAAACCAGAGGCTGAGATCCTAACACATACAGAGTCTTCAACTGTAGAAACAAAGATGGTTTGTTGAAGAAACTCAATGTTAGTTCAATGAATCTCCAAAGGCAAGATTCCACAAAGCCCTTGGTGAGATATTGATTGGATATACTGCAATATGTTCCTTATCAAACTCCTGCTATTGACCTATCACAGTTCACACCTGGTGGTATGCTGGTGCTAATGAGATGTGTAGCATTACTCACCTCTTCAGGTTTAGTTATCAACTGCCTGAATTCAGCATAGACCTGATTCCTGTAGGCTCCAGTAGCACCCATCCACAAAAAATGCTGAGGGATTCTACAACTTCAACTTCCTTTGAATTGCCATCTCTGATTAGTTTCAAGGAAAATGATTAACCCATCACCATCTGTTTGCTGCTGAGCCTGCTACAACCACTTGCACAGATTCATATGTAGCACGATCTGAAGAATCACCCTAGTCTCAAATCATTGGTGTATCACTGCTGGCGTGTCACCAGAAGTCAATTGTCAAATTTCTGTTCTATGCTCTCTTCATCAGTCAGCAAGAGCCAAAGAAACTATCACATGCTTTTAAAGGACAATGGATGGGTTGATGCCATGCAGCTTGAGCTTCTAGTTCAAGAGAAACGCAAAGTGTTGGGACTAGTTCCTCTACCTCCAGGTAAGTGTGCAATAGGCACTAAGGGGTGTTAGAACAAACTGATGAAAATGGACTTATGTAAGAACAAAGGACAGAGGTTGTTCAGGGGTTTGCACAAGAAGAAGGTATTGATTATGATGAAACCTTTGCCCCTATAGCCAGACTGGAACAATTCGATTGTTTTTAGCTTATGCTGTGCTAATCAAAACCTTAAAGTTTTTCAAATGGATGTCAAAAGTGCATTTTTGTATGGAAAATTAGGAAGAGGTTTATGTATGTCAACCACCAGGCTTTGAGGACAATAAACATCCTAATTGGGTGTATAAGCTTGATAAGGCTCTTATGGGTTGAAACAAGCTCCTAGGCCTGGTATGAGACATTATCAAACTTTCTTCTGGAAAATAATTCACTAGAGGCTCCATAGATAAGACTTTATTCATTAAGAAAGCAGGGCAGCATAATCTACTTGTTCAAATTTATGTAGATGATATTATTTTGCATCCTCTGATCCATAGTTGTGTGATGCCTTTACAAAGTTGATGCAACAGAAGTTTGAAATGAGTGCCATGGGAGAATTACAGTTCTTTCTGGGTTTGCAAATCAAACAAAAGGCTGATGGAATTTTCATTCATCAGTCCAAATACACAAAAGATCTTTTAGAAAAGTTTGATTTACAAAACTGTAAGCCCTGTTCTACTCCCATGTGTAGCACCACACAACTGCATACAGATCAGAAAGGTAAAGTGGTTGATGAAACACTTTACAGATGTATGATTGGGTCATTGATGTATTTAACAGCTTCTAGACCAGATATTATGTTTGCTACATGTGTTTGTGCTAGATTTCAGGCTACACCTAAAGAGTCTCATTTGATTGTAGTCAAGAGGATCTTTAGATATTTGCAGGGCACTCCATCTCTAGGATTACGGTATTCTACTAGACATTCTGGTAAATTAGTTGCTTTTTCTGACAGTGACTATGCAGGATGCAAGTTGACCAGGAAATCAACTTCTAGTGGATGTCAATTCCTAGGCAACTGTTTGATTTCTTGGCAGAGTAAGAAACAGACCTCAGTTGCTACATCAACTGCTGAAGCAGAGTACATGTTGTTGCAAGCTGCACATCTCAGGTACTCTGGCTTCAAAACCAATTACTAGATTATGGCATAACAGAGACTAAGACCCCATTGTTAATGGACAGCTCTTTGTATTGTCAAGAATCCTGTCCAGCACTCTAGGAATAAACATATTGAAATCAGACAATTTTTTATAGAGAGTTTTGAAAAAGGTCTGATGATCCAAAATTTGTTCCTAGTGCTGATGAGCTTGCAGACATTTTTACTAAGCCTTTGGATAGTTCAACTTTCAACAACCTGGTGTTAAGGCTTGGTATGCTGCAGCTAGAATAAGTGATAACTACTGATGATCTCAGCTCATAAGTACTGATGATCTTAGTTTATTATTGTCACATATAATTACTGATGAGTCCTTTTATCCTCAGCAGTTTTTATAACTACTGAAGGATAAATACCTCACAAGTACTGAAGTACTTTATCTGTTAAAACAGCTGATGTAGCTACAACAGCTGATGTCGTCACAACAGCTGATGCAGCTTCAACTACTGATGTCAGAAATGCAGATAAGTACTGATGTCCTATGAAACAACTAAAAACAGCAAAAAGGCTGATGAGTAAGTGTTGAGGACAGTATGAAACAACTGAAAAGCTATGAATTGACGAAAACAGCTGATGAGTAATTACTCTTCAGTTGTTTCTACAACTGCTGTTTCTTTCTAAACAACTGAAGCAAAACCATGTCTTCAGTAGTTTTACAACTACTGAAGACTAACACCAAGTCTTCAGCTATTTACAACAACTGATGACAAAACCACTGTCTTCAGTAGTTTCAAAACTACTGATGACAAACACCAAGTCCTCAGTCGTTTCACCACCTGAAGTCAAAACTGTCTTCAGTAGTTTTATTACTACTGATGACTAAATTAGAGACTTCAGCTGTTTCAATGTCTAACGGTTAAAACCAAATCTTCAGTTGTTTTATAACAACTGCTGATCACACCAAAACGGTCAGTCTTTTCAACGTCTGAAAGGGTAATACCAAGTCAATAGTCGTTTTAAAACTACTGATGACTAACACCAAACCCTCCCTTCAGTCGTTTTCTATCCCGACCCTATAAATATCCCGACTTAATCCTTAGAGCCTCATCTTCTTCAAACCTAACGTTCATATCTCCAAAACTTCTCTACATTAATGGCGACCATGCAGCTCAAACCGCGACACAACTGTGTAGCTTACCTCACCAAATCGCCATTCTGGGCTAAGTTTGATAAAGCTATTGATCTTATGGTCCAGTCACCCTACAAAACGGCCTTTTTCTCAATCCAATCCTTCATGCCGAATCCCTTAACCAGTTTTGGATGAACGTCACCCTCACCACTGGGGAGAAACAACACAGAGTCTCTCCGGTCGGTCGTCAACAACCACCAAGTGGTCATCACTCCCGATATACTGCGCCAAATCCTAAACCTGAATGATGCCACTTTTCCTACTGGATATCCAAAGGGCACAACTGATTTATCCTTTGCCCACCATGGATATCAGGGAAACCTTAGTGCCTCCACCATACTGAAGAAACATTTCCATGATGCTGAACGTCTCATATTTCACATGGTAATGTTTGTTTGGCTCCTAAGACTTCCTCTTGGGATCAAATGTCTACAAGGTGGCAGCAGGTACTATTCTCTATCTTGAAACAACAGAACCTAAACTTCTCTGAAATCATTTTTCTGGAACTTAAGGACATGCCCCCAAAATCTATTTCTACCGCTGGATATTATATCCTCGGTTCATTATGGCCATAATAGAGAATCAGCTAAACGTGAAGGCTTGTTGGCCTCGGAGTCCCTTCAACGGCTGTATTGCCTGAAGTATACTCCAGCCATAACTTGACAAACGTTGAAACAGGCTGCCAAGCTGCGAAAACCCACGCAGTTGGAACCCACAGCCACCACCTCCAGAACCAAAGTCCCCACTACACCAAAATCCAAAAAGCCAAAAAAAGGCTACTCAGGAGATGAGTCCCCTGAGGATGCCCCTGTACCACAAACACAGGAACACACACTGGTCTTAACCCCCCAGTTGTGACACTGACTCAACCAGCCACAGCCGCACAGGTATCCTCTCAACAGGATCCTGTTACAACAACATTGGGGAACCTACACTGCTGGAACCTATCTCACTTGAGAGGGTTACCATTGAAGCGCACATTCACCCCAGGTGCAATCTGCTTCTACCCAATCACCACATGCAACCGCCCCCCAAAGCCCTACATTACTTGTTGCACAAGTGCTGACTCAGTTGCACTCCTCACCCCCTCCCCAGATACCAATTACAACTGGGAATACCTCTACCATTGAGGGGGGGAGGACAAAGTGCAGCTGAGAACCCATAGCATAAGGGTTACAATGTTCTTCTCCTAGTGTAACAATGGAGATTGGAACTTCTGGTGAGGTGCCACTTCTCTCTGCTTCAGCATATGATCAGGTTGTAGTTGGTACCATACTAAGACCTTACCAGAGGCAACTGCTGATGAAGGACAAAGTCCTGAGGAAGGAAGTCCCAGTACCAAGACAAAGGGGCACATGCTACAACTGGGATACAGTCAGTGCATGTTCATCCTGATCTTATCAGGAGGTCAGGTGATTCAGCATCTGCTGAGGATGATCTGGGCTTTTTCTATGATGTTCTAGCCCACAACACCATCCTGGAGGCTGAGGTAAGCAGACTACAAGAACTGCTTGCCAAGAAGTCTCGGGATTTAAGTCCATCTGCCCCCACCAACCCACAGATGGCACCTTCATTTGAAGGTCCCCCAAACACTTTACCCTCTCACTTCACTGAGCCTCCAGCCTCTGCCTTTGGCACTATCTCTCCGGGACAGAACCCCCCTGAGCAGATGGCTACTGCATTCCAACAATCCCTACCTCTCATCACTCCCATCATCAATGACATTGTTTATAAAGCCATTGATGAGAGGATCTCCTCAAGTCTACAACCACTCATTGATGATGCTGTACACAAGAAACTTTTGGTGGTACAAACCCCTGTCACCAATGCATCCAAAAAGGGGGAGAGTACAGCAGTGAAAGAAAAGAAAAGAAAAAGAACTGAGGATGAGAAGGCACAAGAGAAAACCAAGGAGTTGGAGAAGGAAAAGGAACAACAACTGATCACTTACAAAAGAAAGAAAAGTCCTGGTGATCAAAAGAATGCTGAAGAAAAATCCTTGGAGGAGCTGATAAAAGATGCAGATGAAGCACACAGCCGATCCATGGACAAAATCATTTAGCAACTCTTCAAGCAAGACTTTGATACAGCCAAACTACACAGTGAGATCAGGAGGTTGGAAGTAAATGAAATCCAAAACAGATGGGCTGGGTACAATGTGCTGGAGAAAGAGAGATTGGAGATCATGATTTGATTCATAGCCAAATATTTAGGAAGATCACTGATCGAGATTCGTTCATGGACCAGAGACAGCATTCTGGCTATAGCCACCAGAATCTGTTTATCTGAGCAATTTCATAAGGGGATAATTATTGAAGCACTTGATGAGGCTGGAGCTGGGAAAAGGTTTGAAATGGCAAGACTCACAAAAGCCAAACTTATAACCAAAATGGTTGAACAACCTTCCCAATCACCCACTCAAAAACAGCCTACCCCTCAAATATCCAAACCAATCTCAAAACTCAAATCCAAACATCCTCAACCCTCAAAACCAATTCCTTTACCACAAAAACCAACCCAACCATCATCCAGTGATGCACCTCGAAGGAGGAGAAGGGTGCTGAGGATAGAAGAAGATGAAGAAGAGGAAGATGAAGATGATAGTCTGCCACTTTTGCTGTTCTAAGGCTACCAGAACCCAGGAGTCAACTCATGATCACACCTGACTCACAAAGGGAAACGGTTAGAGTCAAAATAGAAGATAAAGAACAGCAGAAGCAGCACGATGAGCAACTACTGAAGATGGTTGACAAGGAATTTCCTCAGTCATCATCTATACAAGCCATGAAAGGGCATGCTCAGAGGCTGTACACTCTCAGACACACATTTCAATATCAAAAGGAGAGAGTGAGGGTATGGCCAGATCCCAAGGTGAGCTCTAGAATCCACAAAAGATCCATTCCACATAGATACAATGGACAGGTTAGAAAAACAATAAACTATACAATCATGTTGGCCATTGTAGTCTCACCCTGGGAAATAATCGATGAATTCAAGAAGGCTCATCAATCAAAAATGACCCCTCAAGCCTTACTGGAAAACAAGATGATCAAAAAGGGGTTACTATATAAGAAGCTTGAAGACATTAAGAAGAATGAGCTCCAGTTACTCCTTGAGGGCACCCATCCTGATGAATTTGTCTATAGGGAGATAACTACTATGGAGTTGAAGAATGGCAGGACTGTAAAGTACTTATCTGAGTACTATGGTCCAGAGTTCTTCTTTGAAGGAGGAGTAGAAGAACTCTCCAAGGAGGAACAGGTTGTTCTCCTTGAGGCCTATGTTCGAGAGTCGTACAGACTCATCATGGGGAAGTGAGTCTCATGGATGGGGAAACAACTCAGTGTCCAAATCCCCAATACAGAGCTCCCATTCATACATTGCCAACCAAATTATCAGAGACTCATTTCCAGGCCAGTGCTTATATGGGTCATCTTCTCAACTGATCAAGAAGGAAAAAGACCAACCATTCTGCCAACAATAAGTGGGACCTCAATAAAGTTAAAGGTTTTGGCTGCATTGGTTCAGGGGGAGTTTGTTTGACCAAAAGAACCAATGAGCCGAATCAGAAAAACCATTAAGTCCCACAGACGTCATAACAACTACTGAAGACCACAACAGCTGAAGACAACAGCTGATTACAAAGTCTGAAGACAAGTACTGAAGACAAAGTCTGAAGACAAGTACTGAAGACTAAGTCTGAAGACAAGTACTGAAGACAAAGTCTGAAGACAAGTGCTGAAGACTAAGTCTGAAGACAAGTACTGAAGACAAAGTCTGAAGACAAGTGCTGAAGACAAAGTCTGAAGACAAGTGCTGAAGACCTAAGTATCAGTCGTTGTCACAACAGCTGAAGAGGTCTTCTTCAGTAGTTGTGACGGTTTACCTTTCAGTAGTTTTATGTTTTATCTTTTTAGTAGTTTGACACAACAGCTGAAGAATACTTTATCAGTTGTTGTGCTCATCAGTAAGTTTTTTGTTTTTCAGTAGTTTTGTAAAACGACTGAAGAGCTTGTTCTTCAGTCGTTGTAGTTTCAGTAGTTTACTTTCAGTAGTTTCATATTTGTACTTAGCACTCTGATATGTTCTCAGTAGTTGTGAACATGTCAGAGTTAGTTATTTTTGTAATAGATCTGCCAGTTGTCACTTTCCCGTGATAACAGCAGCGGATGCGCTCTATATAAGGAGTGTCATCATATTGTAATAAAATGAATGATTTGATCAGAAATATTGCTATTATTGAAACATTCCTTGTTACAGAAATATATTCTCTCTTTATAATCGTATTTGTTCTTAATGAATACAAATATCCAATTCTTGCGACAATCCGTCTAATTCTTGTTCTTATTCCGCTGCTTTACGCTCTATTACATCAAACTTGTGATTACTGATCCTGACACATTTAGTATTTAACAAGATCTCATGTGGTGGTGGAACCACTTTGTAACCTAATCCCTCCTCGTTATTTCGTTCTTTCACTAAGTTTTTAACTATGTGAGAAGAACTAGTCTAACTGTGCAGTTTTTGTTTTAATGAATTTACTTCTACTTCCAAAACTGCTTTTTCTGTTTTAGTTTCCTCAAGGAAGTTTAAATAGAACTTAATATCATAGCTCGGTTAAAAGCCACAACTTCGGTTTCCCTTAGTTGTTTATTTAACAGTTCTATTTTCTCTTTGTAACTATACTCATTTAGTTTTAAAATGCGATTTGCTTATGTGAACAGTTGCAAGTCCTTTACTAAGCTATTGTTGTGATCTATTAACCTAGAAAATTTCATATCTATGCTTTCCCTAAATTTATTACATTCATAGGAAGCATGGTTATCAAACAGTTGGTCTTTGATACTTACCTGTGAAGACTCGGATGCATCCGCTATAAGTGCAGAGGTTGACTCTTCAGCTACTGGAGATTCTGAATATCTCGTTTTGGTATCATCTTCAATCAGGCGTTTGACCACTTTCGTAGTATCTTCGGTTTCTAACATTGCTAGTTCGACCGTGATATCCTCTTCACTTTCAGTATCATCATCCAACGCCTCGACATTTGCAATGTTAGATTCTCCCGGAGGGACAAATTTGAAGGTCCAATCTTGTCCTTCATCACCTTGAGCAGTCAAGGCCTCCATACTAGACGAGGTAGCTCCACTTGTTGGTTTGTCCTGACAGTTAAAGGTCGAGAATGGGTTGCCGTTACCTGTCTTCTTGGGCTTTACACACTCACGTTTAAAGTGCCCCTTCTCTCCGCAGTTGAAACGGGTAACTTTGGACTTATCAAAACCAAAAGTAGTGTCTTTAGTGGCTATCAAGTTCTGTCCCGTCTTCTTAACAAACTTTTTAGCTCTCCGCACAGCACTTGCCAACACCCACATTATGTCCATTCTTTCAAGCTCGTTCTCGTCGACCTGTTCATAATATTCATCTGGTAGATGGTAGTTACCAATCTTTCCTGCAACCAAACCGTCATACGAGTGAACAATAGCTGCCAAAAGATCCATATGTTCTTTAGCCACGTCCACAGTGATATTCTTGAGGTTGTCGGTCTTTAACTTGGTAGCATTAGCCTTAGGTGCAATATAATGGGTACTTGATTCCTAGACGTGTCAGACCCTGAAGCTATGGTTGGTGAAGGAGCAGTTGAACTTGAGACAAATGCAGTCTGAAGTGGTGCTCTTGAACTGGCTGTTGTGGAAGAGGCATTGTAGAGTGAAGGATTTTGGTCATATGTTTCTTTTTGCGACCTGTATTTCATCCTAAGTTCCTCTTCTCTCAATTTCAGGATGAAGTCATTTATTCTAACTTTCCCAATATATTGTTTTGTCTTAAATTAGATACAAACAAATCCCACTTCTCTGGTAATCCATCCGCCAAGCTGGATACCTTGTCTTCCATTGACGTTGTAACTCCATGAATATGCAGCTCACTCATGAGATGATAGAACATGTCAATTACATCATCCAGACTTTCTTTACCACTGAAGAGAAGTTGTCAAACTCTTTCTTCAAAGCTTTTGCCTTTAGTGCTTTTAATGAAGCATTTCCGTCATAGCGTTTTTCCAAGGCTATCCAAAGTTTCCTTGCCTGTTTATTCTTAGAAAATTGATGATTTGGTATAGACTGAGTTAACAGGGCATAGACCTTCTTCTCTGCATTATATTTTGCCTTCTGACTGTCAGTCATCCCTCCCAATGTCAATTTTACACCATCTGCACCAACCGGCATGTCATATCCTGTTTCAATGGATTCCCAAAGATTGGGATCAACTCTATTGAGGTGGATCTCGAAATGTTGCTTCCATTATGGGTAATCATCTAACGTTATAAGCTGAGGTGGTTTATTATGATTCCCAGTCTTATTCTCCAGAAGAAAGAGGTTATGGATCCGTGTGTCTCTACCTGCAGTGAATGCGGAGTATTGTTCTTCCATCTCGTTAACTTTAAACTTTTGAAATCAAATACTTCACTTGTGCAAATGGACCACTCGTACGATTGAACATATGCGAATGAGTCAATCGTGTGAATGATGTGTGCGAATGAATTCAATCATGTGATTGGATTCAGCCGTGTGTAAGGAGAGTGCAGTTGGAGTCTATGCGAATGAAGTTGGTTAGTCGTACGAATGAACAAGGCGACTGAGTTCAATCGTGCATATTGGAGGTGCGAATGGATTCAGTCATGCGATTGAGTCAATCGTGCGACTGAAGACTGTTGTTTTTGCAAAAACGAAGGTTTTGAACACTTTGACGCACAAAAACACGAACTTCTCACGAACCCTAATTGCCGTATGCCGAAAAACGTTAACTTTTTGACCTGGAGACGTCGAAAAACACTGTTTGACACAAAAAGATTTAGTTTTCGAGTGAAAAACATGATTTTATATCATAATTGATTGAATCACACGCAAATGAAAAGCCAAAGCTCTGATACCACTTGTTACGACCGATTAGGTATGGAGTACTAACTGATTTACGTGTGTACCAAACCAAATAGTGTGAAATCCTATTTGATGGCGATCCAATTAGTGAGAACATAAGTATAATAGATCTAAGAATGAATCAAAACGTTAAGAACAATTGTAAGATGATGAACTGCGATCTATGAACTTGGAACAGGTTTTCTTGGGTCTCTGGACGGCTAGGGTACGATTGTGTGTGTGGAATTTGAATTTTTACGTTTTTCCACGAATTAAGTGGAATTTATAGGTTAGGGTTTTTCATTCTTGCGACTAAACCATTTGCATGGTTCAGTCGTGCGATTGAAGCATGTTGTTTATCCATTTGCACGACTGAAGATCCAATCGTGCGACTGAGTCTATCTCATGTCACAATCGTGCGACTGATCCAGTCTCCTAGTTCAATCGTGCGACTGGTTCATTAGCATGAAGTATTCATGCATATGGTCCATTAGCATGGTCCATTCGCATGAGAACCTCACACGATTAAGTTTAAGCACGTTTCTCAATCATTATTGACTATGAACTATGTAAACAACCACAAACTTATATAGTTAATTCAATATGTGTTATCACACAATAAACAATGAAATATTAAACATTATAAGCATCACCAACACATTACATTTCATTCATACCCATTCAATTACATATACGTAAGACATGAAAGACATTTTACATTTGAGCTCCTAAACTAGGTACACATGTATCTACATTGGGGGATGTAGTCTTCGATGGAAGGATAGTTTCATGGCAATATGTTAGGATCTCAGCCCTGGTTTAATCGATTGAAGATATAGCAGCGGAATAGCTCAGAATTAGACAAATTCAAGCAAGAACATTCGATATAAAGCGATAAAAGAATTTTGTTATAGAGAGAGAAATATCTGACAAAAGGAATATTGCATTAAGATTGTCGGCCTCAATGGCACGATTACAGGTGAGTCATCCTTCCTTATAAAGGAAAGAATGACGTAGGCTGATGTCACTTGAAAGTGACATGTAACCGTTTTATAACTACTGATGTTTAACAACTACTGAAGATGTCAACAACTGACATCTTCTTACAAATGTTCCTAAGTGTTAAACATCTTATTTACAACTACTGAAAAACATAAAACTACTGATACTACAACAACTGAAGAACAACCTCTTCAGTTGTTTACAAGTACTGAAAAGGAAACAAAACTACGGAAAAGTAAACAAACTACTGAAAGGAAAAGAAAACTACTGATGAAGAAAAACCATCACAACAACTGAAGAAGCCCTCTTCAGCTGTTGTCATCAGCTGATGTCTTCAGTACTTGAACATCAGACTTTGTCTTTCAGCTGTTGATCTTCAGTCTTTGTCTTCAGTACTTGTTGAAGTCTTCATACTTTAGATCTTCAGCTGTTGTCTCAGTCTTTGTCTTTAGTACTTCAGAAATACTTCAGCAGTTGTATTCTTCAGACTTTGTAGAACAGCTGATCAGGTCTTCTTTAGCTGTTGTGATGTCCTGTGGGACTTAGAGGTTTCTCTGATCAGGCTCATTGGTTCTTTTGGTCCAACAAACTCCCCCTGAACCAATGCAGCCAAAACCTCTAAGTCATTGACGAGTCCCACTTATTTTGGCAGATAGATTGGTCTTTTTATCCTCTTGATCAGATGAGAAGTGACCCTTTTTCAGCACCGGCCTGGGAAGAAGTCTCTGATGATCTGTTTTGCATGATATGGTTGGGAGCTCTGTATTGGGGACTTGGACATGAGCTGTTACCCCAACCATGAGATCTACTTCCCGTGTATCAGCCTATAGGATTCCCTGGTGTAAGCCCTTAGAAACATGATCTGCTCATCCATTGTCAGCACCTCGGGCACACCATCAAACAATCCTTCTCGGCCATACACTTCAGAATGTACTTGGCCTGTTTTCCATTCTTGAGCTCAACCGTGGTTATTTGTCTGTAAGCAAACTCATCTGGATGAGTCCCTTCTAAGAGCAGGTTGAGCTCATCTTGTTTGAAGTTTTCAAGTCTTTTGTAAACCAATCCCTTCTTTATGATTTTATTCTCCAACATCTTTTGGGGGTGGTTGTTTGGCTTCATAGCTTTCTTGAACTCTTCTACAATTTCCCAGGGGGACACTACAAGAACCACAGTGATGTCTTCGTCGACAACCCTCTTCACTCGGCCCTTGTATTTTGAAGGAATTTCTTTCTTGACAATCCTGTGTGCCACCCTAGGATCAGGCCATATCCTTACTTTTTCCCTTTGGTATTGAAAGGTATTAGCAAGGGTGTACAATCTTAAGACTTCTTTCTTCATGCTAATCATTGAAGAGGATGTGGCATATGCTTTGTCAATGCTTTTCAGCATTTCCTCATCATGTCTTTGCATCTGTTCCTCTCAATCTTTATCCTCACATCATGCATTTGAGAAGCAGGAGTGATGGACATTGGATTAGCCTTAGGCAAAGTGATAACTGCAGAGAGTGGCAGTCTGTCTTCATCCTCCTCTTCTTCTTCATCAGCCTCAGTACCTTTCTTTTCTTTTGTCTAGGTACATCACTGGCAGTGGGTTTTGGGGTTAAAGGATTTGGTTTTGTGGGTTGGATGGTTGGTTTAGAGGGTAAAGGGGTTGTTTTAGTGGGTTGTGGAGGTAGTGATTTTGAGGATAGAGGCTTTTCAGACTGTTTTAGCATTTTGGCTGTAAGGGAGGCTTTAGTAAATTTTGTCAGTTCTTTTCGGTTCCCAACCCCAGCTTCATTTAATGCCTCAATCACTAAACCTTGGAGTATGCTTCAGACGAACAAATCTTGGTGGTTATTGCCAAGATGTTGTCCCTGGTCCAGGCCCTTATTTCTATCAGAGATCTTCCCAAGTATTTGGCTACAAATCTAATCATTATCTCCAGCCTTTCTCTTTCTAAGGCATCATAACTAGCCCATCTTGAGTTGATCTCCTCTGTCTCCAACCTTCTGATCTCGGAGTCTAGTTGTTGGATGTCAAAATTCTGCCTACATAACTGATCAATGATTTTATCCATTGAACGGTTATGGTTGGCATCAGCTTCTTTCACCATATCATTCAGCTCCTTCTCCTTCTCAAACTCTCCTCTTTCCTCTTTTGATATGTGACATGAAAGTCTTTTTGACTTTCATTCACTTCAGCTCTCTTCTCAGCTCCTTCTCCTTCTCATGAACAAACTCAGTCTCCTCCACACTTATAACAGCCAACTCCTTCTCATTTACCTTCTCTGATTCTTTCTCCTTCTCCCCATCTGTCCTCTTCCTTTTTCCTTTAACTGACTGACTCTCCCCCTTTTTGGTTGCATTGGGTGCAAGGGTTTGAGCAGTAGAAAGTGATTTGGTCACCAACTCCTCCACCAGGGGTTGTATTATTGTAGGAAGCCTCTCATCAATGGCTTTGATCACTATATCTGTGATCATGGGAGTGATGAGAGGTAGGGATTTTTGAAGGTTAGCAACTGATTGATCAGGATGGTTCTGTTCCTGAGAATCAGTGCCGAAAGCAGAGGCTGGTGGCTTGGAAGTATGTATTGGCTCAGTGTTTAGGGGACCTTCAGAAGAAGGGCCATCTGTGGGTGTATTGTGGTGGCAGATGGACTTTCATCCTGAGACATCTTGGCCAGCAGCTCTTTGAGTCTGCTAACCTCATCCTCTAGGATGGTGTTTTGAGCAACTACATCATAGAAGAAGCTCAGGTCATCATCAGTTGATACTGAATCACCTGACCTCCTGACAGAGTCAGATTAACATGCCTTGAGTGTAGATCAATTATAGCATGTGCCCCTTGTTCTTGTTCTGGGGACTTCCAGCCTCAGGACTATGTCCTTCATCAGTTGTTGCCGCTGGTGAGGTCTTAGAGATGTTACCAACTGCATCCTGGTCATTTGCTGAGTCAGAAGCAGTGGCAGCCTCACCAGAAGGTCGCACCTCCTTGTCTACACCAGGAGATGGAACATGATAACCCCTGTGTTGTGGGTTGACAGAAGCATTGTGATCCTCCCCCTCAGGTGTTGAGGTTATCCCAGTAGTGATTGGTGTCTGGGTGGGGGTGAGGAATGCAACTGCGTCAGCACTTTTGCAACATTATTGTAGGGCTTTGAGGGGCGGTTGCATCAGGAGGGGTGTGGAAGCAGTGTGCACCCGGCGAGTGGTGCTCTTCAATGGTAATCCCCTCAAGTGAGGAGGATCCCAGCAGTGTGGCTTCCCTTTGAGTGGTTGCATCAGGTTCCTTTTGAGAGGAAACCTGAGCGGCTTCGGTTGGTGGAGTCATAGTCTCTACTGGGGGTTATTTCCAGTAGAGATAACCTGCTTTGGTGCAGCAGGAGCATCCTCAGGGGACTCAACTCCCTGAGTAGCCTTCTTAGGCTTCTTCTTTGTGGGTTTGGAGGGGACTTTGGATGTGGAAGTGGAGGCTGTGGGTTCCAGCTGCGTGGGTTTGCGCAGCTTGGCAGCCTGTTTAAGAGTTTGGTCAGTGTTGTGTCGGGAGTATACCTCCGGCAATACAGCCAAAGCAGGGACTCCCAGACCAACTAGTCCCTCAGCAGAAAGCTGATTCTCTATTATGGCCATTAAAACGAGGATATAGTATCCAACGGTTAGAAAGTGGTTTTGTGGCCATATCCTTGATTTCAAGAAAAATTATTTCAGAAAAGTTTAGTGGTTCTTGTTCAAGGATAGAGAACAGTACCTGTTGCCATCTGGAAGACAGTTGATCCCAAGAAGAAGTCTTCGAGGCCAGGCAAACATTTACCATATGAAATATCAATCGTTCAGCATCTGGAAAATGTTTCTTCAGGATGGTCGAAGCACTAAGATCGCCTTGATATCCATGTTGTCCAAATGAAAGATCAATTTGGCGCTTAGGATATCCAACAGGGTAGGCAGCATCATCTAATAGTAATATCTGGCGGATGGTAGCAGTAGAGATGACCACCTTATGAGAGTTGATGGACGAATGGATAGATTCTCCATTAACAGTTGCATTCGTCCAAAACTGATGTAGCGAATCGGCATAAATGATTGGATTTAGGAGGAAAGCCGTTTTCAGTGGTGATTGGACCATAAGATCTATAGCATTATTTCGGTCCAGAAGGGCGATTTAGTGAGGTACGCGACACAGTTGTGTCGAGGCTTGAGTTGCATGGTCGCCATGAATGAAGGTGAAAGATTTTCAGAGCTTTTGAAATTTTAGGTCGTGAAAGAATGAAAAACTCTGAAAGAGGGATCAGATTATATAGGGTACGGGTTATGAAACGACTGAAGGTTTTGGTGTTAGTCATCAGTATTTGAAACAACTGATGACGTGGTATTAACTTTCAGAGGTTTGAAACGACTGATGGTATTGGTGTGGTCAGCAGTTATAAAACAACTGAAGACATGGTGTTTACAATCAGACGTTGAAACAACTGAAGTCGTGTGTTAGGCATCAGTAGTTTAGAAAAACTACTGAAGACGTGGTTTGACTTCAGATGTTGAAACAACTGAGGACTTGGTATTAGTCATCAGTAGTTGTGAAACTACTGAAGACCCTGGTTGTGCCATCAGTTGTTGTAAACAACTGAAGACTTGGTGTTAGTCATCAGTAGTTGTGAAACTACTGAAGACATGGTATTGCTTCAGTTGTTTATGAAGAAACAGCAGTTGTGAACTACTGAGGAGAGAGTACTCATCAGTAGTTGTCGTCAATTCATAGCCTTTCAGGTTTCATACTGTCCTCAACACGTACTCATCAGCCTTTTTGCTGTTTTCAGTTGTTTCATAGGACATCAGACTTATCTGTTTCTACTGATGTCAGTAGTTGTAAGGCATCAGTAGTTGTAACTACATCAGTAGTTTAGAACACAGATAAAGTACAGTACTTAAAGCATTTAGCCTTCAGTAGTTATAAAAACTACTGAGGGTAAAATAACTCATCAGTACTTATATGTGACATGGTTACCAATGATCATCAGTAATTACTGAGATCATCAGTAGTTGTCACTTATTCTAGCTGCAGCATACCAAGCCTTAACACCAGGTTGTGGAAAGTTGAACTATCCAAAGGCTTAGTAAAAATGTCTGCAAGCTCAAC
This sequence comes from Flaveria trinervia, assembly GCA_025506515.1. Lineage (NCBI taxonomy): Eukaryota > Viridiplantae > Streptophyta > Magnoliopsida > Asterales > Asteraceae > Flaveria > Flaveria trinervia. The sequence continues at coordinate 55,269,160 of CM046447.1, read as the reverse complement.
AGCACTAGGCACAAACAGGATTAATTAGACCTTTTCAAAACAATCTCTTATAAAATGATGTCTAATTTCTATATGTTTGGTCCTAGAGTGCTGGAGGATTTTTGAATGCAAAGAGCTGAAGCACTATCCATAATAATGGAGTCTTAGTCTCTGTAATGCCATAATCCAAAAGTTGATTCTGAAGCCAGAGTACTGGGATGTACAACTTGCAGCAGCAATGTACTCGGCTTCAGCAGTGGATGTAGCAACAGATGTTTGTTTCTTACTCTGCCAAGAAATCAAACAGTTGCCTAGGAATTGACATCCACCAGAAGTTGATTTCCTGGTCAACTTACACCCTGCATAGTCACTATCAGAGAAAGCAACTAATTTGCAAGAATGTCCAGTGGAATACCATAAGCCTAGAGATTGTGTACCTTGCAGATATCTAAAGATCCTCTTGACTGCAATCAGATGAGACTCCTTAGGTGCAGCCTGAAATCTAGCACAAACACATGTAGCAAAACATAATATCTGGTCTAGAAGCTGTTAAATACATCAAGGAACCAATCATACATCTGTAAAGAGTTTCATCAACATCTTTACCTTTCTGATCAACATCCAATTGTGTGGTGTTGCACATGGGAGTAGAACAGGTTTACAGTTTTGTAAATCAAACTTATTCAAAAGATCTTTTGTGTATTTAGACTGATGATGAATGAAATTCCATCAGCTTTTTGTTTGATTTGCAACCTAGAAAGAACTGTAATTCTCCCATTGCACTCATTCAAACTTCTGTTGCATTAGGTTTGGAAATCCTCACACAATTGGGGATCAGAGGATGCAAATATAATATCATCAACATAAATTTGAACAAGTAGCTTATGCTGATCCACCTTCTTAATAAATAAAGTTCTATCTATGGAGCCTCTAGTGAAATTATTCTTAGAAGAAAGTTTGATAGGTCTCATACCAGGCTCTAGGTGCTTGTTTCAACCATAAAGAGCTTTATCAAGCTTATATACCCATTCTGGGTGCTTATTATCCTCAAAGCCTGGTGGTTGACACACATAAACTTCTTCTTTTATGTTACCATATAGAAAAGCACTTTTGACATCCATTTGAAAAACTTTAAGATTGTGGAGTGCAGCATAGGCTAAAAACAATCTAATTGCCTCCAGTCTGGCTACAGGGGCAAAGGTTTCATCATAATCAATACCTTCTTCTTGTGCAAACCCCTGCACAACCAGTCTGGCCTTGTTCTTAACAATTAACCCATTTTCATCAGTTTTATTCCTAAACACCCATTTAGTGCCTATTGCACACTTACCTGGGGGTAGAGGAACAAGCTCCCACACTTGCTGTTTTTTGAACGAAGCTCAAGCTGCATGGCTTCAACCCATCCATTGTCTCTCAAAGCTACATGATAGTTCTTTGGCTCTAGCTGACTGATGAAGAGAGCATAGAAGCAGAAATTGGACAACTGGCTTCTGGTTGAAACACTAGCATTGATATCACCAAGGATTTGAGACATTGGGTGATTTTTCAGCTCTTGGTAAACAATCAAATCTGTGCAAGTGTTTGTAGGACCTTCAGCAGCAGCAGATGTTGATGCAGATTCTTGAAACCATGAAGATGGTGGCAACTCAAATGAAGTTGAGGATGCAGAAATCTCATCAGCATTTGTTGTGGATGGTGCTGCTGGAGCTACAGGAGCATCAGGTTTAGAGGACTCAGGCAGTTGGTCACTAAACCTGAAGAGGTGATTACTACTATCATCATCATCTTCAGCAGTAACACCAGGTGGTGAACTGTTGACAGGAGCAACAGCAGGAGATTGATAAGGAACATATTGCAGTATGTCCAAATCAAAGAGCTCCACAGGGCTTTGTGGAATCTTGTCCTTTGGAGATTCATTGAACTTGACATGTAGAGTCTCTTCAACCATCTTTGTTCTGTAGTTGAAGACTCTGTATGCCTTGCAAGTTGATGAATAACCAACAAAGTACCCTGCCACCTTAGGATCAAATTTCTGGAGCTGATCCTTTGTGTTGAGAATGAAACAGGGACACCCAAATGCTCTAAAGAATGAAATGAGAGGGGCCAAATGATGTAGAACTCATATGGAGTCTTCATCAACCTCTGATTTATTAGCACTCTATTCTGCACATAGCATGCTGTGTTGACAGCTTCAGCCCAAAAGGTCAATGGCAGTCCAGAATCAGCCAACATAGACCTTGCAGCTTCAATGAGGGTCCTGTTCTTTCTCTCCACAACTCCATTCTGTTCAGGAGTTCTTGGAATACTAACTGCCTCTTTATTCCCTTGGAAAGGTAGAACTCATCAAGTGTATTGTTCCTGAATTCTGTTCCATTGTCACTTCTAATACACTTGACTGAGAGGGAATACTGCTTCTCAGCATACAACACAAAGTTTATGATCTTCTGTGCAGCTTCATCCTTTGAATGTAGAAAGAAAGTCCATACAAATCTGGAGTAATCATCCACAATTACCAGACAGAATTTCTTCTTTGCCATGCTCATCACTCTCACAGGACCAAAGAGATCCATGTGAAGAAGTTGTAAGCAGGCAGTGGACTTGGTTCTTCAATAGGTGGGAATGAAATCTTGTGCTGTTTTCCTTTCAAACAAGCAGTGCAGTTGTTTTCACACTTGAACTCCTTCATAGGCATTCCCCTTACTAAACTATGGTGTATCAGCTGATTCATGTTCTTGAAGTTAACATGTCCCAGCCTTCTATGCCATAGATTAGATTCTTGAGGAGAGGCCTTGGAAAATAGGCAAGGATAGCCTTTGAGATCTATTTTCTTGGAAAGATCTAAGGCATACACTCTTCCTGTCCTGTTGGCCTTCAGGAGAGTGTGAGCATCCAATACCTTGTCAATCAAACTCAGAACTTTGGATGACAGAATCCTGCAGTTCTGGCTTGTGAAAAGAGCAACATGGCCTTTGTCACACAATTGACTGACACTCAAGAGGTTATACTTGAGATTTTCCACATGGTTGACATCATCAAACCTTATTTCCCCATTGGAAACAAAGCCCTTCCGATGATGTAACCTCTTGCATCATTGCCAAAGGAAACAAAACCCTTCCTTCTGGAGAGTAGTCATTAAGAAGTGAGTTGTTCCCAGTCATATGCAAAGATCCCCCACTGTCTACATACCAGATGCTACTTTGGCATGTTGAAGAAACCTGCATTAATAAACAATCAGTTAGTTTTGGAGACCCAAACCTTTTGGTTTTGGGCCTTGTCTCATCAATAGATGGTAAACTAACAGGTTTATTGGGCACAATAGCTTGAGGTGAAGGAGATGGTGTAGAAGAGGAATCCTTTGGCTTGGATCTCCTTTTCTGGGGTTTCAACACAGGGCCATCAAGTTGGTTAACTCTTCCCAACAGATGTTGAACCATCATTACCAGCTGTGTCTGATTCTGGGAAAGAGCTTTCAGCTCTTCAAACACATTGGTATTGGTGTTTGATGATGAGTTCTTGTGTTGCACCATCTTCTTTGAGCAACCTCAGCTGTTGCCTGTTGCACTCCTTCCCTTTTAGATTTCTTTTTGGACATAGGAGTAACAGGATTGATGCTGCTGGTACAAACTTGGACTCAAACTCAGTTTTCATTTTAGCCAAGTTTTCTTTAATTTTCTTTTTTGTTTGAGTTTGGATCCCTTTTTGTACCAACAATCATCTGTGAGATGATTGAATAGACCACATATTTCACATGGTTTTCTTCATCTTCTGTTGATCATCAACTGAAGAAGATGAAACTACTAAAGACTTGCTCTTCAGCAGTTTAGAAGCACTTTTGCCTTCTTGTCAACTCCCTTAGTAGGCTTCAAATCCTCCTACTGACAGTTTTCTTCTCTAGTGCTGTCAGTTATTGGGATTTGAACTCCAGATGTTATCCCCTGCTCTCCAGTACCCTCAGTACTTCTAGGGCTAACACTTGGGTTGATCAACTCATTGATCATGTGAGTGTCAGCAGTTGAACCATCAATATCAGCTGATAGGTTCACAGAGGGATTACTACTGACTTCAACTACTGATGGTGCTTTATCAAGTAGTGAATCACATGATGAGGTGGATTGGTCATTACTTTCTCCATCAGATTCTACTCCTGCTCTTGAAGCAAAACTGTAGGAGGAGCAGTGTGATTATAACCAATTCCAAACTTCACATTGGAAGCTGTTTGCTTACTAAGAAGCATTTCAAAGCCCTTGCAAGATTGTACCCATCGATCACACTCTACTTGGGTGACAGCAAGAGTATCTTTGAGGTCTTTGTACTTCTCTAAGAGTACATCCTCCCTAGCCTTATCATCAGAGATTTGGCATTTTAATTTATAAATCTCATCAGTTTTCTCTTTCAGCACAGACTCAAACTCAGCTTTATTTTTGGAAATATTTGTTCTAGCTCTACATTTTATTGATTAAAGCCACATTTGCTTCTCTAATAGAGGCAAATGCTGCTATGCAAGTTTCAGAACATAATTTGGCCTTAGCCTCAGAGGATACCTGTGATACCTGTGTTGAAGAGTACTTGAGGATGATCCATCAGAGGTTTCCAAAGTCATGAGAGCTAGATTTCCAAAAGGATGCTCACCACCATGTTGACCAGCACCTGAGAACAGTTGTTCATTACCAGACACATCATCTGGTAAGCTGCTCCAGTCAACAACTCCTGGTGTGAAGAAGTTGTGTTGTTGATTGATTAGGTTGATGAGATTATGATGGTTGAGGCTCAGGGAGTGCATGTGGTTGCTGAGCAGTGGGTGCTTGAACCTGGCCTGGTTGTGGCATGTAATAGCAGGGGTATGATATGGTATTGGCCCCTGTGGAACAAAATATGCAGGAGATTGTGGTTGATGATGATAACAGAATTGACAGGTTGTTGCCCTCTGTTTTGTTGACTATTGCCAGGGAAAGTCACAAAAGGTGCAGGAGAGTTAGATCCAGATGATCTACATTCTCTTGCAAAGTGTCCAAGCCTGTGGCATTTATAGCACTTCAACTTACTCTTGTCAAAACCAACTTTGGTTTTGCCAGAGAGTCCTGGGAATTTCCTTCCAGTTCTTTTGTAGACTTCTGAGATCTGATATTTATCAAGGCCATTTGGCTCAAAATATCCATCTCTTCTAAGTCATCATCAGCAATCCCCTTGAGATCATCCATGATGAAACATAGATTGTCACTATTACTACCAGCAGAATAACTACTATCAACACTCACAAAGGCAGGCTCAGAAGTGTTTGTAGAGAAATCAATATGCTCATCATACTGGCTTTCAGATGACGCATATCTGACTCTGATGTCCAATCAGGGCAGTGTTCCCTTGGACAAAATCCTCAGTAAGCTTGCCAGATGAAGCCAATTTCCTTTTTTGCTCTATCTCTCTCTCGAATGTAAGCAGTTTCCCATGAAGTTGGGTGAGAGATAGGCGATCAACATCAGCATTTGAGCGTAGAACAATGGTATATGTGTTCCATCTCTCAGGCAGTGATCTTAGGAATCTATGGTTCATCTGACTCCTGGTATTTCATGTTTAACCATTTTCAATTCAGAGATTAAACATGAAAACCGCTCAAATTGTTGAGTCAGAGTCTCACCCTTTCTATGAGAGAAAGTCTCATATTGTTGGGCGAGGATTTCCCTGTTGTTTGCTAAAACCTCATCAGTACCACCAAATTGTTCTTTGATGGCTTTCCAGAGGTCATGAGCAGACTCACAATGCAGAAGCCCAGAGTAAATCTCATTAGGAATAGCCATAGCCAAAATTCCATGGGCTTTTGCATCGATTTCAAACAACTTCTTGTCCTCATCGGAGTATTGCTCCTTCTTCTTTGGAACCAACTGGTTTGTTTCCGGATCATTCACCATTGGCTTATGTGGTCCATGTACCACAGATGTCCAACAACCTGCGCTATTGACAGACAGGTGATGGAGCAATCTTCTCTGCCAAATGTTATACTCATTCCTCACCAAGATCGGAGGCTTGGTAGAGGATCCAGTATTGAAAGGATCATTCGAAGAAGTAGTCATTGTGGAAAATCAGACAGATTCAAGTAAAATCACAATAAATTTAGCTCAGAACCACACAGAACCTCAAATAAAACGGCCAGAAGCGATACACTCTCAATCTCTATAACAGATCCTTGCGAATTTGCTAATTCGATTAAACTTAGAGCGATTGAACAGTTTCAATGATCAATTGTTAGATCGATCAATGATTAACCTGCTCTGATACCATTTGTTAGGATCTCAGCCCCTTGGTTTAATCGATTGAACAGATATAGCAGCGGAATAGCTCAGAATTAGACAAATTCAAGCAAGAACATTCGATATAAAGCGATAAAAGAATTTTGTTATAGAGAGAGAAATATCTGACAAAAGGAATATTGCATTAAGATTGTCGGCCTCAATGGCACGATTACAGGTGAGTCATCTTCCTTATAAAGGAAAGAATGACGTAGGCTGATGTCACTTGAAAGTGACATGTAACCGTTTTATAACTACTGATGTTTAACAACTACTGAAGATGTCAAAAACTGACATCTTCTTACAAATGTTCCTAAGTGTTAAACATCTTATTTACAACTACTGAAAAACATAAAACTACTGATACTACAACAACTGAAGAACAACCTCTTCAGTTGTTTACAAGTACTGAAAAGGAAACAAAACTACGAAAAAGTAAACAAACTACTGAAAGGAAAAGAAAACTACTAATGAAGAAAAACCATCACAACAACTGAAGAAGCCTTCTTCAGCTGTTGTCATCAGCTGTTAGCATCAGCTGATGTCTTCAGTACTTGAACATCAGACTTTGTCTTTCAGCTGTTGATCTTCAGTCTTTGTCTTCAGTACTTGTTAAAGTCTTCAGACTTTAGATCTTCAGCTGTTGTCTCAGTCTTTGTCTTCAGTACTTCAGAAATACTTCAGCAGTTGTATTCTTCAGACTTTGTAGAACAGCTGATCAGGTCTTTTCAGCTGTTGTGATGTCCTGTGGGACTTAGAGGTTTCTCTGATCAGGCTCATTGGTTCTTTTGGTCCAACACAATACAAGAAGTAATCTACATCAAGTGCTAAAGCAAAATACATTATAGCTGCAAGTTGCTATGCTCAAGTACTCTAGATTTAGAATAAGATGCTAGATTATGGATTCAACTTCAAGAAGGCACCTATGTACATTGATAACAATAGTGTTATCTCAATCACGAAGAATTCAGTGCAACACATCAATATGGGTATAATTTTATCAAAGATAATTTTGAAAAATTATTGATTAAAATGCTCAGAGTTAACAAAAATAAACAACATGTTGATCCGTTCAAAAAAGCAATTGATAAATAGAGATTTAAATAACTTATATTAGCTTTTGGGATGATTAACCTTTAGTAGATTTTCTTAAATGAACATTAAAATTGTGTTATAAAAGGTGTGTGTCTTTACTATTGTCTAATTTATCACTCATATAAGCAATGATTATTTAGAAGAATTTTTTTTCAAAATACATATTCCTTACATTTTACAAGTATGGATAGATATTCTCAGGAATAAATTGATTTGACTTCGAAAGAAAATTATGTTTTCAAAGCTAATAACTACTTACTAAGAGATTTATCTTCAGAAGAAACTCTAGTATATCTTCTGATGTTTAAGTCTGCTTCTAAGTACTTATATGTTTTGAATGACAATTTTCTTCTAAAACCAACTAATTGTAAGAAGCTTTACTTTCTCCTGAGAATAAAGTATTAAGTTTAATAACTTCCAAAACCAAATTTGTATTTGAAGAAAATTACTCTAAGTATATTTTCTTCCAAAGCAATTCTTCTCGAAATAAGGAACCTCTTCTGAAGTCAATTTAGCTTTGGAAGCTTTCTTTAAGCTTCTGAAAACAAATTACCTACAGATGATTTTAAACTACCAAGATAACTTCTTCCAATCTCTAATCCAAAAGCTTCAGAAATGGCCAACCGTGAACCCCAAAACCAGCAAGCAACATTCATCATGCGCCTACACGAGCAACATAACCATGTTGCTCTATTATATGCCAAAAAATACCCTGGTTTTTTAAAAATCTACAACTTTCTTTCAATCTCATCCCATACCATTGACCCTCCACTATATAAGATCAACTTTTGGAATTCTTGAGGGCTTTCAGGAGGTTATCATTAACGGTGAGAATGCATACTCTACATCAGTGCAAAGGAAGACAATTTTCATCACTCCAGCCACCATAAACCAACATCTGTAGCTGGATGATGAAGATGGTGAGTTTTCCTTCACAAAGGAGGTCATCAATAGATCATTCCCTCAGATGGGCTATGATGATGATTACTCAGTCAGAACCTTTAGAAAGTGAAAGGTGTCTTATCAATAGAAATACCTCCTCCATGTGTTCATTCAATCATTATACAACAAGCTTGGATGATGGTACCAAGTTCTAAATGTCCTATCCTACATAGTCCATGGAATGTTCTAGAGGATCAAGTTTACGTACTCTCAATTTTTCTATACAAATTTATTTGCAAACTTAGATTCCCCTAAATATTATATGCTCTGTAGATATGTCTAGCATATTCTCAACTATAAACTGGGCTCATAGTTAAAGGGAATAGGTAATATTTTAATGTTGGGAAAGATGAAGCCCAAAATCTTAGGAAACCACTATAGGTTTTTAAAGGGTAGAATCAACACTTGTCCCACAAATGTTAGGGCAACCTACTTAAGGTGAAGACTTGGCAAATCCAGTCAATGTTGAACACTACCTTCTTCACCACCATCCCGACAACCTAAAATCACCATCACCTACACAAAAAATTCCAAATAAACCACTTGTCGGTCTATTCAGATAATGCAGACTCCCATATCCCCACCCATATTTAAGAAGATGGAAACAAGAGCTCTCACTTGTCCTAAGTAATAGACCACTCAAATTCATTCGAGCATTAGTGTTGAGGTTTCTCATGCTCAGCCTGATGACCTCACAACCCTAGCCTTAAGTCATCATTCTTAGTCTCAAAACTCAAATGATCAACCTTCAGGGAAAAGCTACCATCCCCAACTTTAGATTTAAACCAACCAAGGATTGTTTAGTTCTCCTGACTCTCCCATGTCTAGCCCATATCATTCATCCACGACTAAGGTGAACCTCTCTCACATGTTAAGAGGTCAAATGGAAGAGGCTCTCATTTCTGAAAGTTATTGCATCATTCAAACCTCAACATTGACAACCTAGCTTTTTGGCATTTCTAATAAAGCTATCACAGAGCATGGAAGTCTAGAGTCCAAGAACAAATACTTGGCGGTGAAAGAGAGACTTTGGTTACATACCCTCACCTCCCATGCTCCTTCTGATAAAGATGAGGAGAGAAGGAAACAAACGTTTCATAAATTGACGAATACATGCACATACCCTGTGCAGGACCGTTAAGGGCTTTAACACAATTACAACACAACAACACAAAGAGGAGATTAACTAAACTTTAATCAAACAGTAAACTGGGTTAACCAAAGTGATACAAAGAACACAAGTAAAGCAAGAGACAGAACAAGAGAGTATGGGTTTCAAGGATGCAGTATATTGCTTTCTCAAGTTCTTTTACAAGTGTTACAAAGTATATTTAAGATACAAGAAACTTGAAATACTTATACTACAACCTATAGCGGCTACACTTTGAAAGCCAGCTAGATACAATTGACTAGACACTAACAAAATCAATTGTAGGATCAAAAGGCATATCTGCCTTTTGACCTTGTGACTATGACATGCCATAGCTCACATCCTTGTACATTACAAAAAGGATAAAGTACATAAAGTGGGAAGTTTCAGACTCAAGACCTCAATGTACAGTTACCAAAAGCATGGACCTTTTCACCAACTCTTGTAAGTTGGTGACTTTATAGAGATGCAGCGGAAAAGGTGCTTATAGAACAGTACATCAGATAAAGCATGTGTACTAAAAGTCTTCAGAAGAAATCTATCTTCATAGGATGAAGCTTCGGAAGACTTTGTCTCTGAAGCTTCGGAAGACTTCATGTTTGGCTTCGGAAGATATTGGTCTTGGCTTCGGAAGATTTTACACTTAGAGTTTTCAAATGTATTGTGTAAAACTTCCGAAGCATTCTTCACTTCAGTACTTAGTGCATGTTGCTGAGACACTTTGGATGTTTTGAGTTGCATCAGACTTAAGGAATCCTTACAAACTCCCCCTAGGCTGATACTACCAAAACACTTAGAAGATCTTTAGATGTTGGTAGTCTTCATTACAATCAAGACCATTCCTTTCTTCATTAGATGGTCAGGATCATCAAGACTCTCATAGTATCTTCTCATTTCAAAGAGATCATGCAGAGGTAAGTTGATTATGTCTTGCCAGGAGTAGACATTCTCAACACCTTGATCTCTGACAACATGCCATCTTTCTGGATTGGTAGAATAAGTCCAGGACAAGATAGGTGTCTCAGTTGCTAGAGGAGCCACTTGCATAGGAGTTGATTGGGCTGCCTCATCATGCACTTCCTCAGGTTGATCTGATTCAGCCTGGGGTGTAGAGGTAGATGACTTTAGCTTCTTCTTCTTAGTCTTTGGTTTAGAAGCCATTTTCTTCTTCCTCTTAGATGTCTTTAACTGAGAAGACTGGTCTGCAGCACCATGTTGATCATCAATGTCTTGCTCAGTTGGGTGTTCCTCCCTCACAGGTCAGAAGGAGAGGGAGTTTGACCCTGTCTTGGATCAGAAGATGAAGTTTGCTGAGGCTCAGCTGGAGGTTCTGGTTGAGGTGTCTCTAGTTGTTCAAACTTGACCTCAACTTCAGGTGGGACTTGACTTGGAAGATTGTGCAAGTCAATCGATTCACCACTTTTAATCTTCTGCTTGATCACCCTTATATGCTCATCCATTGTAGATAGAGACATGGGGCCAAGTCTCCTTCCGGAGAATCCATATAGCTTCAAAAAGCTCATCATTCTTTGTCTATCAGCAGACTTCTTTGCATTCTTTTGAATGATGGCTCTTGACTTTGCAGCTTCTTCCATTAGCTTCATTTTGGTTGTTTTTCTTTCTTTGACTAGCTCAAGCTCAAGTTGCTTTAAGTACTCGAACTCAATGAAGTCATAGGACAAGGGAAGAAGTGCATTTGCCTAATAGAAGCCTGTGGCACTCAGGTAGTTTATCATCTTGATCCTATCTTCTTCTTTATCTACCTGAGATTCTTGTGGAGCCACATCTTCCTGTGCATGACTTTCTTGAACTGGAGAGAGAGTGGGAGCATGCTTGTAAAGTCTTTTCTGTCTCTTCTCCTCTTTGAATTGGAGAAGTAACCTTGCATCCTCTTTCTCCTTTATCTCTCTTGACACTTCCATGTCAGCCAGTTCATTTAACTCTTCTAAGGGGAGGGAGATGATTCATCAATCATAGTTCCTGGTCTGTAAATAGGTAATCTGACTGCCTTAGTTCATCATCTTGAGTATTTGGTCTAGGGGCAGCCCTGATTGCAGCTTGCATGAAGCTAGATGACCCATAAGAACTTTCTCCCCTTAGCCTCCTTTTCCTCTCTCTCTCTTCCTCCTCAATTTCCTCAGGAGTCATTATCCTTTTCCCTTTGTCACCAACAGACCTTTGTGACTCAGGGTGGATTGAGGCTTGGCCTTCATTGCTTGGTGTAGCTTCCATGCTCTGGCCAAGAGAGGCTGAGAAACACCTTCACCAGCAGGTGTCTCAGATGGAGTTTGGACCTCTGCAGCAGTTGTTGATGGTGAGACAGGGTCTCAGGTTCTGCCACTGGGCCTTCAGTCAAGGTTTCCCCTATGAAACTAATCTTAGGGTCCACCTCAACATCCAGTTGACCGATAACGTTGCCTGATTGCCTAAGTCTCCTTCTTAGAGAGAACTCTGCAAGGATCCTGTCTTGGATTCTTTGAGCCAACCTGTCAGCTTGTCTTGATTTGCTTGGATTGACAAGTGGCATGTTGACTAAATCCAGTCTTTCATAGAAGCTCAGGCTTTGGAACTGGAAGACTTCTTGTTGGCCTTGAACTCTGTGAAGTATAAGGGCTCTTCTGTCATCATCATACCTCCACCTTATGATGTAGTTACCAGTTCCATGTGGTGGAGAGGTGACAGCACTTGGTATACCTTCCTCAAAGAGACTCCTGATGATGGAGTCTATAGAGTCCACATTAATGTGAATTTGAGGAAGTTGTTGAGAATGCACAACAGCAAGTGAGGATGGTGAGCCCTCTGTGTCCATTCTCTTTGAAGAACTCCCAAGTTTTGTGGTTGTAATAACTTTCTCCCCCTTTTTGGTAGCATCACCCACTTACATAGGTGAGCTGGAGGATAATCAGTCACTTCCACAGGTTCTTGTGTTCCTGGTTGAGCTCTCCTTAAAGGTCTCTCAGCTAGTTTTTCCTTCAAATATGAAATCTAAAGTTGCTGATCATTGACCCTGTTTTGTAAGGTAGTCACCTGAGATTCCAAGTGACTGACCTTAGAGACTAAATAGGTGCATGTTTTTGACAATTTATGCACCTTTAGTCTCAAATTCCCCTCATCTTCATCAGAAGAATCACTGGGGGATAAGATGATTGGACCAAAGTCCTCTCGCTCACCACCAGCTTGAGTTTCTTGGCTGCTGGTTTTCCTCTGCTCACTGGCAGCCTTAGTTGAGATGCCAGAGGACAGAGTTTCCATGGTTGAGGTCTTAATGATGTAATCACTTTCAAAAGTGAGAGCCTCTTCCATATGGACATCCGGAACAAGTTCAGAAGTGTCCACCTCAGTAATAGGTGAATGATGTGGGATAGACTGAGGAGAGTCAGAGGTACTCATCTCTCTTTGAGTAAGGGATGAGAAGAGAGACTCATGGTACACACCGAATCCTAAGTCTTCATCAGTGTAGAAGGATAGGTTGGGAATTGGTTGGATGAGATCCAAAGGCTGGGGGTGGTAGCTGTCCCCTGAAGGTTGTTCACTTGAGTGTTGAGAATCAGAGTGAAGGCTTAAGGTTGTTGGGCTAGTGAGCTCATCAGTGTGAGCATGAGGAACTCATCACTGATTCTTGAAACAATGGGAGTGGTCTGCTCGTCAGGAGAAGTGGGAGCTCCAGTATCCACTTCTTCCTGTATTGGTGAGTATATGGGGGCCTCCACAGACTGAATAGTCTAAGCAGGGGTTCGTTTGGATTTTCTTTGGTAGGTGATGGATATTTGAGGTTGTGTAGATGGTTGGAAAGCAGCATGTGTGGGTTCAACACTAGCTTGTACTGCTAGGTTGTCACCTTGAGCAATGAGCTCTAACATTTTTGGGACTAGGGTTGTTTCTATCCCTGAGAAGCCTACAGTTGGCTTCTTCATAATTTTAAAGATGTCGGGCTTCATCTGTCCCAATTTAAGAATATTACTTGTTCCCTCAACTGTGAGCCCAGTTCACAGTTGAGAATGTGTTGAACATATCTAGGAAACATGTAGTACTCTAAGGAGTCTAAGTTTGCAAGTAAATTAGTATAAACAAATTGTGAATACCTGAACTTGACCCCCTGAACCATTCCATGAACTATAAAGGAGAGATCCTCAAGAATCTGGTCCCATCCACCATGCTTGTTTGATAAGCTGTGGATAACCACATGGAGCAGGTATTTCCACTGGGATGAGACCTTCCCTTTCCTGAAGGTCTTTACAGAGAAATCTCCCTCATAGCCCATCTGCTCGAAGGAATGATTAACCGCTTCCTTTGGGAAGAACACTTCACCTTCTTCATCATCCAGCTGAAGATGTCGGTTGATGATGGCTGGAGTGATAAAGATTGTTCTCCCCTGCACTGTGGCAGACAGTGCCTTCTCCCATCCATAATGACCTCTTGGCAAGTCTTCCAGAATTCAAGCAAGTGATCCTCATATAGAGGAGGATCAATGGTTAGGGAGGTGAAGTAGTGAGACAAAGACAAGAAACGGCAAACCTCTGAGAAATGAGGATCTTTGTCAGAGCATAACAGAGCAACCTGATTGTGTTGTCTGTGTAGCTGCATGGTAAAGTTGGGATCATTTATGTGAGCAAGGTTAGCCATTGTGAGGTAGCTCAGAGACGAAGAGGAAAGTAGGAAAGAAATTTATGAGAGAAAGCTTTGGGTTTTAGGTTTGGAAGAAAAGCAGATGATAGAAGAGGGGGAAACCGTTGGGTTTATATGAGAGAGGGGGATTTCAGATAAAGTTTCATGAAAGAGGATAAACTTTGAAATCCGTATGTCGGTCCCACCTCTGAAAAAGTAGTTTACTTTTCTGCTCAAAAAGTAGTTTTCTTTGAATTTGTTGGACCAAAAGAACCAATGAGCCAAGATCAGAAAACCTCTAAGTCCCACATGATATCCCAACAACTGTTGAAGGCTTCATCAGCAGTTCGACAAGTGCTGAAGACTTCAATAGCTGAAGATCAAGTATTGAAGACTTCAACAGCTGAAGACCAAGTACTGAAGTACAACAGCTGAAGAGTCCACAAGTGCTGAAGATCAACAACTGATGTACAAAGTCTGAAGACAAAGACTGAAGGCATCAGCTGATGACATCTACTGAAGTCATCAGCTGATGAAACGTCTGAAGTTCAAGTCTAAAGACCAAGTGCTGAAGTTTCAGTAGTTTGTCACAACAGCTGAAAAGTACTTCTTCAGTAGTTGTGGAGGAAAAGCAGATGATATAAGAGGGGGAAACTGTTGGGTTTATATGAGAGAGAGGGATTTCAGATAAAGTTTAATGAAAGAGGATAAACTTTGAAATCCGTATGTCGGTCCCACCTCTAAAAAAGTAGTTTACCTTTCTGCTCAAAAAGTAGTTTTCTTGGAATTCAAAAAGCTTCCAAAGGTAATTTGTCTTCGGAAGTTTTGATTGAAAAAGCTTCCGAAGCTAAAATGGCTTCGGAAGAATTTTCCTGAGAGTCTTGAAGATTTATGCTTTGGAAGAGAAATGAACCCTTGGATGCTTTGTATAAGAATAAACAAAGCTTCCGAAGGTTAATTTTGCTTCGGAAGGAAAAATTCCTTAAAAATGAATAAGTGTCTGAGTTAAGAATTTTAAGCTTCGAAAGATAAATTTGACTTCTTCCGAAGGCAAAATCTCTTAGACAGTTATTTATTTTGAAGACATATTTTTCTTCCGAAGATAAAACTTTATCTTCCGAAGTATCAGAAAATTTTCAAGAATCTAAGGAAAGTCTTCAACAAGAATTTTACATCCAAAAAAAAATGAGCTTATGAAAGTGATGAACTAGACAACTTAGGACACACATATTTTTAAGAAGAAATAATTAGAATTAGTTTTAATAAAAAGTCTACTCAAAGTTAAATTTTCCCAATAGCTGATATCAGATACTTAAATCTCTGTTCATCAAAAGCTTTTGTGAACAGATCAACATATTGTTCATCTGTATGAACTTTGACTAGTTTAATTAATCCTTTTTCATAGTTATCTCTTATTAAATGATACCTGATGTTGATGTGTTTGGTCCTTGAGTGCTGTATAGGGTTCTCAGTGATAGAGATAGCACTATTGTTGTCTATGTGGATAGGAGTCTCTTTGAAGTTAAATCCATAGTCCAGCATCTGATTTTGAATCCAAAGCACTTGAGCACAGCAGCTTGCAGCAGCAATGTATTCAGCCTCAGCAGTTGATGCAGACACGCAGGATTGTTTCTTGCATTGCCAGGAGACAACCCTTCCACCAAGGAATTGACATCCCCCAGATGTAGACTTTGCAGTCATGTTGCAACCACCATAATCACTATCTGTATAGGCATACAAATTGAAATTAGGATTCTTTGGATACCATAGACCAAGTGTTGAAGCACCTTTGAGGTATCTTAAAATCCTTTTCACAGTGATTAGTGAGACATCTTAGGGTTGGCTTGATATCTTGCACAAATACATGTAGCAAACATGATATCAGGCCTACTAGCTGTAAGATACATAAGAGACCCAATCATAGCCCTGTATAAGTGCTCATCTACACACTCCCCCTCAAGATCTGGACCAAGGGAGTGGTTTCTGGCTATGGGTGTCTTAGAAATCTTACAATCAGTCATGTTGAACCTCTTGAGTATATCTTGAACATACTTTGACTGACTTATGAAGATGCCATCTTCAACCTGCTTCACTTGAATTCCCAGAAAGAATTTGAGTTCTCCCATTGAACTCATTTCAAATCTATCTTTCATCAGCTTCTCAAAGTCTTTGCAGAGCTTTGGATTGGTTGAACCAAAGATGATGTCATCCACATATACTTGAACTAGCAGAATGTCTTTTCCTTCTCCTTTGATGAAGAGAGTTCCATCTATAGTACATCTCCTGTATCCATGTATACAGAGATACTCAGACAGTGTCTCATACCACTTCCTGGGTGCCTGATACAGCCCATAAAGAGCTTTGTCAAGCTTGCAGACATAATCAGGATGATCAGGGTCTACAAAACCAGGTGGTTGTTTGACATAAACCTCCTCATCAATCACTCTATATAAGAAAGCACACTTTATATCAAGTTGATAGACTTTGAAATTCTTGGATGCAGCAAATGCCAGGAATATCCTAACAGCTTCTAGTCTTGCTACAGGAGCAAAGACATCAGTGTAGTCAATCCCTTCTTCTTGTGTGTATCCTTGAACAACTAGTCTTGCCTTGTTCTTGATGATGATTCCTCTATCATCCTTCTTATTCCTAAAAACCCATTTGGTTCCAATGGTAGTCTTCCCATGAGGAAGAGGACAAAGGTTCTAAACTTTCTGCCTTTTGAATTGAAGCAGCTCTTGTTGCATAGCTTCAACCCAACTTCCATCCTTTAGAGCCTCCTCAACTTTCTTTGGCTCTAACTGGGATAGAAAACAAGAATGAAGACAAACATTTGCTTCATGGGTTTGCCCTCTTGTCTTTACCCCGGAGATAACATCTCCAATGATGTTTGTGGTAGGATGAGACTTGTGGATCCTAAGCTGAGGGATCACAGCAAGTTGCTCAGAGAGATCCAAATTTGAGAAATTTAGATCTGGTCTTGAAGATTGACCCTCCACATTATCACACTTATCAAGATTAACTTGATCCAATGAGTGTGTGACATCATTGATGTTGTCATCTATGGTATGGTTATTAGCATCAAGAAATTCTTGATCACTATCACCATCACCATTGTTGTCTTCTGCAATTGAGGTGTCTTTATCTAGTTGAGAAGCCTCTGAGCTGGAATTTGAAGGCATACCAGATGTATCAGCTGGATTTGTCATTGTTGTGCTGATAGAAACCTCATTTGCTGAAGTAGTTTCAACTGGAGCTGAAGATGTATGAGTTGAAGGTCTTCCTAGCTCAAATCTTGGATCAGGATCACCTGTATTTAAATTTTATGCAGATCCTGAAACATGCTCACAAGATTTATTAAAACAGTTGGTAACTAAATCAAGATCAAATAGCCAGTCCGGACCAGAACCAGCCACACAGGGTGTGTGCTCATTGAAAGTCACATTGGCTGACTCCTTAATAATTCTAGTTCTGAGATTGTATACTCTATAAGCTTTAGCTTGGGAAGAGTATCCAATGAAGTGTCCATCGTCTGATTTCTCAGCAAACTTGGCAATTTGATCTTTGGTATTCAAGATGGTGCAGGGACATCCAAATGACCTGAGAAAACCAATGAAAGGTTTCCTCTTGTGCCAAAGTTCATAAGGAGTCTTACCATGTGTCTTAACTACTAAAACTCTGTTTTGCACATAGCAAGCAGTATTAACTACCTCTGCCCAGAAGGTGATAGGCAGTTTAGAGTCAGACAACATAGTTCTTGCAGCTTCAATAAGTGTCCTGTTTCTCCTCTCAGCAACTCCGTTTTGCTGAGGAGTCCTGGGAGCACTATATTGTCTTGTAATACCATTTCATCACAAAATATATCAAGGATTTGGTTTTTGAATTCAGTTCCTTGATCACATCTGATAGTTTTGACCTTGTGATCACATTGATTCTCAATCTTTAAGATGAAATTCTTTAGAATCTCAGGAGTCTCATTTTAGTTCTAAGGAAAACCTAAGTGAATCTTGTAAAATCATCTGTGATCACTAGACAGTATAAGGTCCTTCCTAAACTTATTACACTGGTGGGCCAAAGAGATCCATATGTAACAAGTGTAGGGGTGTAGTGATGGAGTTCATTTCCTTAGGCTTATGGGATACTTATGTTGCTTCCCTTTCAGGCATGCAACACAATGATCATCACTTGTAAACTCTTTCTTTGGCATTCCAGTTACCAGATCATGCTTAATCATTTATTCATGTTCTTAAAGTTTACATGGCACATTCTTTTATGCCATAGGAAAGACTCATCACTGTTGGCTTTATAGAAAGCATGAAACTTCTCCAGAGGGAGATGTTCCTTGCAAATCCATCTTGTACATGTTCCCTTTCCTGGGGGCTCTGAGCAGGATGTGCTCATGAGGAATGACCACTCCATGCTTGAGAACAATGCACTCATGCTTAGTAAAGAGCATGTTATGTCTCTGATCACAAAATTGGGATACACTCAGAAGATTGTACCCAAGCTCCTTAACAAAGTTTACCTTTTCAATGCTGAGCTTACCATTTGTGACCTTGCCCCTTCCAGAAATGTAACCACCTTCATCTCCTCCAAAAGCAACTGGTCCTCCATCAATTCTCTCATGGAGTAGAGACCTATTGCCTGTCATGTGCCTGGAACAGCCACTGTCATTATCCAGACATTTCTGTTTGTCTTGAGTTGTTCCTTCACAAAGAAAATGATTAGTTACATTTGGAAACCCAAGCCATACTTGTCTTAGGCTCACTAAGTGTAATAGAAGGTAATGCAACAGTAATAGATCCTATGGTTGTACTATGAGGATCTTCAGCTATTGTTGATGGAGAAATTTTAGTCATTTGGTCTTTCTTAGACTTCCACACCACCTTTGGACTCTTGGACTTGACCTTCAAAACCTTAGAAGCTTTTGGAACTTCACAGGTTTTGATGACTGAACCTTCGGAAGATTCTGCAGTCACTGCAGCAGACTTTAGCGCTTCGGAAGAACTCCTTTCTTCCGAGACCAATTTTACTTCCGAAGATAATTTTCCATTTACCTTCTTCTTTGATTTGGAGCTTCCGGAGGAAACAGACTTTCCTTCCGAAGCTTGAGACTTCTTGAGATTCTTTGAAGTCTTTGTAATGGTCATGTGGATGGTACTTCTAGGATTGTATGCAATCCTTAGAAATGTGAGAAGTATTTTCAGACATGACACATAACATTTTCTTCTTCAAAGAGTCTCCTTTTGAGAGCAAGACTGGCTTTGGTCACATCCCTTCTCCACCTTCATCTTGGTAGATGCTGAGACAGTTCTTTTGGGCTGTGAACTGTTCTTGGAGTTTGATGGTCCAGGCTGTGCAGCAGTGGTACACAGCAGCTCAGTCTTCTTCTTTGCTCTGAGATGATTTGAACATGAACCAGGACTCTTAGCTGAGGAGTCTTGGTGATGTCTTCAGTCCTTACTACTTTGAAACCTACAGAGATAAAAACTTGTTTCTGCTTAGCATTAAAAGTAGCCTTGATTTCATGAGCCTTCTTTGCTTTCCTTTTGCTCTTCCTGGTCAAGTTCTTTCTCTTGGACTTGGTCATCACAGATGATTTCTTCTCCTCAGAAGGATAGTGGCCCTTGGAAGAAGCCTCCTCTTCACTCTTCTCAGAGGAATTCTTCACTATCACTTCTTCATCATCCTCACTTATAGGATCTATGAGAGGAAGCTCATCTTCACAAGTTCCACACCTAGGAGATCTTACAGACAAGATTGTGTGTGGAGGAGCTATCTCATTTGATCCCAGTCCCTGTCTATTTTGATAGCATACTTTGTTGTGCAGGGATGAGGATATCATGTTTTGAAGGTCTCTTCTTCAAGAACACTTTTCTCTGCCTTGGCTTTGCTGATCACAAGCTCAGCCTGGCACTTAGTCAACTTAGTTATGAGATCTTGGATCTGAGTTCAAAAATCTGTATGTTCATGTTTTAGTACTGAAATGGTTTTCTCCAAATCCTCTATCTTTAACTTGTAATCATTTTCAGACTTTCTAAAATCAGATTTTAATATGTTTAATGATTCAAGATCAGATCTCATCTCTAAGTTGTAGGACTTGTATCTATTTACTTTAGCAATGCATTCAGGAGTACAGAGATGTTCCAATACCTTGGCTTCATCATGGTCAGCCAACGGTGCTTGGTTTGGAGAAGCATCTTCCACCTGAAAACTCCAGTCAAAGCCTCCTTCTTCAACAGCAACAGCAGCATGTTGCTTAGGCTTCTCAGACTGAGGAGCTTTGTCAGTGTAGTTTGGTCTGGGTGGTGTTTGGCCCCATTTGCTTTAGGTGCCTTACACTCCCTAGCAAAGTGACCCATAAGGTTACAGTTGTAACACTTAACTTTGCTTTTATCCAGCCCAAACTTTCCACTGGTAGCATTGCTTGGAAATCTTCTTTCTGTTCTCTTGTAGAACTTCTTGGCTCTGTGAGTGAGTAGTGCCATCTACTGAACTATCTCCATGTATTCCGGGTCATCTGGATGAATACAGTCCAGGTCTTCAAGAGTGCAGAGATAATTCCCACAACTTTCCTCAGTAGACACAAAGGCTTGAGAAGAACTTGTCTCTTGGAATGGACTTCCCTGAGTAAAGTTTTCCCTTGGTGTCTCCGGGAAAGTGATGAAAGGACCCTTTTGTGAGTTGTCAGGGTAGCATATGAGATGATGTTGGGGTTCTATGCTGTCCCTTTCAACCACATGAAGGGCTGAACCCATTTGATTGTTGGAGTTGCCAGATGAACCTTGTATGTTCATCTCCATCTGGTATCCACTGAGAATCCCATATAACTCTGTCAGAGTAAGAGTTTTAAGGTTCTCAGTCCTCTTGATCACCACACAATAGTGTGTCCATTGCCTAGGAAGTGAGGACATGAACTTCCTTACAATGTCCCTGTTCTCAAGAGGAACTCCTCCATCCACTAGGGTATCCACAATCTCAACATACCTGAAGTATTGTTGGGTCATGGTTTCACCTGCTTTGAAGGTGAAATTTTCAAACTGCTGCTTCAGAAGATCTTTCTTGTTCTCTCCTTGGCTTCAGAGGAGCCTTCATACATCAGCTTCAGTGCATCCCACAGCTATTTAGCTGTTAGCTATTTTGCACTTCTTAAAACCTCTGTATACAGAGTTTGGGAGAGCATTCTGAAGAGCAGTCATGGCCTTCCTGTCAATCTCTACTCTTTTTCCATCTTCATCTGAGTAGTTGGCCATATCTTTAGGAATCATACCAGCACCAGTAGCAGAGGGGGTGCTCGGTATGAAAGGTCCATTTTCAACAGATTCCCACATTCTTGAGTCAAGAGACCTGATGAAGCCTTCCATCCTCATGCACCAGGTGTCAAAATCATCAAGAGTGATCAGTGGGGATTTGTTCATGGTTCCAGTCTCCATATCAGTCTTTGAGATGGAAGCCATTTGAAGAGTTTAGTTTTTGTGTGTGTGAGGGATCTTAAGATGGTTAGATCTTATATCAAGAGCCTGGAATGCTCTGATACCAATTGCAGGACCGTTTAAGGGCTTTAACACAATTACAACACAACAACACAAAGAGGAGATTAACTAAACTTTAATCAAACAGTAAACTGGGTTAACCAAAGTGATACAAAGAACACAAGTAAAGCAAGAGACAGAACAAGAGAGTATGGGTTTCAAGGATGTAGTATATTGCTTTCTCAAGTTCTTTTACAAGTGTTACAAAGTATATTTAAGATACAAGAAACTTGAAATACTTATACTACAACCTACAGCCGGCTATACTTTGAAAGCCAGCTGGATACAATTGACTAGACACTAACAAAATAAATTGTAGGATCAAAAGGCATATCTGCCTTTTGACCTTGTGACTATGACATGCCATAGCTCACATCCTTATACATTAAAAAAAGGATAAAGTACATAAAGTGAAAAGTTTCAGACTCAAGATCTCAATGTACAGTTACCAAAAGCATGGATCTTTTCACCAACTCTTGTAAGTTGGTGACTTTACAGAGATGCAGCGGAAAAGGTGCTTTATGGAACAGTACATCAGATAAAGCATGTGTACTAAAAGTCTTCGGAAGAAATCTGTCTTCATAGGATGAAGCTTCGGAAGACTTTGTCTCTGAAGCTTCGGAAGACTTCATGTTTGGCTTCGGAAGATATTGGTCTTGGCTTCGAAAGATTTTACACTTAGAGTGTTTTCAAATGTATTGTGTAAAACTTCCGAAGCATTCTTCACTTCAGTACTTAGTGCATGTTGCTGAGACACTTTGGATGTTTTGAGTTGCATCAGACTTAAGGAATCCTTACACCTTGTTTCAAAGGTTAATCACATGGAACCACAGTTAGTTACCTCAAAAAGGCAGGTGCTTAATCAGCAACTTATGATCACTGATCTCAAGGGTAAGCTATCTAAGAGGCCTACCAGACATGCTCAACCTTGGCCACGAGAACCTATGGATGTGTTGAGCCTAACCTCAAGCTCACTTGTGCAAGTAAGTGATGCTACCAAAAAGAAGAAAAAGCTACTACAATATTGAACATAGCAGTATTGCCAAGAGAAGGGACGCCAAGAGAAGGGACATTTTGGATGCACCACCCTCATATGCAATTATCTAGACACAACAACATCTTTTGGCCCACATCAATTTGGATGCCATCTTTCAACGCTTGTTTGAGGAGGCTTTTCTACCAAGGTCCATGTCACCTCCATCCAATCATAGGATGAAAGAATGACATTGATAAAGGAGCATTGGTGTTTTCTAGATTCTGGAATCAACAAGAAGTCTTTAACATCTAAAGCCTTGGATTATATAAAATGTTCCCTCTTTCAATCATGCCACTTGTCAATAAAAGTCAAAATAAACATGTTGACAATTTAGAAGAGATGATTCAAAAGAGGGTGTTTAAGGAAATCACAACAAGAACAAGCATGTATTAATAAAGGGTAGTAGGAAAAACAATTGATCAAGTGAATACTTAGTTGGAATGTAAGATTAGCATCATGGGAAACCCCTATTGAAGGCGCATTGTTGTCTATGTAAACCTTAAGAGTCTTGATCCTTTAGCACCAACCACTCTAAGAGAGACACCAGTTGGTGAAGGTGTCTCATAGTCTCTCCTGGCTAGAACGCCAATGAAGAAGAAATGGGAAAAGGTCAAATGTCTCTCTTCAATGAGTCACATAGGCCAGTGGTTGACAAAGGAAAGAAAGTTCTGTTTACTAAGGGGAATGATGAGATGTGTTAAATGCGAAACCTCAAGAAGACAAACATAGACTCCTAGTTTAATGAAAGCTACAATCAGGGCTGGCCAAGGGCCAAACAGTCAAGAAGATGAGTTAACAGAAGCAAAATTAAACAACATGGGAACTAGAAACTATAATGTTAATGATCTAATTTCGCTTCCCTTGGATGTTTTGACTGAACTGGTAGACACAAAGGTTCCTAAAGAGAGGAAAGAGGCTAAGGATGTTGTTTTTCTCCTTAAAACCAAAGAAGATAAAAAGAGAATAAAATTATATCAAACTCATGTCGTGTTCCTAGTTTAAGAGATACGTAAGATAGAAATTGTGGTTGTAGAGGAAGAAACTCAAGTAGACAAAGAACAAGATAGACAAAACATGATCAACTACTTGAGTGCCACAGGTTTCTACCAGGCACAATCATTACTCCCTCTATCTTGTGATTACATATTTTTTGAGTACCTTAACATATAGAACAAGAATTTCTTAGGGGAAAAAAGCTGCTAAGAGAAAGATGAGGGAGGAAGTTGAAAGATCAAGGGCCACCATAAAAGACAACAACAAGAAGTTTGAGGATAATCAAAAGATGGAAGGAAGCTTGGTCCCATGTCTCTATTCGCAATGAATGAGCACATTAGAACCAATACCTACTGTTAATCCATAACAAGTTTCACCTAAAGTCAAGATTCACCTAAAGCTGAGGTCAAGGTTGAACCCAACTAGGCAACAGAACCAAGACATACTTCTAATCCACAACAAGTTTCATCTTCTAACCCATAACAAGGCCCCAAACCTATGTGAAGGGGAAGGACCAAACTGAGAAGGAAAAGAAAGAAAATGTGATCAGATCAACCTTCTCAATTAAAATAGGAAGAGGAAAAAGATGGCCATTAGAAAGACTTGAAGTCAAAGAAAAAGAAGAAGTCTAAAGCATCACCTCTATACCTCATGATAGGTCAGAACATCTTTAAGGTAAACCAAAAGAGGCTGCTCGACCAACTCCTCGTGCAAAGCCTCTTGCTACTGAGAGACCCATCATGTGTTTGGTGTATTTAGCAAACACAAAAAGATGGTATGTCAGAAGAGATTAAGCAAGTCAACAAGCATTCTTTTAGAAAAACATACTTGACCTGCCTAAGCATGTTCTTTTGGACATTAAGAGATACTATGAAAGCCCGAAGAACTATACCAGCTGATGAAGAATGAATGGCTCTAATTCTAATGGTTTCAACCAAGTAGAAGTTCCAATTTTAAAGTAATCTTTAATTTTTGGTAGTATCAGCGTTGTACAACAGAATGTGAGTTATGACATGTCATAATCATATGTCAAAACACAATCTATATTTTGACTTTACATTGACCTTTTTGTCTAAATTAGTGTTCAGTTGGCCTTCAATGTATGACCGGCTATAGTTTTTAATATATAGTATCTCATTTATCAGTATTAGGACTAAGAAGCTTTGTAACACTTGTAACACTTAAGAACAAAATAAATCAACCTTGAAAACCGATCTTTGTGTTTACTTGATAATCTCCAAATGGAGTTCCTACTTGTTAGTTCATTATTTCAATTCCTAGTTTCCTGTTTGATCTGGTAATTGTGTTTACTTGATAATCTCCAAATGGGAAATTGTTGTTTAATAATAACCGGTCCTGCAAATATGATCCACGATGTTTGGGAGTATATATATGTATTATCTCCATGTTGTGCTAAGTATGTGGGTTGGGTGTCTACCTTTTCTTGTATAAAACTTTTCTACGGTCATTAGTGTGGGTAGTCTATGTGTATGCACCTAGGTTAATTGCTTTAGTTTAACAATTGTATGGTTGTTTTAGAGTCATGGGTTTCCTCTACCACATTCCTACTCGTTTAACCTTCAATAGGGAAACCTTCACTAAAGCAATCTTTGGTCACAACTAGAAAAACTAGCCTAATACAATTTACAGAAGAAATCTCTTAAAAAGGTTGTGTTTTATAACAAAAGGTTGAATTTGCTAAAAATACTTCTTTAATATAATGGAACATTTTCGAAACCTAATGCAAATTAATTTCGTTTTGTTGTAGTGACCTAGTGGGTATGATAATCTTTGGTCATTTATGTACTTTTGTCAAGAATTTTTAGTATTAAAATACATTTTATAAAATTAACAAATTTCTAAATTTGTTTTCCCTATCCTCTATTTATTCCCTTCTTTCTTTAGAAAACCAAAATTATATGATAGAAGTAGCCAAACAGGCATCAAAGGGACATAATGGTTGACATGGCGATTTTGACAAATGAAAGTGGAATACGGATGTGCCGTTGACTCGGTCTATTCATTGACCTAAGAGATAGCGCCTACAAACATAAAATTATTGGCAAATTGATACATAAAAAGTATAAGGTGAAGAGGAATCTTTGAATAGTTTTGTCTTCACATGTTGGTGACAAAATCCCCATAGGAAAATTTAAATAAACTATATACCTTATCCTTACATTTGTTTGCTTTTTTAATGGAACTAGTATCAAGACTAGTCCGTTGAAGTTGGGCATTAATCTTTATAAATCTAATCTCGAAATCTTATTGCCACTCATGTATTAGGGGACGTAGATATGTAACAAAATATAAGAAAATAAAAGCTTTACGTGTATTAACAAAATTCGAAACTTTATAAAAAATAAATAGTCACAAACCCGTTGCGGAGAGGCTAATAATATTTGAAACTTTATCTAAAAAAGAGATAGTTATACGAATTTAATGTCAAAATATTTATAAAATGTATTTGTCAACTTAAAATTCGGATTTTTTTTCAAACATATATTTTAATAGCTATAGAGGAAAAAACATTTTAAAAAATCAAAAAATTGAATGATTTTTTATGACTTATACTATTGTGATTTCATAACTTAATATATTACGAGACAACTCTTATTTGAATGAACTTTACATTCAAACATGGGTGAAAAATAAATAATTAATAGGACACAAATAAAGGTATAAGAGGATATCATATTTAAATAGTTTTAAAAGAACACCAAAAAAAACCAAAAACTTGTGATTGGACAAAATACAAATAATTAACTATACGGTGTAACAAGTAAGTATAGTTGTATATTTTATCCGGTGAAATCCTAACTTTCATACTACTTGGCACCCATCAAGGAACATTAAGATTTTATGTTAATAAAAGTTACCCAGACAAATCACATCTTGATAGAGAAGATGTACATCCCTTATAAGAATACTTTGTACGTACAATGGTGTGTTCGGTTTTTTGTAATGGTCCATTAAGTTATATCCTAGCATATATTGTGTTTATCTCATATAATCATGTGTCATGCTTAAACTATCATGTTTCCACCAGACACATTTAACCATCAGTTTTTGGTGCATTTAACAACTTCGAGGCACTTCTCATTCTTTAGGATCTCAAGACATTATATATATACATATATATATATATATATATATATATATATATATATATATATATATATATATATTATATATAATATATATATATATATATATATATATATAATTGTGTGAATTTGTTAAGAATGTACAATCAAACATTAGTCAGCATGAAAATTGATATTATCCTCGTCCATCCATATCATATACGATATGCATTAATACATTTGATGGAAACAATATAGCACAAGATAGACCAAATTAGCTAATTAGTCTAAGCAATTAGGGATAATTCATTCATAGCAAGTTCACTATTAAATAAGGAAGGACATATATAAGTCCATGGTTTGTTGGTTGACTGGATATTCTAAATTAGTTTTATATGGACAAATTCGAAATTTTTTTAGACAGACCAATTAAAACAATTTGACTGAGTCATCTTTCTAGTGTGAACTTGTGAAATTCGCCTGCCAACATTTTAGACCACTAATTTGTTTGATAATATTCGAAATGTAGTGTTTCAATATAATTTAATTAAATTAGCGTTCACACGTGAATAGCTGCATGCATGTCTTGGTCTGTACACTGTTATGAATGAACGGTGATTATATTCAATTTATTATCAAATTTTATCCAACAATTAAAATCGCTTTATTTATACTAATGTTAAGATAATACGCATAAAGGTAGTGATCATGTCATGCATAGTATACAAATAATGTCAAGTTGAACCGATATTGATCTTCAGAAGAAATTAAAAATACAATTTTGACCAAATACTTAAACTGAAAACTAATTTTAAAATAATAGCCAGTTGGCGGGATGATTAAAGATAAGGAACTATTCGCATGACGTCGACTCCCCCATCTTTAACTCAAAAAAATATGTAAAACATATAGAGAATTCTCTATTTACAGAAGTGTGATAATTATTCTTGTTAAAAACAGATCTACTTTTATTTATAGTTATTAAATAAAGCGGATATTAAGAAATGATCGATTGCGCTTCCTTTTACCTTTGGATAGTTACGGGTTAAACTCCAGTTTCAGGCAAAGATAATTGGAGAAAGTTTTTGTGTATTGACCTAGATCACATGTTAATATTTATACAATATTGTTAGATATTCTACTAGACGTAGAGTCTTTCTTATTATGTTACACTAGCAAATATCACGTGACTTTTAGATGCCTTGTCTTAATCGATTTAGGCTGATGTACATGGTTTGACAAAATGTTTTACATATGAAAGTGAATGATGGTTAGGCACATGCTAAGTATTTGCTAGTATGAGTGTCTCTAACAAACTGTTTTATTCTTTTTATTTACCTACCATATTGTAAAACGAATGCGTAAAAAAAGATGAACAACATAACCTATGAGTAGGAATGTAACACCCGGTTATTCCTTTAAACTTAGTAAATAAAAAAATTAAGTGAAGAAAAAGAAATAAATAATATTTTACCCAAGTTGAGTGGTAAAAAGTGTCAAAGAATAAAAAGGTTTGAAAAAGTGAGTGTAAAAGGTGATAGCCACCCATCACTCTCTCCACACCCACAAAATTCGGATCTTGTTACAAAGAGAAAGAAAGGGAGCTGAAATTTCTGGATTTTGAATAACAAGAGCTGAAAAGTTCGAATTCAATGTAAGAATTCGTGTGTTTAAGGTGTTCTTGACTGGTTTCATCGTCGGTTATGTGCTTATGTATGTTGTGTGTGTTTGGTTGTGTGTTTTTAGTGGGTTTCTAGGTGGTTGAACTCAATTGCAGACGAGTTTGGAAGAAGACTTACTCAAGAGCTGCTAAGGTGAGTTTTAGGACCCCTCTTTTACAGGTTTTTCACTGTTTTGGGGCTGCAAATGCATTAATGTATGTTTTTATAAAACTGGGTTTCATACTTGTATGTTTGAATGTGTGTATGTTGCTGGTATGGTTTGATGTTGGGTTATGTTCATGTTTGGTGATAAAATGGTTGTGTTTCTAAGGCTTAGAATGTAAAATTTAAGCTTAGAACATGAAAGATGAGATTTGGAGACTGAATCTGATGAATAGTGTGTGCCCTAGGCTGCTCATGCGCCCAAACAGTAGTTCATACGCCTAAGTTTAGAAAAACTGCTAAAGTGTTGACAAATGCGGATGAACAGTTGATGTGGATGAGTAAGTCATGCGACTGAGGAAATGCAGATGAGTAAGTCATGCGACTGAGGAAATGCGGATGAGTAATTCATGCGACTGATGAAATGCAGATGAGTAAGTCATGCGACAAAGGAATGCGGAAGAGTAAGTTCATGCGACTGAGGACATGCGGATGAACAAAGTTAATGCGGATGAACAAATGCGGATGAAAAAATGCGGATGAGTAAAGTCAATATGGATGAACAAATGCGGAGAACAAAAAAGGAAATTCGGATGAACACTTAGAATATTTTCTGACTTTTTGGGGAAAACGTAAAATGTAGGCTTTGACTTGGGACGTTTCCAAGGGCTCATGTAAGCTGACTTTTGAGGTCATAGATGATGTGATGGGCATAGTATGATGTTGTGATGTATGATGTATGGTTGATGCTTATTGCATGATAGTATCTATGATGTATGTTATGTATGATGATGATGCCTGGTATGGTGATGTTGTATGTGTATGTTAAAGTTCCTGTATGTATGTTTATGTTCCCATGGCTCTACGTTGTATGTTAATGAATGAAATGAAAGTATTATGTAATGTAAAATGAAAGATAATGAAAAGAGGATATAATGATAAAGTGCATGGATTAATGAGAGAGAAAGTAAAGTAAGTCTTGCAAGCCTTGTATGTGGAAACATGCCCAATGAAGGGTGTTAGTTCAATGGTGTATGTGTTAGCTACCCCAGAAGGATGCACACCGGGGTCCATCGTTATGACCGACCATTTGTATAGTGATTACTCACCTCGGTGCTGGTGCCAGGCTATGTGCAGTGTGGAAGTCATTTATGATCTTCGGCCCAGTACCCGAGTTATGCATAACGTTAGGGGTGTAGTATATGGTGGTTTATCGTGATTACTCACCTCGGTGTTAGTGCCAGGCTATGTGCAGTGTGGAAGTCATTTATGATCTTCGACTCAGTGCCCGAGTTATGCATAATGTTAGGGGTGTAGTATACGGTGGTTTATAGTGATTACTCACCTTGGTACTGGTGCCAGGCTATGTGCAGTGTGGAAGTCATTTATGATCTTCGGCCCAGTACTCGGGTTATGCATAATGTTGGGGGTGTAGTATACAGTTGGGATCTTTCTCGCTTACCCCGGTGCTGGTGCCAGGCTATGTGCAGTGTGGAAGCCAATATGAACTTCGGCCCAGTACCCCATTTGTTTGGGGCATAGCTGATGACACTGATCCAGATAGTGATAAAGAATGTGATAAAGAAGGAAAGAATTAAAGAAACTATATGGTGAATAGTAAAAGAAGATAATAATGATATTATCTATGTGTACGTATGATGTGTGATCACATGCAAAAGCAAAGAACGGTTTTAATGAAAGTAAAGTATGTTTTATTATAAAACTAGAACTCAATCCGCAACGCTGACTTTTATGCATTTTTCAGTTGGCAGGTAAGGTTGCTGAGGATGGCACGGGACAGCTACTCAGCTCTTTTGGATGGCATCCGACTTATAGTGCTTTTGTGTTGAAATGTAAGATGTATTTTGTAATTTGATAACAATGTATTATTTTGCAAAAGCTTTTGTAATGCAATGAAATGTGTGTTTAAATGTTTCCGCTGCAATGTTTTTATCAAGTTAACGAAATTATATGTTTTATGAGTGATGATTGGCTAGCTTTAAGCGTGTCAGGAACGGGGCCTTACAATTTGGTATCAGAGCCAAAGTTTAAGTGAAACATGTAACTTTTCAAAATAAACCTAAACTTAAATTGAGAATAGGACGGAAAGAGAAGGGATGTCAATCCGAGTAGCTGCGTGCCATCAGGTATTTTCTTAATGTTAACCGGTATTACGTGCGCATGTTATGTGGTTATGTGTTGCTGGTAGATTTAGATCCTGATGTAGTCAGGATAGGTAATGCTTGCGGATGAAGAGTAATGTAAGTGGCTAATCCCAACTGGCCACTATAATTAGGGACTTACTATACTTGACATAAACTAAGTTATTCCTTTGAATTACCGTGTTGGTGTTTGAATCTTTGAGTGTGTGTGTTAGAGGATGGCCGATGGTAGATCATCTAAAGCTTCGCATGGTGGAGGTGGTGGTGCATGTGGTGCTGAACCACGGGTCACGAGAGGAAGACCTACAGTTGAAAAGGTGGTTTATGAAGAACCCAAGCCCCTCATCCAGAGGGCGAGAAGAGAGTGCTAATCTGAGAGCCTTAGTGAAGGAGGCGGTTGTGGAGGAAGTGCAGCAGGTCATGCAGACTATCCTATCGTCTGTGGTGACCGAAGTGATAAAGGTTGTTAGAGATGGGGAGAAAAAGGAAAGGAGTAAACCTACAGGCAAAAGGACACAACCCGAGACTGAAACGGTTTTCTCTGATGACGAAGAGGAAGAGGAAGAAGAAGAGCCTACGCCGGAGGCGGCTCGAGGTTGCAACTATGGGGCATTTCAATGATGTAAGCCCCCTACTTTTGATGGTAAAGGCACTGCTGCTACTGCTCACCGGTGGGTAAGAGAAATGGAAGATGTTCTTAACATCACCGAGTGCCAAGAGGATCAGAAAGTGAACTTTGCGCCCACTCTTTCATGGACTTAGCTTTATGCTAGTGTAACAATATTGTCCAAGCTGAGGGTAGTCAAGCTATTGGGATAATGAAGTGTTCTGAGTTGAAAAGATTGGTGATTGAGGAGTTTTGTCCTCCTAGGGAGATGGACAAGGTTGAGACAGAGTTCTTGCAGCTGGAGGCGGGAACCATGACACATCAACAATACACCACTATATTCAACGAAATGGCATAGCTGGTGCCACATCAGGTGACCCCCTGTCACGAAAGATTAAGAGGTACATTCAGGGGCAGCTAAGGTTGCTGAGGATGGTACGGGGCAGCTACTAAGTTCTTTTGGATGGCATCCAAATTTATAATGCTTTTGTGTTGAAATGTAACATGTATTTTGTAATTTGATTACAATGTATTATTTTGCAAAAACTTTTGTAATGCAATGAATACGTGTTTAAATGTTTCCGCTGCAATGTTTTTATCAAGTTAACGAAATTATATGTTTTACGAGCGATGATTGTTGAGCTGTAAGCATCTCGGGAACAGGGCCGTACAAGGAACGTAACATATAAAGTATAACATAATAGTAACTATTAAAGTATAAATGTGATAGTCACGTATTGAGTATGAATATGATTGTAACCTATACAATATGATGTGATAGTAATGTGTAAAGTTATTATCATGATCGATTTCACATATTATTATGATTGATAATTATATTAAGATGGATGTGTTTGTGTATGATATCAAGGAACATTAAACAAACTGAAACATATATTATTAATCAAATGATTACAAAACCAAATCAGTTTACATAATTTAAGATAAATCCATTAAATGTGAGCTCCTCTCAGTTGGCCTATCACACAACTGTCTTCTCTTTCAATCTCAAAGTATTTTTACAAAAATATAACACACATAATGAAATACAAAGTAAAATATAAATTTATACTCTCTAGATATCCTCATGTGACAACATGAGGTTGTCATGCGAAAACTCCAAGTTCTCGTGTGATAAGATTTTCATTAACATATTGGAGTTCTCACATCCTCATAGTTCTCGCATGATTTAAGTTTTTAATTTTCAATTGATATTGCAATCCATAAAAGCTAGTTACTTACAATTTCCCCTATGAATAATGATATCAAGATATGTTTCACTTCGATCACACATTTTTATACATTATCTGATTCTTGTATATATTTCACTTTAGACTTCCTCTTTTAGTGGTAACCTTCTCTAAATATATAGCTTAATAAAGGATATCAGGTCCAAATGAAGATAAAATCACTTTATTATGATTACTTATAACTTAAGGTGTATTAGGCATATGACAAAGAGTTCTAACTTTCATTTTAAAATTCCGAAGAACCTAATTCTTCTTCTGATGACAAGAATATATGACAATGAACTAGATCATCTAAAGTATTCTTCCCCTTTGTAAGATGTAATAAGCCTATATTTTCAAAGCAAAAATACTAAACAATCTTGATTCTTCACTTGATCAAACATCGTAAAAATCCCTGTAATGTATCAAACTTCAAATCATCCAGAATCTTCCAAGAAATATAAGCCAAAACACTTGTTCCAAAACCTTTAAATATTTAAAACTTTTTGCATTTGGAAGATGTTCTCGTATTTGGCAATGTTTTTGCAAAAATAATAATCAGTCATAGTTTTTGCTTGAATGATGATGTTTTCACAAGCTAAGGTTTTTTCAAGAGAAACTATTCAAAAATGACAGTTACTAATGTAAGGATTTTGCATTTTTCTCGTAAACGTATTTTCTCATGAAAAGTTTCTCATGCAATAGTATTCTAATGGAAAGTTCTCATATGAAAATTTCTCGCATAAAAGTTCTCGTATAAAAAGTTTTCGCATGAAAAAGTTGTTAGTAAAAAGTTTTCTGATAAAAATGTTTTCGCATAATACGGTTAGTCAACCAAAATATTCAACCAAAATCAACCTTTTTGAGTTTCAATCGCTGCTACGGTCGCAAATTCGTTTTCCACCATTAAAACTCATAGATATTGAACGTAATGATGTAGATCATTAGTTTTGCAAGTAACAAAGTTGATTATTCGTCTGCTCGTCTTCGATTTTCATTATACCTTTCTAATCGAGTCAAAACCGACCAAAACCTTTAGGTCTTTAATTTTCATGTCTAACGTCTTATAATTAATGATCACAAAAAGAAAATTCATGCATTAAGAGTAACACCTTGCTCTGATACCAAATATAAAGTCCTCATAATGATCGATTACACATATTGTGCACTTGATAATCATATTAATACGGATGTGCATGTGTATGATATCAATGAAGATTAAACAAGGTCAAACATATTTAATAATCAAATGATTACAATGCCAAATGAGTTTATATGTTTAACCTCGATCCATTGAGCTTCCCGTGGGCGGCTTATCACACAACTATCTGCTCTCTCACCCTCAGAACATGTTTACAAAATGAAACACACATAATTAAATACAATGGAGAACATCTATAAATACTCGATGGATGTTCTCGGGCAACAATATGAGGTTGTCGTGTGAAAACTCTGAGTTCTCGCATGATAAGATCTTCATCAACACACATAATAAATACAAGGGAAGAACATCTATTTTTGTTTTTTCTTTTCACTTGATATTGTAATTAGGAGTATACACCGTGGCTGAGTCGAGCTCGAGCTCATTTAGCCTCGAGTTTAGATCTTTTCACATTTAGAAATCTCGAGCTCTCGCTTGCGTCATTTATAATTTTATTTCTAAATATCGAGATCTGCTCATACAAAAATATCAGTTTCGATCTAAGTCCCGGCTCAGCTAGTTTATCGTTATATTAATATATTTTATTCTTTTATGACTACTTTTATATTCTTAATAATAAAAATTATGAATAGCATAATATATATTATTTAATTAATTTTCTCATAATAATATGTATAGTAATATGAATTATGTAAATTTATATTTATATATATATATTTTTATGTATATAATAAATTATATAATACCAAAAAGCTCGTTTAGGGTAGCGAGCTGGCTCGAGCTCGATGTCTGAACCCGGGGCTCGAGCTCATTTAGTAAACAAGCCTTGATGTGATCTCGAGATCGAGCTCGAGCATTCGAGCTTTTTTTATCCGATCTCGAGTAGCTTGAGAACCCGCTTGGCACGCTTACACTCCTAATTGTAATCCATAAAAGCTAAGTCCTAACATAATGAAAAATAGAAAGTGTGGATAAAGAATATGATAGAGTCAATACTTGTTGTGAAGTAGAAAGTTAAATGATATATAAAAGAGTCTTGCAAGCGACATTTAATTAGTGCATGCCTTATATAAATGAGCCTTAGAGAAGTTTGATGACTTATGTAAATGAGCCTTAGACGAGCCCAATGTAATGATCATCACATTACCAAATAGATCGATCTTATCATTGTGATGCAGAATATAAACAATCACAAAGTAGAAGAAGTAGAATTAATCACTAGAAAACATGAGTAAATAAACTTCATTTTTATTGCTCTCTGAATTTAGTGTTTATATTAAGTGTACAATTCATGAAATGCATATGCATATGTATATGTATATGCATATGCATATGCATATGCATATGCATATGCATATGCATATGTATACGTATATGTATAGTATATGAATTATGCGTATAAGTATACGTATACGTGTACGTATACGCATACGTGTACGTGTACGCATACGTGTACGTGTACGCATACGTGTACGTGTACGCATACGGTACGTGTACGCATACGTGTACGTGTACGCATACGTGTACGTGTACGCATACGTGTACGTGTACGCATACGTGTACGTGTACGCATACGTGTACGTGTACGCATACGTGTACGTGTACGCATACGTGTACGTGTACGCATACGTGTACGTGTACGCATACGTGTACGTGTACGCATACGTGTACGTGTACGCATACGTGTACGTGTACGCATACGTGTACGTGTACGCATACGTGTACGTGTACGCATACGTGTACGTGTACGTATACGTGTACGTGTATTTATATGTATATGTATACGTATATGTATACGCATACGTATATGTATACGTATACGTATACGTATACGTATACGTATACGTATACGTATACGTATACGTAACGTATACGTATACGTATACGTATACGTATACGTATACGTATACGTATACGTATACGTATACGTATACGTATACGTATACGTTACGTATACGTATACGTATACGTATACGTATACGTATATGTATATGTATATGTATACGTATATGTTATGTATATGTATATGTATATGTAATGTATATGTATATGTATATGTATATGTATATGTATATGTATATGTTATGTATATGTATATG
The DNA here is from genome assembly GCA_025506515.1 of Flaveria trinervia. Lineage (NCBI taxonomy): Eukaryota > Viridiplantae > Streptophyta > Magnoliopsida > Asterales > Asteraceae > Flaveria > Flaveria trinervia. Next base: position 55,233,379 of record CM046447.1, on the reverse strand, counting down.
TATATGTATATGTATATGTATATGTATATGTATATGTATATATATACATATATCTATATATATACATGTGTATATATATGTATATATATACATATATCTATATATATACATGTGTATATATATGTATATATACATACTTATACATATATATATATATATATATATATATATATATATATAATATATATATTGAAATTAATTGAATCAGAAAGTAACTGGCTTGAGTATAACTAGACTGTAAGTCTTAGTCTGTTTTAGCATGGAGTCATTGTATTCATAAAACCTTGATGTGTTACCCACTTCAGTCATAGATGTCACACCCCAACCTTGACGGCGGAATCGTCGAGATGTGAGGGTTAAGATTGTTCACAGCCACATAACGCTATATTTAAGTGTAAATATCAAAATTACAAGTTCAAAAGTCATTACAAACATAAGTCACAAAACATGAAATTATCCCAAATAAAACAAAACGTAGCATAACATTTATTTATTTAACTAGGTCCAAGTCCTAGTTTTATTTCCAAGCTTCAAAAGTCCACTTTAAACTTGGGGATTTCCTGAAACATGATAAAAATAAAAGTCAACTAAAAATAGTTGTGAGTTTCCAAGGTTTTTATACATAAGATGATAAAGTTACAAGTAGCAATTCATGTCATAGGTCATAAGCAAGTAAGGTTATAGAACACATATCGTCACAACCAAACCTCGACTTGATTACAAGTATAAAAGATTGGCTAAGTGTATTTGGTTCCCATGATGAACAAGCATACGTCATCAGGAGCCGGCAATACCTCGGCTTTAGCACCAAATAGGCTTGTCAGGCCCAAAGATCTAAGACGTCGCCAGGCTAGCAATAGTTAATGATTGTAAACAAACTATGTATCTCATATAAACACTTACAATACACAAATAACCATGACATAATAATAAGATGAATTGCATGTGCTTACAAGTCTCAAACGTTTATAAGTGTACAATGCATAGATATCATGTTTTACCCCAAAGTAGTGTGAAATAAAATAAAATGGGGCAAGGAAAACTCACTTGATAATATGTATATAATGGAGATTATTTAAGAATAGTAAACGTCGTTCCAAGATGACGTCACAAGGCACCTAAACATATGTAATTACAAGATTTAAGTTTAATGATTGAATTATTGATTTAACGAGAGTTAAAATTTCGAGTGGAGTTTGAGGATCTTTGTAGTCGTCTAAAAAAAATGTACAAAGATATATACCATTTGTGTAAATTATTATAAAAAAAACATTATTCACGATAATAACTAGTGAAGTTTAAATATAACTTGAATAAATATGAAATAATCAAAATTTTAACGATAATAACTTAATAGTAATATTTGGACCATAATAATTTATTAATTTATCATTCAAAGTCCATTTTAATAGAAATTATCCACGAACATCCTTTGTTAAAATTCTTTTTTTTTTAATTAATTAATTAACTTTAGAAAAATTATAGAAAATAATTTGATGTCTTTGAAAAATATTTAGAGTTTACAAAAACTCTTTTTATTATTAAAAATTTTCTATAATTTATTTAGGGCTGAAAAGCCTTCAAAAAAATGTTTGAGGGTGCCCGGGTTCGAACCCGGGACCTCTAGGTGGTGATGAGAGCGTTTAACCAGTGAACCAACGCATCCAGCCGCGGTAGATCTTGGTTTTAAACATTAAAAACCCACATAAACAAAACCCCCAATTTCATAAGAACCCTAGTTCGAATTTGAATCAAATTAGGCGTTAAATCGATGTTGTTAATGGTAAAGATCATGGGGCTTTTGTTCCCCATGTAAAATCGAGCATGTACATGTATTTAATTACCCGATTCGAAGATGTGTTGATGATGAACAGACGAAGTTTCAACCGAAGAACAAGTCGCGACCGTGAGTGCAATAGTTCAAGTAATCTTCAATGATATTCAAATCAAAGGTGCAGATAGCTTCGTGTGATGGTCTGGACTCAAAGCCCTCTGTCATTTTGATCTTTGAACACAATAGGGTAGTGTTCGACTAGTGTGCAGGTCGCGATGAGGATGATGCTTAAATTCGTTGATTATGTTTGATTCGGGTGAAATTGAAAGGTGTAAACGGTTGAGATAGACAGAAGATGATTGTACTCAGTTAATTCGATTATTATTGTGTTTTAATGACAAAACGGTCATGAGTTAAAAAGTTTCGGTATATGATCGAATTGACTTGGTAACCGATGTATAACTCGATTTTTAAGTGCATTCAAGTTCGAAGCACGTATGCGAAGCGATTCGGATAAAGTTCGGCTACGAAACAACCGTTTTTTTTGATGTTTTAATCTCGCCGGACTTTGGCCGGAGTGTGGCCGGAGTCGCGGCCGAATTACGGGAATGGGCGGGGTTTGGGTTGAAAGTTTGAAATGTTACACTTTGCCCCTTTTAGTTTAACAGTTAACATTTCATGCTTAAAGTTCTATATTAAGTTTCCAAATAAATTGACAAAACAACCCCCAAGCTTAAATTTAAGTTTATAATTTAATTATGGTTAGTTTAAAATCTTTATTATTAGTAATCTCATTATTACTAATACTATTATTCAATATTATTACTTATTATTATATTTACTTTTATTAATTAACCTTATTATTATTATACATACTTAACATTTCATGAAACCCAATTACAATAAATAATAAACACAAACAATCACAAAAGTTTCAAAATTGACAAAGATAACCTTTGTAAGAGTAAACGAAGTTAACTTCTAGTTAACAAAAATACGAGATGTTACAGTCTCCCCAACTTAAAGGATTTCGTCCCGAAATTAAAAGAAATGAAACTATACAAATAAGAACGGTATCTCTCCTTCATGTGCTCCTCCGTTCCCAAGTAAATTCAGCGCCACGTTTATTTTCCCAACGAACCTTGACGATTGGGGTTGTTGTGGTTCTAGTCTTTTTCATTATGCGGTCCATGATCTCAACAGGTTTCTCGACAAAATGTAATGACTCGTCAATCTGGATGTCTTCCAACGGAACATGCAGACTTTCGTCAGCCAAACACTTTCTCAAATTTGAGACGTGGAACACCGGATGAATTCCACTAAGATCGGAAGGTAACTCTAGTTTATAAGCCACTTTCCCAATCCTTTTCAGGATTTTGAAAGGTCCTACAAACCTTAGAGCCAGTTTGCCCTTCTTTCCAAACGAACCACCCCTTTCCATGGTGAAACCTTGAGAAGAACCATCTCCCCAACTTGGAATTCTAATGGCTTACGTCGCTTGTCAGCATAACTCTTTTGACGACTTCTCGCCACTTCAAGGTTCTTGTGAATAATAGAAACTTTATCGGTCGTCTCTTGTATAAGTTCAGGACCAGTGATGAAGTTTTCACCGATGTCGGTCCAACAGATCGTGAACGACATTTACGACCATAAAGTGCTTCAAACGGTGCCATCTTGATACTCGAGTGGTAACTATTGTTATACGAAAATTCCGCGAGCGGTAGATGCGTATCCCAATCGCCACCAAAGTCAAGAACACAGAGACGTAGCAAATCCTCCAAAGTTTGGATCGTTCGCTCGGTTTGGCCATCAGTTTGAGGATGGTAAGCCGTGCTTAGATCCAATTGTGTACCCAAAAGTTCTTGCATAGACGACCAAAAATGTGAAGTGAAACGAGCATCTCGGTCAGATATGATGTGCAGAGGTACCCCATGACGACTTACAATCTCATCAACGTATATACGAGCTAACTTTGATGTCTTGTAAGTGTCACGTATGGGTATAAAATGTGCCGATTTGGTCAATCGGTCAACGATCACCCATATGCTATCATGTCCTCGAGAGGTTCGGGGTAGCTTTGTTATGAAGTCCATGGATATGTGTTCCCATTTCCACATAGGGATCTCGGGTTGCTCAAGTAATCCACTTGGACGTTGATGTTCGGCTTTACTTTCGTACATGTGAGGCACTTAGCTACATAAGTCGCTATGTCTTTCTTCATTCCAGGCCACCAATATTGGCCACGTAGGTCCATGTACATCTTATCGGAACCAGGATGAATTGAATAACGAGTTTGATGAGCTTCGTTCATAATAAAGGTACGAATGTTATCGCGATTTGGAACCCAAATACGATTGGCGAAGTACATCAATCCATTGGATTTCGTTTCCAATTGGGTTAGAAGATTATGCTCCAACTCATCTTTCATTCTCCCTTCTCGTTGAATCATTTGTTGAGCCTCCAGGATGCTAGACTCGATGTCACTATCTATTCTCAGGTTTTGTAGTAGTACGGTGGTCTCATTGACATCTAGTCGAATTTCAGTATCGAACTCACCCAATGTGTCAAACCATTGACGTCGATCTCGAATTTCTTGAAATGAGATCATCTTGTTGTGAATCTTTCGGCTCAGTGCATCGGCCACAACGTTTGCCTTACCAGGATGGTAACGAATGTCACAATCATAGTCACTAATCAACTCCACCCAACGACGTTGTCTCATATTGAGATCTTTTTGATTGAAAACGTGTTGGAGGCTTTTGTGATCGGTGTAGACTATACATTGCGTACCATACAAGTAGTGCCTCCAAATCTTCAAAGCAAATACAACAGCACCAAGCTCGAGATCATGAGTTGTGTAATTCACCTCGTGAACCTTCAATTGCCTCGATGCGTAAGCTATGACCTTCCCTCGTTGCATAAGAACACAACCAAGGCCTTGCTTAGATGCATCACAATACACGGTGAAATCGTCGTTTCCATCGGGTAGGGTCAATATAGGAGCATTGCACAACTTATGCTTTAACGCTTCAAAAGCTTCTTCTTGCTCGGAACCCCACTCGAAGGGTTTATTCTTTTGTGTCAAGTGGTGAGCGGTTTCGCGATCCTCGAGAAATTGGCAATGAACGCCGATAATAACCAGCAAGACCAAGAAAAGAACCAACTTCGGTAGGAGTTGTAGGAACACACCAATTCTTCACAGCTTCCACCTTTGCAGGATCAACGTGAATTCCTTGACTATTCACCACGTGTCCTAGAAATTGAACTTCCTCGAGCCAGAAATCACACTTCGAGAACTTTGCGTACAATTGCTCTTTCTTTAACAACTCAAGAACCAATCTCAATGCAGCTCATGATCGGTGTTGGACTTGGAATAAATAAGTATGTCATCAATAAAACGATCACAAACTTGTCTAGATAAGGCTTGCATACTCGGTTCATGAGATCCATGAAGACAGCAGGAGCATTGGTTAAACAAAAAGGCATCACCATAACTCATAGTGTCCATAACGAGTACGAAAAGCGGTCTTTGGGATGTCATCCTCATGAACTCGTAATTGATGATATCCAGAACGTAGATCAATTTTCGAGAATATGGCAGCTCCTTGAAGTTGATCAACACAGTCATCGATTGAGAAAGAGGATAACGATTCTTGATGGTAAGTTTGTTAAGCTCGTGATAATCGATGCACATACGAAACGATCCATCTTTCTTCTTCACGAAAAGAACAGGTGCACCCCAAGGCGAAGAACTAGGATGGATGAAGCCCTTCTCGGACAGCTCTTGCAGTTGACAAGAGAGTTCTTGCATTTCCGATGGTGCAAGCCGATATGGTGACTTGGCCACGGGGTTTTGCTCCCGGTATCAAGTCAATTTTAAACTCGACTTCACGCACGGGAGTAACCCACTAAGGTCTTCGGGAAATACTTCAGGAAAGTCTCGTACGATAGGGACATCCTTAAGTTCTTTCCCTTTGACTTTCGTGTTGACCACATAAGCCAAGAAGGCATATACTTCTTGTTTAAGCATTTTCGGGCTTGGGTGCAAGACATGAGTTTAAGCCCTTTAGAAGATTTTTCACCGAACACCTTCAACGTATCTCCAGAGGGTAACGGTATACGAATGCACTTCTCGAAACAAATGATCTCGGCATGGTGTTTGGCTAACCAATCCATACCAATGATGACGTCAAAGCTCCAAGTTTCATAGGGATAAGATCGATAAGAAAATCATGCGTGTCAAGACTTAAGATGCAATCACGAACGATAACGTCAACGGTAATTGGTTCTCCATCGGCAACTTCAACAGTAAGAGGTCTTTCTAGTTTCGTATGTGGCTTAGCAAGTATGGGTTCAAACTCTAATGAAACAAAACTTTTATCGCTCCAGAATCAAATAGGACATAGGCATAAGTTTTGTTAATAAGGAACATACCTGTTCAATTTTTAAGGTATTTAACAATACAGGTAGAATATGAAATGAATTCGATCACAAAATTTAAGGGTGAGTTAACGTACCATTCACCACATCGTTGTTTGCTTGTGCTTGGTTAGCGTTGATGTTGAAAGCACGTCCTCGGGCTTGTGGAACATTACCCACAAGACGAGGCATTGTGGGCGAAAATGACCAGGTTCCCCACAGTTGTAGCAAACACGGTTTGTGACCACAGCGGCATTGTTAGGTGCACGGTGGCAAGTCGCCACCAAATGACCATATTTACCGCATAAGGTGCAAATGCGGCATGGTTGATTCCCCGGATGATGATATCTACACGTGTTGCACATCGGTTGAGGACCAGCATAAGCCCTAGCCCCAGGCACTTGTGCCAGGTGTAGCTGCAGGTACAAGTTGTCTTTGGGGTTGTTTGGGTGCAGCCACGGCATAGTTACGTGCCGGTGTGAACTTGCGCTTCTTGTTGTTTTGGGCTGTTAGACGGTTCAGCTTTGGTCTCCTTACCCGCCTCGGTAGCCGTCTTCTCCACCTTCTTTGCACCCTTCACAGACATGGTGCCCGCTCTTATATGGTTCTCGGTGAGTTGAGCGGTGATTGTAATGGCTTCTTCCAAGGTTGTGGGTCGGCTACCCACCACAGCATCTTGAATTTGGGGTGGTACACCCTTAATGAACTTCTCGATGTTGCGGGGAACAGTGTCGACCATATGGGGCAGCAGTATACTCAACTCATGATGCCTAGTTGAGTAGGCCAAATGATCACCATCATTTTGTTTCAAACTCCAGAACTCTTCTTCCAACTTTTGCAATTCACTTCTTGGGCAGAACTTCGCGATGGCGATGTTCTTGAACTCTTCCCATATAAGTGCTAGAATGGCATCGGGTCCACGATTCCTCTTCTCGCTATTCCACCAGGTAAGAGCCCTTTGTTGGAACATACTAGTGGCATAACGAACCTTGAGTGCATCAGGACACTCACAATTGATAAAGGTATTCTCCATGCTTTCGAACCACTCAAGAAGGCCAATGGCTCCTTCCTTGCCACTAAAACTAGTGGGCTTGCAAGAGCTGAAGTGTTTGAAGGTGCAAGTTTGATTATTCCCGTGTTGATTGTTCCCGTTTTGATTGTTGCTATTCTCTCCATGACCATTTCCATTGTTGCTAGCGTTGGTCATTAAGGTGCTATTAAGTTCAGCAAGCATAGTCGGAATGACAGCAGCCATTTGTCGAGCAATCATGGCGGCTAACTTACGATCGGAACTTCCACGCTTTCCATGATGACGAGACATGCTGGAATATACAAATGAGTTAGATATGAGAATTGGAATAACAAGGATTAATGTTCAACAAGGATAAGGCAAAAAGTTGTAAGGCACATGGAATGGTTCCATTTGGTAACGCATCACCATTTGGAAACGTTGACACATCAAGGTAAGTTGACTCACTCGCCTTAGAAATTCGTGTATGTTGACCATGGTTTATCACTCATCCCAGAAATCCCCATGTAAGCATAACTAGTCCCGTAGGATTTATGCGATATGCTTGCCTTAGCCCGATGGCCTTTTGCCAGGAAATCCAGAATACAGGTGTCCATGTGTCACACAAAGTTCTTAGGTTTATGAAATCAAAACCATGATGAGATTTACATAGATTAGACATAAGTCTAAAGATTCAATCCTTAAGCATAAGTATACGATTCCACGTGTTGACGAGAATAAGATTAAGAAGTTTCATTTGTCGGGGAGAGTCAATGAGTCAAAGTTAAGTTTAGGGAGACAAGTAACAAAATTTAGACAATTACAAGGCATCCTATGCTAAGGCATCAAGTTGCACATAAAGTATAGCATTATGTAGCATGTAACAATATATATATTTCCAAGAATATAAATATTATCCTATGAGGTTCATGCATAAGCTATAGTCTAGGTCACCATTACTAATAACCTAAATCCCTATAGTTATGGGCTCTGATACCAATCTGTCACACCCCAACCTTGACGGCGGAATCGTCGAGATGTGAGGGTTAAGATTGTTCACAGCCACATAACGCTATATTTAAGTGTAAATATCAAAATTACAAGTTTCAAAAGTCATTACAAAATAAGCCACAAAACATGAAATAATCCCAAATAAACAAAACGTAGCATAACATTTATTTATTTAACTAGGTCCAAGTCCTAGTTTTATTTCCAAGCTTCAAAAGTCCACTTTAAACTTGGGGATTTCCTGAAACATGATAAAAATAAAAGTCAACTAAAAATAGTTGGTGAGTTTCCAAGGTTTTTATACATAAGATGATAAAGTTAAAAGTAGCAATTCATGTCATAGGTCATAAGCAAATAAGGTTATAGAACACATATCGTCACAACCAAACCTCGACTTGATTACAAGTATAAAAGATTGGCTAAGTGTATTTGGTTCCCATGATGAACAAGCATACGTCATCAGGAGCCGGCAATACTCGGCTTTAGCACCAAATAGGCTTGTCAGGCCCAAAGATCTAAGACGGCGCCAGGCTAGCAATAGTTAATGATTGTAAACAAACTATGCATCTCATATAAACACTTACAATACACAAATAACCATGACATAATAATAAGATGAATTGCATGTGCTTACAAGTCTCAACGTTTATAAGTGTACAATGCATAGATAATCATGTTTCACCCCAAAGTAGTGTGAAATAAAATAAAATGGGGCAAAGAAAACTCACTTGATAAAATGTATATAATGGAGATTATTTAAGAATAGTAAACGTCGTTCCAAGATGAACGTCACAAGGCACCTAAACATATGTAATTACAAGATTTAAGTTTAATAATTGAATTATTGATTTAACGAGAGTTAAAATTTCGAGTGGAGTTTGAGGATCTTTGTAGTCGTCTAAAAAAATGTACAAAGAATATACCATTTGTGTAAATTATTATAAAAAAAAAACATTAATCAACGATAATAACTACTGAAGTTTAAATATAAACTTGAATAAATATATGAAATAATCAAAATTTTAACGATAATAACTTAATAGTAATATTTGGACCAATAATAATTTATTAATTATCATTCAAAGTCCATTTTAATAGAAATTATCCAAGAACATCCTTTGTTAAAATTCTTTTTTTTTTAAATTAATTAATTAACTTTAGAAAAATTATAGAAAATAATTTGATGTCTTTGAAAAATATTTAGAGTTTAAAAAAACTCTTTTTATATTTATTAAAAATTTTCTATAATTTATTTAAGGGCTGAAAAGCCTTCAAAAAAATGTTTGAGGGTGCCCGGGTTCGAACCCGGGACCTCTAGGTGGTGATGAGAGCGTTTAACCAGTGAACCAACGCATCCAGCCGCGGTAGATCTTGGTTTTTAAACATTAAAAACCCACATAAACAAAACCCCCAATTTCATAAGAACCCTAGTTCGAATTTGAATCAAATTAGGCGTTAAATCGATGTTGTTAATGGTAAAGATCATGGGGCTTTTGTTCCCCATGTAAAATCGAGCATGTACATGTATTTAATTACCCGATTCGAAGATGTGTTGATGATGAACAGACGAAGTTTCAACCGAAGAACAAGTCGCGACCGTGAGTGCAAATAGTTCAAGTAATCTTCAATGATATTCAAATCAAGGTGCAGATAGCTTCGTGTGATGGTCTGGACTCAAAGCCCTCTGTCAATTTTGATCTTTGAACACAATAGGGTAGTGTTCGACTAGTGTGCAGGTCGCGATGAGGATGATGCTTAAATTCGTTGATTATGTTTGATTCAGGTGAAATTGAAAGGTGTAAACGGTTGAAGATAGACAGAAGATTGATTGTACTCAGTTAATTCGATTATTATTGTGTTTTAATGACAAAACGGTCATGAGTTAAAAGAGTTTCGGTTATATGATCGAATTGACTTGGTAACCGATGTATAACTCGATTTTTAAGTGCATTCAAGTTCGAAGCACGTATGCGAAGCGATTCGGATAAAGTTCGGCTACGAAACAACCGTTTTTTTTGATGTTTTAATCTCGCCGGACTTTGGCCGGAGTGTGGCCGGAGTCGCGGCCGGAATTACGGGAATGGGCGGGGGTTTGGGTTGAAAGTTTGAAATGTTACACTTTGGCCCCTTTTAGTTTAACAGTTAACATTTCATGCTTAAAGTTCTATATTAAGTTTCCAAATTGACAAAAACAACCCCCAAGCTTAAATTTAAGTTTATAATTTAATTATGGTTAAGTTTATAAATCTTTATTATTAGTAATCTCATTATTACTAATACTATTATTCAATATTATTACTTATTATTATATTTACTTTAATTAATATTAACCTTATTATTATTATACATACTTAACATTTCATGAAACCCAATTACAATAAATAATAAACACAAACAATCACAAAAGTTTCAAAATTTGACAAAGATAACCTTTGTAAGAGTAAACGAAGTTAACTTTTAGTTAACAAAAATACGAGATGTTACAATAGAAGTTTTAATTTCAATGTATGATAGTACATAGTGCGTTTTATTCTTGATCATTCAGCCTATCAATATATCAAACATAATACAAGTTAGTGTTTTGATACAAAATCTAGAAATATACTATCATTTCCTGTATAATCTTAAAAATTTATAAACTTTTTGCATTAATTTTAAACATTAATTTTTGTAAACACAAAATATTTTTTCATTTTTTCAATCTACAAACTCCCCCTAAGAACAAAATCATTTTTGAGACAATTTCAAATTTTCTCCCCTTAAAATTATGATTATTTAGATAGAAAATAACAATTTTAAACTAAAAAGTAAGAAAAATATTTTTGTAAAGGGTGTAAAAAAAGTTAACCAAATTTAATCATTCCCAAAAATTGGACTAAAAAGTCAAATCTGAAATGATCAAACTATTTAGTAAACAAATTGATGATGTTGTCAACTAAAGAAACATATTCCAAATGAATGATTTTCCATTCAAAATTATCAAGGATAAAATGCATTCGGATATTGATGTGTTTTGTCTTGGAATGTTGGATTGGATTCTTTACAATGTTAAGAACTTCTGTATTATCATATAGAATTTTGGTGTTAAATATGTTAAGACCATAATTAAGTAGTTATTATTGTATCCACACAATTTACGAATAACAACTTGAAGCAACCACATATTGAGCTTCTGTAGTGGATATGGTACTATCTGCTGGTTTTTGCACTGCCATGAAATTAACCTATTACTTAGAAATTGACATCCACGAGTGATTGACTTCCTCTCTAAGTTACATTCTGCATAATCACTGTCAGCGTAAACATATAAATCGAAATCAGAGTTTTTAGGATACCACAATCCAAGTGTTGGTTGCCCTTTAAGATATTTAAAAATCCGTTTGATAACATTCATGTGTGAATCCTTTGGATTACTTTGATAACATGCTTAGTATGAAACAGGAAACATGATATTTGGTTTGCTAAAAGTAAGAAACATCATAGATCCAACCATTAATCTAGGCATATGTTGATCAACATCTTCATCTGTGAGATCAGGAGTTAAAGTAAGATGAGAAAACATAGCAGTGGGTGCAATCTTAGAGTCTTCAAACTTGTATTTGTCGAGGGTACTATGAACATACTTTTCTTGATGGATTAGTATTCTTGTATCATCTTGTTTAACTTAAATTCCCAAGAAAAACAATGTTTCTCCAAGAGAACTCATCTCTAAATTTCTTCTTCATCAAAGCTTCAAATTCCTTGCACAAATCATCATTTGTAGATCCAAATATAATATCATCGATATGAACTTGAACAAGAATAAGATCATCACCAGTCTTCCGTAAGAATAATGTTTGATCCATAGCACCACTAGTATAACCATTTTCAAGCAAAGATTCAGTTAGAGTACCATACCAAGCACGTGGTGCTTGATGTAAGCCATAAAAAGCTTTGTCCACCTTGTAAACATATTTAGGATGATCTACATCTTCAAAATCTGGTAGTTGACAAACATAGGTTTCTTTTTTCATTTTGCCATACAAAATGCAGTTTTGACATCCATTTGATAAACTGTGAAGCTGTTAGACGAAGCATAAGTTAGAAAATTCGTATAGCTTCTAGTTGTGCAACACGAGCATATACTTTTTCATAATCAAATCCTTCAATTGCATAGAATCCTTTTACAACAAGTATGGCCTTGTTGCTAAAAATCACATCTTTTTCATCTGCTTTGTTCTTGAATATCCATTTTGTAGCAATGGGTAAACTTTCTTTTGGAAGTTCACATAGATGCCAAACATTCAGTTTCTTGAATTGCATCAGCTCGTCTTACATGGCCTCGATCCAATTGTTTTCTTTTAATGCCATTTCAACATTCTTTTGCATAATTTGAGATATAAAACATGTATACAAACATGTATTTATTGCTCTAGATTTTCTTTAAGTTTGAACTCCCTATGATAAAGGACCAATGATTGCTTCAGTTGGATAATTTTCATATATTTTCAGTTGAGGAATAGAATCTTTAGATATTACTTCGTCTAGATAAGAACATATGACCCACTAGTTCTTCAACAATAGTTCCTCCTTCAAGTTGATAAACAATATCTTCCTCTTGATGATTTTCAGATGACAAATCATAAAAAGAAACTTGAATGGTATTAATTGGTTCAACAAAAATAGAAGAAGAACACTGATTTGAATCTTGTGGAACTTGTTCATCAATTGGCTGAGAATGAGACATATTAGAGGCAAAAACCTGTGGAATAGCTAAACTGTTTGAAGAAAAAGGTATATCTGAAAATATTCCTTTTACCTGAGGAGATATAAATCCAATATCTTTAGTAAATATATCCTGAATGGAAGACTACAGAGGTAGACTAGTTGTGGAAACATCAGAAGATCAATTAAATGTTTCATTTAATGAAGCATAATCGTATACCCATGAAGGTACAGAACCTACATAGGTGTTGTTAGACTCATGCGAATTAATATTAAATGGCTCAATTATTTGTTTATTTCTTTTGTAGAAAACCCTGTATGCTACCATACTGGCTGAAGATCCAACAAAATAACATTCATCAGCTTTTTTATGAAATTTGATATGAATCAGCTGTGTTTAACAAAGTACAACAACATCCAAAAGTTTTAAAGTATTTGAGTTAGGGTTTATGTTTGAATAATATTTCATAAGGAGTCATGTTTTGTTGTTTATTGATTAACACCCAATTTTAAACATAACAACCAATGTTAACAACTTTAGCCCAAAAGAATAAATGTAATTTGGCTGCTAATAACATTATTGTGATAGCTTCAATTAAACTTTTGTTTCGTCTTTCAGCAACTTCATTTTGTTATGAAGTTTCTACAAAACTGAACTGTCTAGCTATTCCCTTTGAATCACAGAATTCATTTAACATACCATTACAGAATTCGGTTATATTATCACTTCAAATACACTTGATTATTTTGTCACTTTGATTCTCCACAAGTGTAATGAATTTTGTTAGCAAATGAGATGTCTCATCTTTGGTTGCTAAAAAACCCATGTAAATCTAGAGAAATCGTCAGTAATGAAACAATATGCACGACGTCCTAAACTCAAAACACTAACCAGACCAAATAAATCCATGTGTAACAGTTGAGGAATTGAGTCAATTTTTGTATGAGCAACTGGTTTATGAGGAAGTTTAAGTTGCTTGCCCTTTGAACATGAAATAAAATATTCAGTCAATTAGAATTCTTTAAATGGTAAGCCAACAACATAATTATTGTAACCAACTTGCTTATATATTTAATGTTTACATGACCAAGGCAACGATGCCATAATAATGATTCACTTTCTAAGGCTTTAAACAATAAACATGATACTATTACAAATGAATGAGATCCATTCATGTCAAGTATATATGTGTCTTTGTTTCTTGGAGTTCTTAATAAAATCCATTCATTAGGAATTACAAATCAAGGTTATTAGAATTAAACATTCTTTATCAGTGAAGTGTGTTAATTATTATTTGTTACAAATTTGTGAGACACTTAACAAGTTATGTTTGAGTTCCTCCATAAAATTCACATCCTCAAAGCTTAACACACCGTTTTTCACCGTACCTTTGTTTGTAATCTTACCTGCTTTGTCTCCAGCAAATATAACATATCCATTATTGTATTGTTTTATGTTATGTAACAAGGATATATTACCAATCATATGGCTTGAACATCCACTGTCAATGTGCCAAACACCATTGACGTTAGGTTTTGGGTGTTCCTACACAAATGAATGATTTATTCAGTTTTAGAAACCCAAGCTATGGTTGACTTGAGCACACCATTTTCATTGAAATATGATACAGATTTCAAAATCATATCTCTTTTATCATTTAAGATGTAATCTTCAACAATACCCGGTTCTCGTTGAGATATTTTAACCTGCCATTTTTAAATTGGTTTGATTAGATTTGTAACTAAAATCTTTGAATGTACTTTTAGTGGAAGATGAATTGCCAATGATTGACATGTAAAGATTTCTTGTTTATATTTGCAAATTGGTGTTTGTTTGTTTGTTATCGGTAAAATATTTTGACTAATAGAAATTTCCTTTTAGATTTAGCATTTAGAAAGAATTATTGTTAAATGATGTTGATTATGATAATTTCTAGCCATGTGATTAGGCATCGTGCACACATAACAACTTTTATTATGATATACATTTTGCTCTCGAATTTGTTTCTCAAACTGCTGATAATAACATCCGTTGGTTTCATAGAATGTATCATTAGTATTTCTTTGGCCTATAGATTCTGTAACAGTTTCTCGTTTTCCATTTTATTTGTTAAAGGTTTTAACAAGATGATTAACTCTTGAGACTAACAAGGCTTTAATTGTTCCTTTTTTCTTGTGAACCGAAGGTACTGGAGTAGGACTAGTTTCTTTTGTACCTAATCTACACACATCTTGTTTCACAGTTAATAATAATAGGAGACTTATTTATAAAGAAACTAGCATTTCTTTCTTTAAAAATATAACTTCTTTATCAATGTTGCCTTTTGAAACAAATATGTTATTGAAATCGTTTTAAAGTCATGGTGAACGTCTTTTCCTTTTATTAATCTTGAAATCTATTTGGATTTCAGTTTCTTTTCCTAGTTTGACAATTTGAAACAATCATTTACAGTACAAGAAACTTCAGAACTTTCATAAATCACTATTGATGAATTATGTGATGATTTTTCATTACAATTATTGTTTTCTTAAAATCTATTTCATCATCACTTTCCCATTCTTCAAAGTACCCTTCCATCTTCACACTTTTGCAAAATAATTATAATGATAAACTTTTATTTCAACTTTTATGACAGGATTAACAATTAAAGAAACATTGACTAAAGGTGTTAAGTCAGACTTGGTTGAACACCTAATCCATAGGTCTCTTCATCACAAATATTAATTGATGAAGGCAATGAAGTATAATCATGATTAATCGGTGCTGTAATGATAGAGTAAACAACTCCTCCTTTACCACTACTCATATTCTATGTCATTTGAAAATTGATTATACCTTCAATCATATTTGAAGATAATTCAAATTTTTCAACAATCAGTTTTGAAGATAAGAGTTCATTGTTAAGTTTATTAATCTCCAAAGAAAGTTCATTATTACAATTTTTCAAATCCTTTATGTTACATTCTTTATCATAAAGATTCAATTTTGATTGATAAATTAATTTGTCTAGTCCATCCATCTTTTCTTTGAAAATTTGCTCATTACATTATATTTACGACCTTGATATTTAAGTTTCTCAACTTCTAATATCAAATGTTCATTATGAACTTTGTATCTTTGTACATTTTAATACAATTATTAAAACAAAGATTAGTATATATCTCATTGGTTTTAGCTTTCTTCTTTGTCTCTTCATGGATCTATGATATCCGTCACTATCAGGTCCATCAATTGACTTGAAACTCATTAACTCTTATCATGCATTTATTATTCCTTTTCAAAATAATTTGTTTTCGAATCGAATCTCGTCGTATCTACCCTATGCGCCAACCCTAATATTATATAATACTAATAATAACATTTCTTTTATTATTATTATTATTAATGCTATTATTATTATTATTATTAATGCTATTATTATAATATTGTTATTACTATTATCATTAAAATTCAGGGTTTGACTTGTAATTTTAATAAACTTGAGGGAATAAATAATTGAAAGATGGGGGTCTGAAGTGTAAAATTAAAATTGTATATACACCACTTCTTGTTCGGTCCCTTCCCCCACCGAAAACCCTGACTACCACGACCACCGAAACACCTCTGATCACATCTGTGCCGGCAACCGAAACACCGTTTGAAATTGTATATACACCACTTCTTGTACGCAGCCCTTCAATCGCCGTGACTCCTCTGATCACATCTGTGCCGGCAACCGAAACACTGTTTCTTCATTAAGTGAAGGTATTGTGCACATTACGTTCTATTTCGATTGTTTTCATTGGCGTTTGGGTTTGGTTTTTGATTATCTATAGTGATTTGATCATATATATGTATGTATCACCTCTGTGTATGCCATGCATACATATGTACATGTCGTGTGTGTGCGTTTGAAACCGTGTGTGTGTGTGCATCGACCGTGTGTGTGTGCATGGATCACGTGTGTGTGTGCATCGACCGTGGGTGTGTGTGTGTGTCGTGCAAATGGCGACAAAACGCAGCAGCCAAAGGCTGCTGTACGCATGGCGATGGTGGCGTTTCAGTGTGTTTATGATGGTATCAAACGCTTGTATGTCCAGCCATGGTAAATATATATATTATACGTGTTTGATGTGTGTGGGTACAACGTGTGCATGTGTGTTTATATATAATGTGTGTATATATGGTTGCATGTTGTATGTATCAGCATGTGTGTACGTAAGGACCGACTATATGTACATATATACATATGTGTGCTTGATTGTATGTATATGTGTGTATCGTTTATCTATACATATGTGTGTGTAGATTTACATATATATGTTGTGTTCGTGTGTATATATATGGTGGTTGTTGTCACACCCCCGCTAAGAGCGGAAACACGGGGTTGCGACGAGACGGGAATCGTCATAACACATGGTAAGCGATAGAGATGCAATAATAAAAATGATGACAAGCGTGTCATGACGACACCCGACAACAAGGGGACTTGTGTCGTGTTTAGTCAGTATTCACGACAACATAGCCATAAGCATAAACATGATATAAGATAAACATAGATAATAACATTGTATGCAATTCCCACAACCCGGGAACAAGTTTCAAAAGATTGTAATTGTTTACACAGTTC
Source organism: Flaveria trinervia (assembly GCA_025506515.1). NCBI lineage: Eukaryota > Viridiplantae > Streptophyta > Magnoliopsida > Asterales > Asteraceae > Flaveria > Flaveria trinervia. The sequence continues at coordinate 55,215,855 of CM046447.1, read as the reverse complement.
AACATTGTTCAAAGTAATCGTTTGTCAAACATGTTTAGTCCAAAAATGCATCCTAGGGTCCCCACTAAGACAGCACACCTAGAACATCAGCTAGCATGATCACCTGAAAAGATATGCTCAAAATGGTCAACATAATTGTTGGTGAGCTCGCAGGTTTAAGTAATAAAAGCGTAAGTGATGCTGTATAAAGTAAATGATATGGAATACCGCGAATACAGTTATATACACAAGTAAAATCACATGACATGAGCTTTGCAACCAAACCTAACGACGTACACAAAGAAATTGTCGGCATATATTCACTCAAGGGCCCGTTCCTGGCCACTGATGGTACCAACTAGTATACCATCGAACAAGGGTGGGGGTGTAAACCCAGTAGTACTTCCAATACCTAACCGTCGGTTCCCACACTGGAATTAAATAGTTGAAAAGATAAAACCACACAGCAGACCCAAGCATGTATCAGATAAGTACTTGCAACACAGTATCACGTTGATTCCTTGTATGAAAATTGTATGTATGTTGTACAGCATAGAAAAATGGGTGAGCATACTTTTCCCCCAAGTTTGTAAATGTTGTAAAGTAGTATAAGCATAAAAGGGGCCACGAAACTCACTTGTTAAGTGGTAAGTATGTAAGATCAATGTATCCCAAATGTTGAATGCAAAAGAACGGTCAAACACCTATTGACAGTTATTGTTAAGCATTAATGACATGTAGAAAGCGTATAGTAATGTTTGGTCGGTTCGGGTTGTATCGGTTTGGTCGTGGGTAGCACACACACAAGCGGACACACGCATCAGATCTTATGTAGATCCAAGTGCTAAGAGCAGTCATCATTGCTTATGACATCCTTGTAAAGATCTCATTGTTATGAAAGATGACACTTGTTAGGTATTTGTAGTTTCAAATGGGTTGTCGGTAATTGTAAAATGTTAGGTTTATTCCAATTGAAATAGTATGTGCATATTGATAGCGTTGACTTTAACCTTTGTGGTCAAGCAATGACACTTTTACTGATATTGCCTTATCAGCATCAGACGTTCAAGGGAAATTCGCACTCATCATCAGTCACTCAACAGGACCAGATGCTCGACTCACGTTTCATTCGTACGAATCAACCTTCAATCGTGCGAATTAGCTACTTTCGTGCGATTGAACCTTCATTCGTGCGATTGGACTCAGTCACACCACACAAAACACACATTCGCACGACCCAACCTCCATTCGTACGAACCAACCTTCAATCGTGCGAATTAGCTACTTTCGTGCGATTGCACCTTCATTCGTGCGATTGGACTCCAGTCGTGCAAAACACGCACAATCGCATACACTCAGTCGGTCACCTGACTCAATCGCACACAAACACTCAGTCGCACGACTCAGTCGCACGACATGCCTAGTTGCACAACTCAGTCGCATACAAACACCCAGTCGCACGACATGCCTAGTCGCACAACTCAGTCACACGATTGACTTAGACGCATGATTCAGTCGCACGACTCACTCAGTCGCACGGCTCAATCGCATGACAGGCCCAGTCGCCTGAACTGCAGAATCACGACTGTGGTCGGGTTGAGCAGCCCCCGAGCTGCTCTAACGCGAGTTTTACACCACAAGGACTTCCAGAAACACTCAACAAACATACACAAACACGAAACACAAGCAGAAAGACCTCACACGCACCCACTCGACCTCATGTGCTCGGATGAACCCGAGCACCCGAAACCCTAGTTTGTACAGCCGTGAAAAAGCAAGAAAAGAGACAGCCAAAGTCGCCTACCTGCTAGAAATGAGTAGATGAGGCTGTAGATGAAGACTAGACGACGAAAACGAGACCACACGGGTAGAATTTGGTGCTAGAATGAAGAAAATGTGTGTGTAGGGAGTGAAGAGGTGAAGAAGATGAAGAAGGTGTAGTAAATGAGGTTTAGGGCTGCAAATAGGGTTTATATACCCAGCCCAAGTTTGCAAAATTACAAGTTTAGTCCCCGCACTTAGCCCCCGAGTTTCCCAAATTTACTTCGGTTGAAAAACGACTTTGTTAGGGTAATTGTATTAGTTATAAAAATGTATTTAATGATATTTATAACTAAAAAAAAGTTTTATTAGTGACGCTAATTTTATATAAAAATGATTTATTTGTCGGTTTGAAGATGAAAGTTTTAAAAGTTTTTAAGGTTGACATATGATTACAACGGATACACGAGCACAACGATGGTAAGGCACACATGATATCCACATAAAGAGTTAATAAAGATGAGGAATGATCGATCAAGGAATAGTTAATGGAAAGTCCCGTTAGTTGACGGACCTTGAGGTGACGGATGTCACAGTATCCCCCAGTTGAGAGAATTTCGTCCCGAAATTCAGCTGGAGTTAGATCCAAAAGTGTCATCCTCGAAGAGATGTGGATATTTGAGTTTCATCTGATCTTCTCGTTCCCATGTAAACTCTGGCCCTCGTTTTGAATTCCATCTCACGCGAACAATAGGTATTCTACTGCGCTTCAACTGTTTGACCTTACGATCCATGACTTCAATGGGTTCCTCAATAAAATGAAGCTTGTCATCGATTTTGATATCGTCAATGGATATGCGAAGTGATTCATCAGCCAAACACTTCTTGAGGTTCGACACATGGAAAGTATCATGCACACCATTGAGTTCTTGTGGTAACCTTAATCGGTAAGCCACTGGACCAATTCTTTCTGTAATCTCGAATGGTCCAACGTATCTTGGGGCTAACTTCCCTTTCTTTCCAAACCGAACAACTCCTTTCCAAGGAGAGACTTTGAGTAACACTCGGTCCCCAACGTTGAATTCTAGAGGCTTTCGACGATTGTCGGCGTAGCTCTTTTGGTGATCTCTAGCGGCTTTCAGCCTATCTTTGATTTGGAAGATCTTGTCGGTTGTTTCTTGAATGATCTCTGGGCCTGTTAGCTGACTTTCACCAATCTCGGCCCAACAAACGGGTGATCTACACTTCCTTCCGTACAACGCTTCGAACGGAGCGCACCCAATGCTGGTGTGGTAGCTGTTATTGTATGAGAATTCAATCAATGGCAAATAAGTATCCCAACTACCACCAAAGTCGATTACACACGCTCTCAGCATGTCTTCTAGCGTTTGTATGGTTCGTTCACTTTGGCCATCTGTTTGAGGGTGATAGGCGGTACTCATGTCTAATCGAGTGCCCATTGCTTTCTGTAGTGTTTGCCAAAATCGTGAAGTGAATCGGCCGTCACGGTCGGAGATGATTGACACCGGCACTCCGTGTCTCGTCACGACCTCTTTGATGTACAATCTCGCCAACTTGTCCATTTTGTAGTCTTCTCGGATTGGCAAGAAGTGTGCTGATTTCGTCATTCGATCCACTACAACCCATATCGAGTCATGCCCGTTGCTCGTTTTAGGGAGTTTGGTAATGAAATCCATGGCTATATTCTCCCACTTCCACTCAGGAATTTCAGGTTGCTGTAATAATCCCGATGGTTTCTGATGTTCAGCTTTAACTTTCGAGCATGTCAAGCATCTACTGATGTACGTGGCAATGTCCTTCTTCAGGCCTGGCCACCAGTACAGATCTTTGAGATCGTGGTACATCTTGTCTGCGCCAGGATGAATAGAATATCATGTCTTATGTGCTTCATCCATGACCAAGGTACGTACACCTCCCCACTTGGGTACCCATATACGGTCCACGAAGTACTGTACACCATCGTCCTTGCACATCAGTTGTTTGTCCAACCCTCGGAATTCTTCTCTCGCAAGGTTTTCTTCTTTCAATGCTTCACTTTGTGCAATTTGGATCTGGGCTTTCAAATTTGTTTGAATGGTCAATCCCAAAGCTCGAGCACGTAGTGGTTTCACGCGTTCTTTGCGACTTAAAGCATCAGCCACCACGTTAGCTTTCCCCGGATGATACCGGATTTCACAGTTGTAGTCACTAAGAAGCTCTACCCAACGTCGTTGTCACATATTGAGTTCCTTCTGATCCAGAATGTGTTGAAGGCTTTTATGATCTGTGAAGATGATGCATTTGGTTCCATACAGGTAATGTCTCCAAATCTTGAGTGCAAATACTACAGCGCCCAACTCAAGATCATGGTCGTGTAGTTCTTCTCGTGCACCTTAAGTTGTCGCAAAGCGTAGGCAATCACCTTATCTTTCTGCATTAGTACACATCCCAACCCTTGATGCGAAGCATCACAGTACACCACAAAATCATCAGTTCCGTCTGGGAGGGACAATATCGGCGCGTTGCACAACTTCTCTTTCAACGTTTGGAACGCTTGTTGTTGTGCATGTCCCCAATCAAACTTCTTGTCTTTCTGAGTCAGTAATGTCAACGGTTGAGCGATCTTTGAAAAGTTCGCAATGAAACGACGATAGTATCCGGCTAATCCTAAGAATTGCCGTATCTCTGAAGGTGTCTGGGGTGTATCCCATTTCTTTACTGCTTCGATCTTGCCGGGATCTACATGAATCCCGTCTTTGTTAACCACATGACCCAAAAACTTCACCTCTCGCAGCCAGAATTCACACTTTGAGAACTTGGTGAAAAGTTTCTCTTCTCTTAACAGTTCCAGTATTACCCGAAGGTGTTCTTCATGGTCCTCCTTCGATCGGGAGTAGATAAGTATGTCGTCAATGAATACGATCACAAACTTATCCAAGTAAGGTTTGCACACCCGATTCATCAAGTCCATGAACACAGCTGGTGCGTTAGTCAACCCAAATGGCATGACCAAGAACTCATAGTGCCCATAACGAGTTCTGAACGCTGTCTTCGGCACGTCCTCCTCGAACACCCTTAATTGATGATATCCAGAACAAAGATCGATCTTGGAGAAATACGAAGCTCCTTGCAACTGATCAAACAGGTCGTCGATTCTGGGGAGAGGATACCGATTCTTCACAGTTAACTTGTTCAACTCGCGGTAGTCGATACACATCCGGAACGACCCATCTTTCTTTTTGACAAATAATACTGGTGCTCCCCAAGGCGAGTGACTCGGCCGTATAAAACCCTTCTCCAGTAGTTCCTGTAACTGGCTAGACAACTCTTGCATTTCAGACGGTGCCAACCGATATGATGTCTTTGCTACCGGTGTAGCTCCAGGAACTAACTCAATACGAAATTCCACCTGTCGTGGAGGAGGCAAACCAGACAAGTCATCTGGGAATACATCTGGGTAATCCCGCACTATAGGGATATCTGCCAATTCCTATACTTCTTCTTTCTTTTCCACCACATGAGCCAGAAAAGAGTAGCACTGTTTTCGTAAACTCTGGCATGCTTTCATGCAGGAAATATGCTTTAAGTTTCTCCCCGGTCTTTCTCCTTGAATTCTGAGTACCTTCCCGTCTGGCATGGGGATTCAAACTACTTTGACCGGCAGACAATCTCAGCTCCGTGTTCCGACAACCAATCCATTCCCACAATCACATCAAAACTTCCTAGCTCAAAGGGTATCAAGTCTATATCGAAGGTGTGGTTCTCTAACATGATCGAGCAGTTTCTAATAATTTCATCAGCCTGAACAATTCTACCGTTGGCCATTTCTACAGAGTAGTTAGTTTCTAGCCTACTAGGGCTTAATTCAAGCAATTGCACAAACTCAGAAGATATAAAGCTATTGTCTGCCCCAGTATCAAACAGTATAGATGCAAAGTGATTATTGAGTAAGTGCGTACCCGTGACAACATTCGGGTCCTGACGAGCATCGTTGGCTCCAATGACGAATGCACGTCCCCGAGCTGTATTCCCCTCATTGGTCGGGCCTTGATTTCCAGCTATAGCCATCACTTGCTGCTGGTTGTTTCCTTGTTGACCCGGTGCCCGATTCAGTCTGGGGCACATGTTTCAGTAGTGATCAAGGTTTCCACACTCATAACAAGCCCTTGCATTCCCGGCGGGGTTAATCGCGTTGACCGGTGCAACCATATTCGGCGCTGTTCTGCAGTCTCTTGCAAGATGCCCCGGGCGTCTACAGTTCGCGCACACCCGGCACTGCGTTCCTGGGGGATGATGATAATTGCACTTGTCACATTTGGGGTGCGGACCCACATACTCTCGCCTGCCCTGCGCCACTGCCACAAAGTTTCTGGTTGTCTTGGCTCTTTTATCAAACTTCCGGCACTTGACCGGCTCGTTTCCCCAAAATCCTTTCTCTTTTCCAGCTCCTCTACCCAAAACTCCCGTTCTCACCATTTCATCAGTCAAAGCGCCAGCCTTTAGAATCACGCTCTGAATGGTAGGAGGAGCAGTTGCTGTTACCATTGCCCGGATTTTAGGCGCAAGTCCACAAATGTATCTCTCGATTCTCTTTGATTCCGGCGTGACTAGATGCGGAACCAACCTCGCTAGCTCGTGAAAACGATCGGTGTAAGCTGCGTGCCCAGCCCCCACCATGGCATGATTCCAGAATTCATGCTCAAGTTTTTGCATCTCGTTAAGAGGACAGTACTCCTCGGTGATTAGAGCCTTGAACTCATCCCACGACATTTGCATCGCGGATTCTCTTCCCCTAGCCTGAATCTGAGTGTTCCACCATGTTAGTGCCTTGCCCTGTAGTGAGCAAGTGGCGTACTTAATCCTTTGACTGTCGAGGCATTCGCTGATGTCGATCACGACCTCCATCTTTTCAAGCCATCTGGTCAGAGCTATGGCTCCACCTTTGCCATCAAACTCTCGTGGTTTACAAGCCACAAATTCTTTGTACGAACATCCCCGTCTAGTATTCACAACCCCGGTCTCATTAACAATTCCAGTTTCGTTACCGGCTGTACCACCATTTCCGGTCTCCTGGTTGCTTTCGTTCCCAGTCGGGTTACCGTTATCCTCATTTTCATTGCCACCGTCCCCGTGGGGGTGAGAATTCTGAAGAGCATCGCTCACTTGGGCCACGATAGTAGGAATCAGTGCGGCCAACTGTTGAGCGATCAGGGCTGCCACATCAGTGTTCCCTGTTCCTTGATTGTTACTGACAGGAGCATCACTTGTTCTTGGGGTTCTTCCCCTGCCTCTGCCTCTGCCTCTGCCTCTTGGGGCTTCAATTCCGCTACTATTACTGCGAGTAGATCTCAAGGCGGCATGTTCTATTCATAAAAGAGATAACATGTAAGCTTTAGTCACCATAAGATACACAAGTATTCCACTTATCAAGTTCCAATGTTCATGTTCCGGTCGGTCAAGATCACCATGCAGCCCATTTCAAGCATATTCTCGGTATACCGGTGATGTTTATACATAGGGTTCCCCGCAGCGTTCCCACCACACCCACGATGTACCGAGAATGATGCCCGATCCGGTTACATGACATCCGACTTTCCTTTACATCACATCCATAATAATCCATCAAGTCAACTGAGAGCCCAAGTATGTAATCACGTATAGTCTGGTGGAGGTTGCCTATCTCACATCCTTAAAGGACTCAGACATAGCCTCCTCGGGTCGGTCTCAGTATCCAAGGTTAAGCGCAGTATGTGATCTGTGAAGATCTCTTCGGGTCTCAATACCCAAATTTGGTTATGATAACTTAGCGCGCAGAGGAAACGGAAGATCTAATAGGAGCATCCTATAAATGAGTGGGCACAAGGGCTCTCTCATAGGGTGAAAAGATCACGAAATAGATAGATAAACGAGCAAGTAATGAGGAACACGTATGAGATATAAAATGCACACAACCCTGGCATGCAAATCTACATGAAGGTTCCTAGGTTATAGTCTAGGTCAAGCGTATTGCCTAATTCTCTATAACCAATGGCTCTGATACCAGTCTGTCACACCCCCGCTAAGAGCGGAAACACGGGGTTGCGACGAGACGGGAATTGTCATAACACATGGTAAGCGATAGAGATGCAAAAATAAAAATGATGACAAGCGTGTCATGATGACACCCGACAACAAGGGGACTTGTGTCGTGTTTAGTCAGTATTCACGACAACATAGCCATAAGCATAAACATGATATAAGATAAACATAGATAATAACATTGTATGCAATTCCCATAACCCGGGAACAAGTTTCAAAAGATTGTAATTGTTTACACAGTTCAACATTGTTCAAAGTAATCGTTTGTCAAACATGTTTAGTCCAAAAATGCATCCTAGGGTCCCCACTAAGGCAGCACACCTAGAACCTCAGCTAGCATGATCACCTAAAAGATATGCTCAAAATGGTCAACATAATTATTGGCGAGCTCGCAGGTTTAAGTAATAAAAGTGTAAGTGATGCTGTATAAAGTAATGATATGGAATACCATGAATACAGTTATATACACAAGTAAAATCACATGACATGAGCTTTGCAACCAAACCTAACGACGTACACAAAGAAATTTTCGACATATATTCACCCAAGGGCCCGTTCCTGGCCACTGATGGTACCAACTAGTATACCATCGAACAAGGGTAGGGGTGTCAACCCAGTAGTACTACCAATACCTAACCGTCGGTTCCCACACTGGAATTAAATAGTTGCAAAGATAGAACCACACAGCAGACCCAAGCATGTATCAGATAAGTACTTGCAACACAGTATCACGTTGATTCCTTGTATGAAAATTGTATGTATGTTGTACAGCATAGAAAAATGGGTGAGCATACTTTTCCCCCAAGTTTGTAAATGTTTGTAAAGTAGTATAAGCATAAAAGGGGCCACGAAACTCACTTGTTAAGTGGTAAGTATGTAAGATCAATGTATCCCAAATGTTGAATGCAAAAGAACGGTCAAACACCTATTGACAGTTATTGTTAAGCATTAATGACATGTAGAAAGCGTATAGTAATGTTTGGTCGGTTCGGGTTGTATCAGTTCGGTCGTGGGTAGCACACACACAAGCGGACACATGCATCAGATCTTATGTAGATCCAAGTGCTAAGAGCAGTCGTCATTGCTTATGACATCCTTGTAAAGATCTCATTGTTATGAAAGATGACACTTGTTAAGTATTTGTAGTTTCAAATGGGTTGTCGGTAATTGTAAAATGTTAGGTTTATTCCAATTGAAATAGTATGTGCATGTTGATAGCGTTGACTTTAACCTTTGTGGTCAAGCAATGACACTTTTACTGATGTTGCCTTATCAGCATCAGACGTTCAAGGCAAATTCGCACTCATCATCAGTCACTCAACAGGACCAGACGCTCGACTCACGTTCCATTCATACGAATCAACCTTCAATCGTGCGAATTAGCTACTTTCGTGCGATTGAACCTTCATTCGTGCGATTGGACTCAGTCACACCACACAAAACACACATTCGCACGTCCCAACCTCCATTCGTACGAACCAACCTTCAATCATGCGAATTAGCTACTTTCGTGCGATTGAACCTTCATTCGTGCGATTGGACTCCAGTCATGCGAAACACGCACAATCGCATACACTCAGTCGGTCACCTGACTCAATCGCACACAAACACGCAGTCGCACAACTCAGTCGCATAAAAACACCCAGTCGCACGACTCAGTCGCACGACATGCCTAGTCGCACAACTCAGTCGCACGATTGACTTAGACGTATGATTCAGTCGCACGACTCACTCAGTCGCACGGCTCAATCGCATGACAGGCCCAGTCGCCTGAACTGCAGAATCGCGACTGTGGTCGGGCTGAGCAGCCCCCGAACTGCTCTAACGCGAGTTTTACACCACAAGGACTTCCAGAAACACTCAACAAACATACACAAACACGAAACACAAGCAGAAAGACCTCACACGCACCCACTCGACCTCATGTGCTCGGATGAACCCGAGCACCCGAAACCCTAGTTTGGACAGCCGTGAAAAAGCAAGCAAAGAGACAGCCAAAGTCGCCTACCTGCTAGAAATGAGTAGATGAGGCTGTAGATTAAGAGTAGACGACGAAAACGAGACCACACGGGTAGAATTTGGTGCTAGAATGAAGAAAATGTGTGTGTAGGGCGTGAAGAGGTGAAGAAGATGAAGAAGGTGTAGTAAATGAGGTTTAGGGCTGCAAATAGGGTTTATATACCCAGCCCAAGTTTGCAAAATTACAAGTTTAGTCCCCGCACTTAGCCCCCGAGTTTCCCAAATTTGCTTCAGTTGAAAAACGACTTTGTTAGGGTAATTGTATTAGTTATAAAAATGTATTTAATGATATTTATAACTAAAAAAAGGTTTTATTAGTGACGCTAATTTTATATAAAAATGATTTATTTGTCGGTTTCGAAGATGAAGTTTAAAAGTTTTTAAGGTTGACATATGATTACAACGGATACACGAGCACAACGATGGTAAGGCACACATGATATCCACATAAAGAGTTAATAAAGATGAGGAATGATCGATCAAGGAATAGTTAATGGAAAGTCCCGTTAGTTGACGGACCTTGAGGTGACGGATGTCACAGTTTTATATTTCTTCTTGCATAGATATATATATATATATATAATATATATATATAATATATATATATATATATATATATATATATATATGTATATATATCTATATATATGTATATATGTCACGGTTGTAATTTATTATTATTATTTTATTATTATTATTATTATTTTATTATTATTATTATATTATTATTATTATTATTATTATTATTATAATTATTATTACTATTATTACTATTAATATATCATTATTGTTATTTTTTTCTAATCGAGTGTGATAGGTTTATAACTGATACACAAAACGTGTGAGATGATATAAGGATATATGTTGTGCTCTAATGTGGGTATGGCATACATGAAAAGATATTAAAGTTATACGTATAAAATCATAAAAGATCCTATGAGTTTATTATAATTAATAATAGGTGTGCTCTAATGTGGGTATGGCATATTTTATGTGTTTGTGTCGCGTCGAGCTCGAACCGAACCAAAACCGACCAAACGTATCTATTCCCTTTAGACTTGTCATAAGAGTTTATTATAATTAATTATAGGTGTTTGATCGATCGTTGCTCTCACTTGTTGAAGCCTTTTATTCATTCATTTTCATCTCACGTCAAATGTGAGTTTCGCAACCCCATTTTCATTCTAAATATTTATAAACTAGGGAGAAAAGTATGCTCACACTTTTTATGTTGTAAACTTATTCAATCTTTGAGACTGTTGTGTTTACTATTTGTAAGTATTTATCTGGTACATGCATGAGTTAGCTGTGTGGTTCTTTATTCACAACTATTTAACTCCAGTGTTGGAGCCGACAAACAGTTATTGATAGTAATATTGGGCTGACACCCCACCCTTGTTTGTTAGTATATTAGTTGGGAATGACAGTGGCCAAGTGCGGACCCTAGGGTCAGTATGTTACGACAAGTTCTGTGTGTACGTCATATGTTTAGTTGTGATGCTCATGTTTACATGTGATATTACTTGTTTATAACTGTATGCACTCATGCCTACTAAACTAATACATAGCATCAAGTTTCCTTATCATTTAAACCTACGAACTCACCAACATTATGTTGACCTTTTGAGCATATCTTTCAGATAACAATCATTGAGGATAGCCTAGGAATGTTGCCTTAGTGATGACCTTAGGATTGCAATGCTTTGAACTCTTTGGATGTCTCTGACAATTGCATTGACATTTATTTATTATTCATATTATGTTCACTTGTTCTCGGGTTGTGGGATTTACACTTATTTGTTTGTATGACTATGATTTCGTGGATTTGACTAAATGCGACACAAGACTACATTTGTATCGGGTGACGTCATGACACGTTAACTTTCATCATTTATTTCATCTCTATTTATCAACGATGTGTTATGACGATCCCGTCCATTATATTCTTGTTTTTCCGCTATAAGCGGGGGTGTGACAAGACCACATTCACCATGAAGGCTTTTTTACAAGTCTTTACTGCATATGTTGCTGGTATAATCTCAACAACATCATAAGCAGTAGCTGGAGTTGTCTTAACAATTTTGACTTTCTATTTTGATATAGCTAGAGTTGACTCAACACCTTTTCTTCAAAATCATTCTCTTGGACTGGAGTAATCTCAACAATCATTGTCACCTTTTCTTCAATCTTTTGTGAATGAGTTGTAGTAATCCTAACAGCTATTTTATCAATGTTTTGTACTTCTTTAACAATCACTTCTCCACCTTCTTTTGTTCCACTTCAACTTTCTCAACATTTACCAAATCTTCTTTGGCAAATAAACCACTAATCAAATCATCCGATACAAATTTAGTAAACGGGTTTTTTCTACAACATGTTCTTTAACCATTTGAATCTCAGCCAACAAAGTTGTACACAGCTTGATATCAAGAGCTTCCATTTGACTGACCGATTATAATCCTCATTTGTTTGATACACAAGTGATTTGTTCTTAGACAAAATTGCTTGATCAATATTTCTTTCAACCTCCATAGTTACCATCTTCTTTCCATGATCATTTTGATTTATTCTAGCTTCACTACACTCTCTTGCAAAATAACCTTGTTTATCGCAGTTATATCATCTCAAACTGGATTTATCAAAACCTATCTTGCTAGAGTTGTTTAAACCAAAAATCTATCTTGTTGTTCTCCTAGCATAATTCTTTACCCTTTATACCACCATAGCCATTTGATTTCAATATCATTTTTTATACATCACCGGGATTAACTTGTTGCAAGTCATTAACCAAGATATTGGGTGCATTGAGGTTTCAAGCAAAAAAGACTTCGTAGTTGTTCATAAAGGTTGTAAACAGAGCCAAATGCTCTTCAGCTCTCTGAATTGTTTGCGTGTTGGGTTGAGAATTTACAACAAAGGCTTGTTGAGTAGTTTGGATTGGTGAGTAGGTTTGAGTTTGATACGGGACATGAGCTTGGAAATAAGGATTTAGCTGAGCAGTTTGATAATGGGGCAAGGATTAGGGCAAGGATTGGGACAAGGATTGCTGACAAAGGTGGGAATAACTGACATAGTAATTAGGATTATTACCCATTTTTTGTTTGTAACACCCGGCTATTTTAAAAAGGTCATGAAAAGAAGAATAAAAAAAAGCAATAAAGTCCAAGTGGAGGGACTATAAGTGTCCAAAAGGACAAAATATTTGAAAAGTTGGTGTAAAGGTGGGCATGGCCGTCCACCCTCTTTTCACATCACTTTCACTTCGGTTTTAGAGAGAGAGAAAGGAAGAGAGCAGAACTCTCGGTTGAAGAAAAGAAGAAGAAGAAGAAAATGAATTCATGGTAAGAATTCGTGGCTTTTAAGTATTTATGACGGGTTTTATCCCGGTTATATGTTTATGTGCTTATGTGTTGTGTATGTGCTGGGGTGTATGTGCTGGGGTATGTGTGCTAGGTGGGGTTTTTAGGTGTTTGAACTCAGTTGCAAAAGGGTTAGAAGGAAGATACACCCCAGTTGCACTAGGTGAGTTCTAGACCCCGGTTTCTACTTGTTTTATACATCTTTGGGGCTAAAAATGTATTTAAAACGGTTTTTACAATGTTTATGTATGTTTGCCCGTATGTATTATGCATGTTGGATGTTGGTTCTTAGATGCTTATAGGTTATTCAAGTTTAGAATAGCCATGTTAAGCTTAAAACAGATGGGTTTGATAATGGGGTTTGAAAACATACTAGAAACATGTTGAACAAAAGGTTCATGCGCCTAGATAAGGCTCATGCGCCTGAAATTGCCTTAGAAATGGCCTGAACAGTGGTCCTAAATTTGCCTTAGTAAAGAGAACAAACAGTATCTGTTCATATAGTTAATGCGTGCTCGCATACAAAGTAAAGAGTTGTATTTCATCGAAAGAGTATTTTCATATACAACACACAAAAAGTATTTTATTACTTTTAAAACTAGAACTCACTCAGCAACACTGACTTTTATACATTTTCAGTTGGCATGTAATTATTGCTGAGGATGGCACGAGGGTGAAGCCACTCGGCAGGGAAAGACTGCCATCCATTCGTATTTTATGTTGTTGTTGTTTTGTAATGCAGTAAAATAGTTCTTTTGTAATCAATTAAATGATGATGTATTGCTTAACAACAATGTTTTAAATGAAATGAATGGTTTTTGATAAATTATTTCTGATGCTTAAGTTTGTATAATTATAATGTTTAATGTTTTAACTGCTATGATTGACCAACTGTGAGGTCTCCGGAACGGGGCCTTACAAGTTGGTATCAGAGCCAAAGTTTAAGAGAATTGGGTTAAATAAAATTTTTAAAACCTAAACTTAATCTGAAAATGGGACAAATGGAGGGATGTGAGCCTGAGTAGCTACGTGCCATCAGGTATGTCTTTTCTTAATGTTAACCGGTATTATGTGTGCACGTTATGTGACTTATGTGCTCTTAGTAGATTTAGATATTGATTAAGTCAGGATAGGAGATGCTTGGGGTATGAAGAGTAAAGTAAGTGGCTAATCACAACTGGTCACTGTAATTAGGGACATACTATACTTGACATAAACCGAGTGTTAGCTTGAATGACCACGTTAGTGTTTGAGTCTTATAATGTGCGTTTAGAGGATGGCTGGCGGTAGATCTTTGAAAGCCTCTCGTGGTGGAGGTCACGGTGCTGCTCCGCGACCCAAGAGAGGGAGACCTAGAGTCGAGAAAGTGGTTCATAAAGAACGGGGCCTTAAAATGTTGATGCTTTAGCTCCCACATTATTATAGTTTGTAACTCTTTGTTTATCATCCATGTCATAAGATTTGATTCTTGGAATGAGATCACTTAAAGCTAATGTAAATAAATCCTTGGTTCTTTTACTCGTAGTGCAGTTGTTGTTCCAACTATATGGTAGAGAATTTAACAACTTTTTGTTTACTGCTATATTCTCCAAAGTGATTCCTGCATTCTTCATCTTTGTGTTCAGCTTCACAAATCTAGACATCTGAGCCTCCAAAGTCTCACCTAGAACATTATTAAACATATTGAACTCTTTATTACACATATGTTTCATGCTCTCTCTCTTGTATTTGTTCCCCATAATCTGCTCTTCATAGCATCCGATAAATCTTTAGCCTTGGTAAAATCTTTAAACATTTATTCTATCATAGTAGTAAGTGGCATTATGATAGCAGCATAAGCTTTATCAACAAGCTCCATTTTTTAAGATCATCTTCATCCCATAATGCTTAGGTTTAGAAACTAGTTCATCCTTTTCATTCTTGTACACCGAAATGTATGGACCCTATTTGATAGATCTCATCATTCTGGGTTCAGTATATATAACATGATTCTCAAACCGTTAAGCCCGATCTGGGTAATCTTCTTCATTCAGTATGCGGGGTGACTTAGTGCTTGTTGGATCAAATAAGGCTAGTGCAACCGAAACCAAACACATAGCTCTTTTTAGTACAACAAATAAGGAAATTCGAAGACAACTTTAGCACTTCCAATGACAACTGCTGAACTTACGAAGACAAGTTTAAGGAACTTTCGAAGACAAGTCTAAGGAACTTTTGAAGATAAGCTTCAGCTTTCGAAGACAAAGTCTCTGCTCGTCCACAACTCAACACTTAAAAGAAATGAAGACTACAACTTTAAAAGTATCAAGTCCTAAGGAAGCCTCAAAAGAAGTAGCCACTTCTGAAAGTGGCTTCAGAAGAACAAGTTCTTCTGAAGCCAGTTAACCTTCGGAAGTAGCTACTATGAACCAGTGGACATAAGTATAGTCTCTCTGACACTCCATTGCATATCTCTAAGATACTGCATGGCACTTTCCCATGTCCATGTAGTTAACCATACTTTATTCCACTATTCACACCTTATTAGCTTAGACACAGTTGCCTACTTTAGTTGGTGACAAAAGGTAAGTCATGGACATGTCATGACTACCACATATTAGATAATATTTTATCTAAGAATACCTTAACTTTAGATTTGTAGTATTTGATTTAGTCTAAGGTTTTTAGCTGGTATCAAAGTATATCCGCTGTAGGTAGCCGTATATATAGTTTCTCATTGTAACTCATGTAATATTCTTGTAGGAGTCTTGTAATAGTTTGACTTGAGAAATAATATATACAAGTATCTTGAAAAAACTATTCTCTTGTGTTTGCTTTGATTTAGTTAGTATATTATCATCAACTCCTAGAAGGATTATGCTTCATCACAAACCCGAGTGTTACTTAGTGAGTTTGAGAGAGCAATACTTGTGTAGAGTACAAAAACCTATCCTGCAATTGTTATCAGAGCTTTTTAGGCTCTTGATTACGTGATCTTACCATATTAATGAACCTCTTCTTCACTCACCTACTTATTACACTAAAAAATGGCCCTTAAACAGAAATCTGAATGTGAAATGGGGACGATGACGAAAGCACCTATCATCACCCTAGAAAACTTCAGATAATGGAGAAGATGTATTGAAGGATTCATTAGATATCAAGACAACCGAATATGGAGATCTATCTCAAATGGCCCTTACAAGGCTGCTGCACCTGCTATAGGTGGCACCATGATAGAGAAGGTGGTGGAAGATTACTCTGAAGAAGATCACAAACGACTTGACATTAACGGAAAGGCCATGACTAATCTGATGACTACTATACCCAACTCCAACATGGTGTATTTCCAGTTAGCTAAAGAATTGTTTGATTCCTTAACCAACATGTACGCAAACTCCAACGACTCAAACAAAGATTCACTGAAGTAACACTTTGAGAATTATACTCATATTGTTTGGGGACCCTGAGCCACCAATAATTTAGGTATATGGATCTTATCTCCTCCCTTCAGTCTGTGGGAATAACTCCTGAATTAAGAGACCTCTCAAGGAAATTCATGAGTGCACTCCCTAGTGAGTGGATGTTCTATTGTGTCTCTATCAAGAGGACAAAATATCTGAACTCCCTCATTGAATGAGTGTGAAACATCAGCTGGACAAAGTGTTCAAAATATTGAGCCAAACTTCTTAAATATGGATCTATCCATGCAACTGGATGTGATTCCTAGGCCTAGAATTCACAACACTCATCCAGTTGAAAAAATCATTAAAAATGTCTCTGAAGGTGTGAGAACGAGGGGACAATCTCACAATGGGAATGTCTGCCGGTACTCATGCTTTTTATCATAGATGGAACCCAAGACGGTAGAACATGCCTTGAAAGATAGTAGCTAGGTCGAATCAATGCAAGAGGAATTGCTTTAATTCAAAAGACAAAGATTTGGAAACCTATGTCCACTACCATCTGGTCAAGTACCTATAGGCACCAAATGGTTATTCAGAAATAAAAAAGATGACAGAGGCTTGATTATCAAGAACAAGGCAAGATTGGTAGTTTAAGGATATACTCAAGAGGAAGGAATCGATTATACTGATGTCTTTGCACCTATTGTAAGACTTGGAACAGTTAGAATCTACTTTGCTTATGCTGCATCCAAGAACCTTACTGTCTACCAGCTTGATGTCAAGTGTGCATTTCTATATGTGGATATAGATAGGGAAGTCTACGTCTGTCAACCTCCAAGATTTGAAAACCTCCAACACCCCAACTATGTGTGCAAGCGGGATAAAGCTCTATATGGGCTGCACCAAACACCTAGGCTGTGGTATGAGACCTTGTCTCAGTTTCTTCTGAATAATGGATACACTACAGAACCATTGATAAGACTCTTTTCATAAGGATGTCTGGGAAAGACATTTTGCTCGTTAAAGTATATGTTGATGAGAGAATATCCATCTCCCATTGTCACTGAGCTAGGAACGGGAGTTAACCAGATCATTTAAATTGATGACAAGGAACAGAACAAGAAGTAGAAAGAAATAGCTCTGCTAACTAATTTTTACTAGAGTGTTGAGTTAGCCATGACTAAAGACGAAATCAATCATGTCTTAGTAACTCAGATTGTAGAGGCAGTAAAAAATGAAGCAAGAAGAAGGGAGGAGTGTGAAGAGAAAGACAATTATAAGAATGCTTGTGAGATGGAGGAGAATGAAAGTGTGGTGATGGCTAGTATGGTGGATGTTTGTGAAAAGAAAGAAAAAATTAAAGATAGAAAAGCTACAAGGGAAGAGAAGTAGAAAGTGGAATAAAGGGTCTGAACCTATGAGAAGGCCCTAGCCACAAAGAAGAAGGTGATGGAGATTTCATATGAGGTAGTTCAAGATATGTGTTTACCAGCTTGCGAAATTTGTTTGTTTGGGATTTATAAAGTAAACAATATATTAAAAGAACATGAACGGGAACTAAAAAGGGTAAATGAGGAACTTAAAAAATGAAACAATTTTTTTTGTAAAATTAAATGAAGTTTTAAAAGAAAATAATCATTTAAAAAGAACCCTTTTTGAGGGAAAGTGGAAATTAATACTTTGATAGATAGGGTAACTTTAGCAAAATTCAAGACCACTAAACTTAAAAACAAACTTGATAATGAATAATTTCTGGAATGAAGCTAGAGGAACTTTATAGCAAACAAAAGGTACCTAGAATTAAGATAGGGTTGGGTTGTGGTGAAACCACTTATGTTTACCCACAACCTAGCATCTTTTTATATTCACCAATGCTGACACCTCATCCTACATATGATTTAATGAAAAAAGATACTAAAAGTTTGTTTGCAGGTTTAGAAGGGGTGAATAATAAAATGGTGTGGGAAGATTATGATTATGGAGGAAGTTGAGGTCTTGGTAGTAGTAGTTCTAGTTCTTCAGATTCCAAAACGTCTTTTGTACACAATAATTCTAGTAGCATAAATTGTAGCTTAGATATTTTACATTCCAGTTTTTCTCACTGCATAATGTTTGAATTAAATGAAGTTGATGTTCCGAGTGTTAATGAAAAAGTTGGTGTTCTCAGTAAAGGTGATAAAAATTCTTCAAAAAAAAACTGTTTTGAAAAATTAATTTCTTTTCCAATTCCCTCTTTCACTCCTATTCAAATATTTGCTCCAAGTGAAACAACATCCTCACATGATTGTAAAGTTTTAGAGATAAGAGAATCCACAAATCATGACAGATCATTTGACTTAGAAAATATATCATAAGAAGTGCACATCACTTAGAGTGATTATGATTATCTTTTGTTTGTGTGTGAGGAAGAGATAATCATGGATAATATTCCAATTAAAAAGGACAAAAGAAAAGGTCTAAACTTTTAGTGTTTTAACTATGGAAAAGATGACCACATTGTTTAGCATTGTCTAGAGGTTGTAAATAGGAATGTAGATAACCGTTCTTTAGGAAATAGAATAAAAATTTTGTTGATAGTTCTTTTTTGTCAAATTCATCCTTTCATAGAACCCAGGCAGTTAAATTTTGGGTCCCCATGTCTATATGATTTTCTTTAATTCATTTTCCAAGAACATTGAAGAAGGACTATCAATAGCACTTGGCATGTAGATAGTGGGTGTTCTAGGCTCAGATTGAAGGACCTTACCAATTATTGGATAGTAAAAAGAGGATATATTTCTTTTGCGAGTGATAAAAAGGGAGGTAAAATGATAGATCAATGTGAGGTATCCAGTGGTTTTTTAACCTTGGAAAAGGTAAACTTTGTGCCTGAATTAGCGTTCAATCTTCTGAGCGTGTCACAAATTTATGACAAGAATATTCTTGTGCTTTTTAAATCTAACGAATGTTTGTTTCTTAAGCCTAATTTTTCAGTTTTAGATGATTTGGTAATAATTTGAGCTCCAAGGAAAAATGACACATATATACTTGATATGAACTCCAAAGTAATAACATCTACCATAACCTGTCTCTTGTCAAGCTTCCCTCTTTGACTCATTTCTTTGGCATAGACGATTAGGCCATGTTAAAATTTAACATATTAACAAATTGGTTAAAAATAATCTTGTTAGAGGTTTACCACAAAAGGATTTTTCTATAGTCGACAAGTGTATGTTTTGTGCTAAAGGAAAACAACACAACACAGGCTTAAACACGAAAATTACATTTCTAATCCTCTGAGTTACTACATTGTGATTTATTTGGTCCAATAAGTGTGAACTTATAGCTATGAAATCTTATTATCTTGTTGTAACAGATGATTATTCTATATATTCTTGGGTGAGGTTCTTGTCATATACAGGGGAGACAATAGACGTGTTGAAGAAGCTGATTTTGACCATTGAGAATATTAGCAACAATAAAATTTTAGCAATCAAAAGAGACAATGGAACAGAGCTTAGAAATCAAATCTTTGATTCATTATGGCAGGGAAAGGGATTCTTAGACAATTCCGCGTTGCCCGAACACCTCAGTAGAATGGTGTTGCTGAAAGAAAGAATCGCACTCTTATTGAAGCAACTCGGACTATGATCATAGAATCTAAACTCCTATTATTTTCTGGGAAGAACTAGTCAATTATTCTTCCTATGTTCTATACAGGGTTGTAATTATGAAAGACAAGATGAAGACTCCATATGAACTGGTTCACAAGCGAAAACCATTGATTGACTCCTTTCATTTTTTCGGTTGCTCATGAACGTTGTTGAATACTCTAGCTCAAAATTCCAAGTTTCAAGTAGTGTGAGATGAATGTTACTTTGTCAGATACTCATTAACTCAAAAGGCTTATAGAGTATACAACAAACGGACAAGAATAATGCAAGATCTTTCTATGTTGATTGGCAAGAGTGAAATATTTCCAATGTTGGTTCTGATCCAGATTGGTTCTATGATTCAAACACCATTTTTATTTCATTCAATCTACCATCCTTCCCTGATGATGACATTCCTTAATCAAGTGGTCAACCCTTCATCTCTGCTCAACCACAACCTTAACCACAACCAAAACCACAAATGCCACAAAGCCACAAATGCCACAAAGCCACAAATGCCATCTTCCTCACAACCTACTCATCCAACCTCAACTACAACCTGAACCTGAAGACCAAATCCTTTCAACATCATCAAGAATCCCACAAAGGCTTATTTCCAATCAACCATCCACCTTACTTCATCCATATTAATAGAAATATTAGCGGAGAATAGATTTTGACCTTTTAATTTACATTGTCTTTTCTTTTAAATTTGTTGTGTATACAATCTTATATTATCTTTGGTACAAGATTTAGGAAGCATGGATTGTGTAAGAGGTGTTGTGTTGGGATATGCGAGTAGGCCAAATGGCTTAAAATGAAGTAGACGGTGATTGTGTGACTTAAATAATAATTAACCTCTGTGATAAGGTTTATTCCCATGTCGTCTCGGATTGCACAAAGCTACAAGTTGCAGGATTGATGTTTGTCACAAACACTTGGTTTTTCTCTCAAACTCACTTAATCACACATGGTTTAGATGAAGCAGAATCTCTTTAAAGAGTTGATAATAATATACTAAGAAACAATTAACACATGAAAATAATTTTCAAGGTTCTTTTATATATTACTTCTCAACTCAAGGAATACAAGACTTTTACAAGAATGTTACAAGAGTTACAAGGAGATACTATCACCTACAGTCGGATATACTTTGATACCAGCTGGAAACTATAACTAAAGCAAATACTAAAAATCTAAAGTTAAGGTATCTTAGATAATGTATTATCTAAGATTTGGTAGTCATGACATGTCCATGACTTACCTTTTGTCACCAACTAAAGTTGGCAACAGTACTAACTAATAAAGGTAAACAGTGGAATAAAGTATGGTTAACTATATGGGTTTTGAGAAAATGCCATGTAGTATATCAAAGGTCTATAGTGGAGTTTCTGAAGGACCATACTTATGTCCACTGGTTCATAGTAGTGTCTTCCAAAGGTCAATTGCTTCAGAAGAAGAAGTTCTTCCGAGGCCACTTATACTTCGGAAGAGCCTACTTATTTCGAGGATTAGGGACTTCTTCATATAAACATTCTTCAAAGTCATTGTCTTTAATTCTTCTAAGTCATGAACTTCAGAAGAGAAGACTTTGTCTTCAGAAGTTGGAGTTTTCCTTCAAAAGATGATCTTGTACATGTCTTCGGAAGAACTCCATTTGTCCTCGGGAGTTCCACACTTTGCTTCAGAATCCCTTTACTATTTGCACTAAAATATTCGAAGTGTTTGGTTTTTGTTGCACTAACCTTTCTAGATCCAACAAAAGTCTCATAAAAAATGTGTTAAGAGTGGCTGATTTCTGTTTTGATCCCTGCACTTTAAAATTTTCATCACCCTTATTGTCATGAATAAATTGCATGTACAACTGCTCTGCTGTGCTCTAAAAACATGATGAAATGAGTTTCTAGGATGATGCTCTCTTAACCTCACTTATTCCTACTTACCAAAACCTTTAGCACTAGGGTCAAAAGATGTTTATCCATTTCTTTGTTCTTCCCTGAAGTTGTGGTGAGAAGTTTGTACAAGTCACTTATGGATAGGAGATCCAGTCTGTCACTCTAAATGACATGCACCCTTGGTTCTATCCCCCTAAAGAGAGTTAGTTGACGGGAGTTATAATCATACTCCCATCTAACTATGGATTCAAGGTTAGGCAACCATTTGAAAAAGGTTGTTCCTTTGGTTGTTGATCCTTTCCTTTCATCCTCTTGTCTTAGTTTTAGCGCATTTTCAATCTTGGTCCTTGTAGTTAGCTCTGCTAGATAAAGACTGCTCAGATGATTTTTGATGTGAGCAACTATCTCGGGGTTGGAGGGGTTGGAGAATGGCTTCCCTGCTAACTCAACAATATCAAATGTGCTTAAGTGTAATAGAGATGAGGCATTAAGACTGTTTATCTTGCCATTCTTTCTCCCCAAAAAAGTTGTGAGAAGAGTCTTCAAACCTCCATTAGATGATCTTCTTTCTTGGCCTAAGGGGGTTACTTGGCACTCTATCCACTTTCTTGGAATCTAGTAGAGTCACTAGCCATTTTGTTAGCTTTTTATCTTCATCATTTAGGGTATCAAAGTTCCGGCCAAGGAGTTTAACGGCTTGGTCTAGTGTTCCTCTAGGCAGATTAAGGATTGATTGTTTGTGAGGGAACATGAGGAGCCATCAACATAAGTCGATCTGACTAACTCCTCCTCTTAGGAGATCTTGCTCAAAGTTGTACACTTGATGAGCTTCATCTGATCTCTTTAAACTCCTCTAAGGAGAGATGTTTGGAAGGCTGAGGGGAATGGTTTGAGTGGTTGTTGGGTAGGTAGTGGTTTTTGGGTTTTAGGAAGTATTTTGGGTTTGAGTATGGATAGTTGAGGTGGTTATGGTGACAGTGCAGGTATGGAGGATGGTGTAGGTTCAAGGGTGTATGGTTCAAAGGTGGGTTGAGTTTTAACAGTAAATGGGAAAGGAGTTGGTTCAGGTTTTGGTTGGGGTTGAGGTGTTGGTTTGAAGGTCATCCCATGTCCCCTTCTATACATCTCCTTCCTTTTCCCTAAGCGAATGCCAGCCTTGATGTCACTTACATGTCGCTGCAAGGTCTTCTTAGACATGGGACCCACCTGCCTACCAGAGAAGCCATGAGCCTGGAGATAGTCCTTCATCCAAACCTTATTACCTATCTTCCTGACAACAGTGAGTCCTACTTCTTCTTTCTTCTTCTTCACCATTAGTTTCTCCCTTGTACCTTTCTTTCTCACCCCCATTTGATCTTGCTCCTTGTTGAAGAGCCATAAGATCATATCATTTTTATATGGAGAAAATTCTTCTTGAGAGAAACCCCTGGAGGTTAGGAAAGTTATCATTTCCCTCTATTGTTGCAAATTTGCCTCTTTTTCCTTCTTCTCCCTTTCTTCCTCTAAGGCCAACCTTGCTGCCTCTTATCTTTCTTCAAATTGCTATAGGGTTGCCTTCTCAAAATCCATCAGTTCCTCTAATGGTAGCAGGAGCACTTCTTCATTGACAACTCCAAGCATGACAAGCCTGTTATGATTTCCACCCTTCTACAGTTGTTAATAGCCTCCTGTTCAATTGCAGCTGCTTTGCTGCTTGCAGCAAACAGCTTCCTAGTTGGTAGTCTACCTTTCCTCTTAAACTTCTCTAACCTTTCTTCCTCTTGAAGCTCTTCCACAATCATCTTTATATTTCCTTTGACATCTTTAGAAGTGCTAGACTTTGGGGATTCTTGGATGGAAGTTTTAGGTTGAGAGATGGTGGTTGAAGCTTATTGTAGTGATGTTGTTTTAGTGATGGGTTGGTTGACAAAATCCTTACTGTTTACCTCAAATGCTAGTTATAGAATTGCATTTTTGATAACCAGATTCTTGAATAGTGAAAATAGCCCTTCCGAGGCTTTGACTTCAACTTCGGAAGTCTGTGGCAATGCACTCTTTGTCCCAATTGTTTTAGTTCTAGGGCAATCAGTTTCCATTTCCCCTTCGAAATTAATCTCAGGTTCCAAGTAGACCTTAGGTTAACTAACTTCTTGAATAGTGGTAGAAAGTCCATGGAACCTCTAAAGCTTTTCAACTACAAAATATGCCACAACAACATGAGGGCTTCACTAATGAATGGAAGATCCAAGCAGGAACATGGAAAATAACCTGTTCAAATCATGGAGCATCCTTGATCCATTTAAAGAATGAATGGATGAGGCTTAGGAAAAACGGTTGCTTGATGAGCATGGTATCTTGAAGTTAGAGATGTTAAGGTTTGACTTTGGTTCAATATGTGTTTGCCTCTAAACGCTTTCCCCCTTTTTGGTAGCATCATCTTGAGAGCTAGATGAGCTAGTGAAAGAGGTCAATGAGACTTGAATTGGTACATGCCTAACAAATCTCTCAATTTGTTTCTCAGCTAGTTGACCCTTGAGATTGTCAATCTCAAGTTGGTGAGTGGCAGACCTATCCTCTAAAGTCTTAACCATTGATTCAAGGTTTGAGATTTTAGAAAGTAGGTCTTGAATGGTGAGTTTCAAACTTCCCTTATATTCTCTTGAAGAATCACAGGAAGATGAGGTAACATACCTAGTATGTTCATCCTCACCACCAGATGTGGTTTTTTGGCACACTGGTTTCCCATGCCTAATGATGTCTCCTTCAGAGACATCAAAGGGTACGGTTTCTGTAGATTCAGACTCAAGTATATTACCACTACCCTGAGGATCCAATGAGGCTCCTTCAGTAGTGGCAGTTGAATCTACACGAGTCCCCTCCATATCAGTGGGACTCGCCTCATTTAATATTTGCTGATGGGGAATATAGATAAGAGGTCCATCTAGGCTCTGTTGATCCTTAAGAGGGTGTTATAGATCAACTTCATTGCCATGAAGAGTTATAATCTCCTCATCAGTTCTTATCAATATGCCAGTAAAGGATATGGAAGTTATACCTAATGAGCTGGGACTTTGGTCAATGTCAATTGGCATTGAGCCTACGGTGGGGCTGTCCCTTTGTGACTTCTCAAGAGAGTATAGAGACTCACCCTAAGGGCTTTCAGCTTAGGTTTTGGGCTCAGGAGATTGAGACTAAGGAAACTCAAATCCCATATTGAGTCAATGTTGAACAAAGGTGAGACCTCAGACTGAGTGGGAGCCTATGATTCCACTCAAGTCTTTTTGGATAGAACCGGAGAGGATTTCTCAATCATAGTAGATTAAACAATGGCTCGTTTGAGGCATCTCTAATATGTGTATTGATGGGGCAAGAAGGTAGAGTTGGCAATGTGAGGGTTGTTGCTGGTGACGGTGTATCACCTGTGCGGTTAACAGGGATGTCACCAAGAGCTATGCGCTCAATCATACCTGGAAGAAGTGGAGTGTGTCTTTTGAAGAAGTTGGTGGACATCCTCTTCAGAATCTTGAAGATGGTTTGCCACATGTGAAGGACTGGCAAAGCAGCTGCACAGACAAGCTTGCTCTGGTCCAACTCGCAGTTGATGAAGTGCTGGATGAACGTAGGATACATATAGAATGTCTCCCTTTGATGGTCGCCCATCAAATTGGTGAGCACAAATCTTGAGTAGTTAAAGCAGAGGACTCTGACGAAGCAATGAGCTAGACACACTAGCTCATATGGGATTTGATCCCATCCCCCTAACTTGTTTGACAAGCAGTGAAGGACAATGTGCAGCAAGAACTTCCACAAGTATGGAAAGTTAAACTTGTTAAAAGTGGACCTGCTGACATCACCTCCATATCTGATTAAGGTATATGTTTTATCAACCTCAATCTTGGGGAACTCCATCGGTGAACCGTTATCATGAAGCTCGAGATGATCCCTGATGAACTGTTCAAATATGATCAACTTTTGGTCACAAATGTTGGACCTCAAAACCCTAACCCCATTATGGGTTATGATCTGTGCATTCCCCAAAAAATCAGTTAGGGCATTCAAGTAAGTGGATTAGGTCAGAAAGGAGATGATTTCAGAGAAGTCAACATCCATGGACGAATCCAAGAATGCAACTTGATTGTGCTGGGGGTTAATTGCCATTGGGAAAGAAGCAGAGAAATTAGCCACATTTGCGTAAATTGGAGATGAAGAAAGCTTTGGGTAGTGAAATCTGTAAAAAGATTAAAATAGGTAAGTCATAATGTTTAATGGGTGAAAGTGGCTGATGGATAAGGTGAAGTGATGGTTTGGCTATGATGTGACAAAGGCGGTAAGGTTAAATCCATCTAAAATATTCTGACATCATTAAAAAAATCTTTACCTTTTACAGTTGTGGGGCTCAAACATTTATGTTACACCGTAAGGTCTTCTTCCGAGTATAAGAGATTTCCGAGGATAATCTTATTCCGAAGCCAACATAACTTCCAAAGGTAATTTCTTACTTCCAAGAGTAAAGTGCTTTCCAAATGAAGAATTTATAAGCTGTGGAAGTAGACTGATAAATTTTCATATCGCTCCTTTTGAGACTAAAAATTCTTCCAAGAAGAAGAGTTTCCTTGGAGAAATTTTGCTTTGGAAGATATATAGAACATCTTTTGAGTGTTAATTTCTCTTTGGAAGAATCTATACATAGAAAGATTTTAGAGATAACCTTTTACAACAGGGCTTAGATTGTTTTGACAAAAGACATTACACATTTAAAAAGGTTTTTCAAAGGAGATAGACTAATCAATGTTTATCATCCCAATAGTTGTAATGAGATACTTAAATTTTTGTTCATCAAAGGCTTTGGTGAACAAATCAGCATATTGTTCATTTGAATCAACTTTGATTAGTTTAATCAGATTTTTCTCATGAATATCTCTTATAAAATGATACCTGATGTCGATATGCTTTGTCTTGGAGTGCTTCACAAGATTTTCAATAATGGAGATAGCACTATTATTATCAATATGGATAGGAGTGCTCATGAAGTTGAATCCATACTCTAGCATCTGATTCTAAATCCACAGTAGCTAAGCACATCAACTTGAAGCAACAATGTATTTAGCTTCAGCAGTAGACGTAGAGACACCAGATTACTTCTTGCATTGCCATGAGATGATCCTTCCATCATGAAATTGACATCCTCCTCATGTTAGTTTCTTGTTGATGTTACAACCACCGTAGTCACTATCAAAATAGGCATAGAGATTGAAATTGTTGTTCTTTGGATACCAAAGACCTAGTTTAGGTGCTCCTTTAAGGTATCTAAGGATTCTCTTGGCAGCTACTAGGTGAGACACCTTAGGAGTAGCCTGATATCTTGCACAAATGCATGTTGCAAACATGATAACAGGTCTACTTGTAGTGAGATAAATTAGACCCGATGATTGCCTTATACTGATGTTGTTCAGGATCCTCCCCATCAGAGTCAGGACAAAGATTGTGGTTTCTGGGTATGGGTGTATTGGCTGGCTTACAATCCTTCATATCAAATCTTTCTAAGATTTCAGACATATATTTAGATTGATTGATAAAGAACCCTTCCTTCATCTGGTTTACCTGAATTTCAAGTAAAAGTCCATCTTTCCTATGGAACTCATCTCAAATTTCTTCTTCATGATGCTCTCAAAGTCTCTACACATTTGGTCATTTGAGGAACCAAAATTGATGTCATCAACATAGGCTTGGACGAGCAAAATGTCTTTTCCATACTTCTTTATGAATAGAGTCTTGTCAATGGTGCCTCTAGTGTAGCCATTTATCAGGAGAAATTGAGACAAAGTCTCATACCACAACCTAGGTGCTTGGTGAACCCATATAGAGCTTTATCCAACTTACACAAATAGTTAGGGTGATGTGGAGCTTCAAATCCCGGAGGTTGACATACATAGACTTCCATATCTATATCCCCATATAGAAAGGCACACTTAACATCAATTTGGTAGATAGTAAAAATCTTGGATGAAACATAAGTAAGAAAGATCGTCACTGCCTTAAGTCTTGCAACTGGGTAATCAATTCCTTCCTCTTGGGTGTATCCTTGAACTACTAGTCTTGCCTTGTTCTTGATTATCAAGCCTCTATCATCTCTCTTGCTTCTGAAAACCTATTTGGTACCTATTGGTACTTGACCAGATGGTAGCGAACATAGGTTCCTCTTGCATTGACTCAACCCAGCTACTATCCTTTACGGTTTCTTCTACTTTTGTGGGTTCCATATGAGATAAAAAGCATGACTACAGGCAGACATTCCCATTATGAGTTTGTCCCCTTATTCTCACTTAGATGAGTGTTATGAATCCTACGCCTGGGAATCACCTTCAATTGCAAAGATAAATCCAGGTTGGACATGTTTTGCTCAGGAGCTTGAACACTTGGACTAGCTGTTATTTCAAACAAATTCAATAAGGTATGATTGAATGAATGGGAAACATCATCATTATCTATTGGCTGTGAAGCAGCATTAATAGTTGCATGTTCCTTTAAAATGATACTTCCATCAGCTTGGTGTTATGTAGTGTCACCAGATGAATTTTGAGGCTTGTTAGGTGGACCACTAGTTAAAGCTCCACTATCTCTTGAATTAGTCATACTATCAAATCTTAAGATAGTGGGAGCCTAATCTTCAGCTACTTTTGGAGAACTTGAATGAGGTTTGGGTATCTCAAATAGTTAATCATCATTAGAGTCACTTTGAGTACCTGTTACAGCTGAGACATTCTCACAAGATGGTTTAGAATAGTTGCAAGACAATTCTAAGTCAAAAATGTGATCAATGCCATTCCCCCTAACACAAGGAGTGTGCGCATTGACAAAAATGTTGGATGATTCCTTAAATTGTTGATTTTTGATGTTAAACACTCTATAAGCAATAGAGTTGAAGGAATATCCAACAAAGATAGCATCATCTGACTTTTCAGGAAATTTTTCCAAAGTGTTTTTTATGTTAAGTATGGTACACCTGCTGCCAAAGGACCTTAGAAAGCCAATGAATGGTGGCCTCTTGGTCCATTGCTCATAAGGGGTTTTTCCATGTGGCTTAAATACAAGAACTCTGTTCTGCACATAGCATGCAGTGCTACTTGCCTCTGCCTAGAATGTTAGAAGTAGTTTTGAATCAGCTAACATGGTCCAAGCAGACTCAATCAGTTTCATGTTCTTCCTCTCAACAACACTATTTTGTTAAGGAGTTCTAGGAGCCCTGTATTTTCTAGCAATCCCTTTTGAGTTACAGAATAAGTCAAGAACTTGATTCTTAAACTCAGTCCCTTGATCACTTCTAATTATCTTAACCTTGTGATTATTTTGATTTTCAATTTTAAGAATAGAAGACTTCAACGTTTCAGCAGTTTCATCCTTAGTTCTTAAAAAGAAGACCCATGTAAATCTTGTAAAATCACAACGATCACAAGGTAGTATGATTTCCTTCCAGTGCTCATTATACTTGTGGGACCAAATAGATCCATGTGCAATAAGTGTTATGGAGTGGCGATAGAGTTAACAACTTTGGATTTATGAGATGCTCTATCTGCTTCCCTTTCAGGCATGCAACACAGTTATCTTTGTACAAAAATTCCATTTTAGGAAAACCATGTACCAAGTTATTTTTAACCAATTTCTTCATGGTTTTAAAATTGACATTGAAACATACGTGTAAAAATTATATGTAGAGGTTGATGCAACCCAAACACCCAAAGTCTCTCCTGCATGCATGCACATGGGTACTGAAGAAGAATGCTTTGGAAGTTTCACAAAAGCAACAAAAATATTCTAAGTGTGAAATCTTCCGAAGCCAAGACCAATATCTTCCGAAGCCAAAGATGAAGTCTTCCAAAGCTTCAGAGACAAAGTCTTCCGAAGCCAACACTTGAAGACAGATTTCTTTCAAAGACTTTTAGTATACATGCTTTATCTGATGTACTTTACATAAAGTTAGATACCTTTCCATTGCAACTCTATAAAGTCACCAGCTTTCATAAGTTGGTGAAAAGGTCCATACTTTTAGTAACTGTAAATTGAGGTATTGAGTCTGTAACTTTCTACTTCATGTACTTTATCCTATTTGTAATAGATTAGGATGTGAGCTATGGCATGTCATAGTCACTAGTTAAAAGGCAATCTGCCTTTTGACTCTACAATTGATTTTGTTTGTGTATAGTCAATTGTATCCAGCTGGCCTTCAAGGTATGGTCGGTTGTAGGATGTTGTATATGTATCTCAAGTACTTGTAACATTCTAGATATGCTTTGTAACATTTGTAATAGAACTTGAGAAGGCAATATACTGCAATCTTGAAAACCATCTCCTCATGTATTTTGTGATCTTGTTCTGTCTCATATTTACTTGTGTTCTTAGTATCATTACTAGAGGTTAACCAGTTTCACTGTTTGATTAGTTAAGTGTTCTTAAGCAACTCTTCTCTTTGTGTTGTGTTGTATTTGCATACCCTTCAACGGTCCTGCATTTGGTATCAGAGCATTTCCAGGCTCTTGATATAAGACCTCACCATCTTAAGATCCCTCACACACACAAATACTTAACTTATCAAATGGCAGCCATTTCCAAATCTGACATGGAAACTAGTACCATAACAAAGTCCCTACTGATCACTCTTGATGACTTCGACACTGTGCCAAAGAATGGAAGGTTTCATCAGGTCTCTAGACTCAAGAATGTGGGAGTCTGTTGAAATGGACCTTACAACCAAGCATCTCTTCTGCTACTGGTGGTGGCATGATCCCCAAGGTTGTGGCCGACTACTCAGATAAAGATAGAAAGAGAGTAGAGATTGACCAGAAGGCCATGACAGTCCTTCAGACTGCTCTTCCAAACTCTGTGTACAGAGGTTTCAAGAAAAGCAAAATAGCTAAGCAGTTGTGGGATGCATTGAAACTGTTGTATGAAGGTTCCTCTGAAGCTAAGGATAACAAGAATGATCTCCTGAAGCAGCAGTTTGAAAATTTAACTTCAAAGCTGGTGAAACCATGACTCAACAATACTTCAGGTATGTTGAGATTGTGGATACCCTAGTGGATGGAGGAGTTCCTCTTGAAAACAGAGACATTGTAAGGAAGTTCATGTCCTCACTTCCTAGGCAATGGACACACTACTGTGTGGTTATCAAGAGAACTGAGAATCTAAAAACTCTCACTCTAATAGAGTTATATGGGATTCCCAGTGGCTACCATATGGAGATGAACATGCAAGGTTCATCTGGCAACTCCAATAATCAAATGGGTTCAGCCCTTCATGTGGTTGAAAGGGATAGCATAGAACCCCAACATCATTTCATATGCTACCCTGACAACTCACCAAAGGGTCCTTTCATCATCGTCCTTGAGACATGTTGGACCAAAAGAACCAATGAGCCTGATCAGAAAAACCTCCAAGTCCCACAGACATTACAACTGCTGAAGAAGATCACAACAGCTGAAGACATCAGCTAATTACAAGGTCTGAAGACAAAGTCTGAAGACAAGATCTGAAGATTTCTACTGAAGACAAAGTCTGAAAGTAAAGTACTAAAGACAAAGTCTGAAAGTGAAGTACTGAAGACAAAGTCTGAAGTTATCAGCTGAAGACAACGTCTGAAATAAAAGTCTGAAGAACAAAGACTGAAGACAAAGACTGAAGACCAGAGTGATCAGTAGTTGTCACAACAACTAAAGTTATTAACTTCAGTAGTTGTGATGGTTTTCCTTTTCAATACTTGTAATTTACCTTTCAGTAGTTATAGTTTCAGTAGTTTTAGTTCAGTAGTTTTATGTTCTTGTACTTAGCATTCTCTGAGATGTGATCAGTTGTTGAGAACATTCTCAGTAGTTTGCATAGTTTCAGTTGTTTGTATAATTCTGTTAGATGTCACTATCAAGTGACATCAGCAGACGTCACATTCCATATATAAGGAATGTTGACCTAATTGTAACGTGTGACTTTCAGCCACCACGAAAGCATTTGAATGAAATATTCCTTTTGCAGAATTCTCTCTCTCTCTATAACCGTGTACTATTCCATTGAATATCAATTGAGTTCTTGCTAAATTGTCTAATTCATTGTTCGAATTCTGATGCAATCTACTCTAATTAATCAAACTTAAATCACTGATCCTAACAAATGGTATCAGAGCAAGTTAATCATTGATCGATCTAACAATTGATCATTGAAACTGCTATTTCGATATCTAAGTTTGATCGAATTAGCATATTTGCAAGAATTGGTTATAGAGATTGAATTTATGCTGCTTTCGGTTATTTGCTTTGAGTTTCTCTTGGTTCGTATTGAGTTTGTTGTGTTTTGCGCTAAATCGGTTAAAACTTAATTGAATTTGATTGAATCTAAGAATGACTACTCCTTCTAATGACCCTCACAATACTGGCTCCTCAACCAAGCCTCCGATGCTGGTTAGGACTGAGTATAACATATGGCAACGAAGAATGCTCCATCACCTGTCTGTTAACAATTCAGGTTGTTGGAAATCTGTGGTACATGGTCCACACAAGCCTATAGTGAACAATCCAGAAACCAACCAAATGGTTCCGAAGAAGACGGAACAATACTCAGATGAGGATCGAAAACTATTTGAGATTGATGCTAAAGCCCATGGAATTCTGGCCATGGCTGCCGAATGAAATCTATTATGGGCTTATGCATCATGAAACTGCTCATGACCTCTGGAATGCATTGAAAGAACAATTTGGTGGAACAGATGAGGTCTTAGAAAACAAGAGAAATCCTTGCCCAACAATATGAGACATTCTCTCATAGGAAGGGTGAGACACTGACTCAACAGTTTGAGCGTTTTTCCTGTTTGATCTCTGAGCTGAAAATGGTCAAACATGAATACACTAATAGCTAGATGAACAATAGATTCCTCAGATCACTGCCTGAGAGATGGGACACATATACCATTGTCCTACGCTCCAGTGCAAATCTGGATAGCCTATCTCTCACCCAACTCCATGGGAAACTGCTTACATTTGAAAGAGAGATAGAGCAGAAAAGGAAACTGGCATCATCAGGAAAGCTCACTGATGACTTTAACTAGGGAACATTGCCTTGGTTGGTCATGAGTCAGAATATGCTGCATCAGAAAGCCATTATGATGAGCATATAGATTTCTCTTCAAATAGTTCTGATCATGTATTTGTTAGTGTTGATAGTCAGTCAGGCTGTAATAGTGACAATTTGTGCTTCATTATGGATGATTTGAAAGGTATTGCAGATGATGACTTAGAAGAGATGGATATTCTGAGCCAAATGGCCTTGATTAATATCAGATCTCAAAAGTTTTACAAGAGAACTGGTAGGAAATTTCTAGGACTCTCTGGCAAAACCAAAGTTGGTTTTGACAAGAGTAAGTTAAGGTGTCATAAATGCCACAGGCTTGGGCACTTTGCAAGAGAGTGTAGATCAACTGGATCTAACTCCTCTACACCCTTTATGACTTTTCCAAGCAATAGTTCACAAAATAGAGGGCAACATCCTGCTAGTTCTGGTCATCACTCACAACCTCTATCTCCTACATATTTGTCCTCAGGGTCCAATGCCATATATCCCTGCTATTACATCATCGGGAAAGGATATGTGTTTAAGGAGAAATCAGATTTGATGATGTTAATCATGTGGAGAATCTCAAGTATAATCTACTGAGTGTCAGTCAGATGTGTGAAAAAGGGCATGTTGCACTTTTCACAAGCCAGAACTGCAGGATTCTATCTTCCATAGTTCTGAGGCTGATTGACAAGGTATTGGATGAACATACTCTCCTGAAGGCTAACAGAATTGGAAGAGTATATGCCCTGGATTTGTCAAAGAAGATTGATTTGAAAGGTCATCCTTGCCTGTTCTCCAAAGCCTCTCCTTAGGAATCTAAACTGTGGCACAGAAGGCTGGGTCATGTAAATCTCAAAAACATGAATCAACTGATCCACAATAGTTTAGTGAGAGGTCTACCAATAAAGGAGTTCCACTGTGATGAAACCTGCACTGCTTGTTTGAAAGCAAAACGACACAAAGTCTCATTCCCTCATATTGAAGAACCTAAGTCCACTGCCTGCTTGCAGTTACTGCACATGGATCTATTTGGTCTTGTGAGAGTGATGAGCATGGCAAAGAAGAAATATTGTCTGGTAATTGTGGATGATTACTCCAGATTTGTATGGACTTTCTTCTTGCATTCAAAGGATGAGGTTACTCAAACGATTATAAACTTTGTGTTGTATGTTGAGAAGCAGTATTCCCTATCACTCAAGTGTATAAGGAGTGATAATGGAACAGAATTCAGAAACCATACAGTTGATGATTTTTCTCTCTCAAAGGGAATCAAGAGGCAGTTTAGCATCCCAAGGACTCCAGAACAAAATGGAGTAGTGGAGAGAAGAACAGGACCCTAATTAAGCTGCAAGGTCCATGTTGGCTGACTTTGGTTTGCCATTGACCTT
Organism: Flaveria trinervia; assembly: GCA_025506515.1. NCBI lineage: Eukaryota > Viridiplantae > Streptophyta > Magnoliopsida > Asterales > Asteraceae > Flaveria > Flaveria trinervia. The sequence goes on along the minus strand of CM046447.1, from coordinate 55,181,285 downwards.
TTGGGTTGAAGCTGTCAACACAGCTTGCTATGTGCATAATAGAGTTTTAGTAAATCAGAGGTTGATGAAGACTCCATATGAAGTTCTACATCATTTGGCTCCTCTAATTTCATTCTTCAAAGCCTTTGGGTGTCCTTGTTTCATTCTCAACACAAAGGATCAACTCCATAAATTTGATCCTAAGGTGGATGCAGGGTATTTTGTAGGATATTCATCCACATGCAAGGCTTACAGAGTCTTCAACTGCAGAACAAACATAGTTGAAGAAACCATGCATATGAAGCTCAATGAATCTCCTAAGGATAAAATTCCACAAAACCCTGTGGAGTTGTTTGATCTGGATATACTGTAATATGTTCCTTATCAACCTCCAGCTGTTGCAGATCATGTGAATAAATCATCTTCTGCAGCAAGTCTATCACCTGGTGGTACTGAAGATGATGATGATATCAGTACTCACTTTTCAAGTTTAGTGATCAACTGCCTAAGTCCACTAAACTTGATGTTCTTGTAGCTTCAGTAGCTCCATCCACAACAAATGCTGATGAGATTTCTGACTCCTCTACATCATTTGAATTGCCATCTCATACTTGGTTTCAAGAGTCTGGATCAACATCTATTGCTGCTGAACTTGCTACAAACACTTGCACTGATCTTATAGTGTACCAAGAGCAGAAGAATCAACCCATGTCTCAAATCATTGGTGATATCAATCCTGGTGTCTCAACCAGAAGTCAATTGTCCAACTTCTGCTTCTATGCTCTCTTCATCAGTCAGCTAGAGCCAAAGAACTATCATGTTGCTTTAAGAGACAATGGATGGGTTGAAGCCATGCAGCTTGAGCTACTTCAGTTCAAAAAGTAGCAAGTGTGGGAACTGGTTCCTCTACCCCCAGGTAAGTGTGCAATAGGCACTAAGTGGGTGTTGAGGAATAAAACTGATGTAAATGGGCTTATTGTCAAGAACAAGGCTAGACTGGTTGTACAGGGGTTTTCACAAGAAGAAGGTATTGATTATAATGAAACCTTTGCCCCTGTAGCCAGACTGGAGGCAGTTAGATTATTCTTAGCCTATGTTGCATTCCACAATCTTAAAGTTTTTCAAATGGATGTCAAAAGTGCTTTTTTATATGGAAAAATAAAAGAAGAAGTTATGTGTGTCAACCACCAGGTTTTGAGGACAATAAACATCCTGATTGGGTGTATAAACTTGATAAGGCTCTTTATAGGTTGAAGCAAGCTCCTAGAGCCTGGTATGAAACACTTTCAAATTTTCTTCTTCAAAATAATTTCACTAGAGGCTCCATAGATAAAACTTTGTTTATTAAGAAAGTGGATCAGCATAAGCTACTTGTTCAAATTTATGTTGATGATATAATTTTTGCATTCTCTGATCCCCAGTTGTGTGATGATTTTACAAGTTTAATGAAACAAAAGTTTGAAATGAGTGCAACGGGAGAATTACAGTTCTTTCTAGGCTTACAAATCAAACAAAAGGCTTATGGAACCTTCATTCATCAGTCAAAATATACAAAAAATCTTTTGAATAAGTTTGATTTACAAAACTGTAAGCCCTGTTCTACTCCCATGTGCAACACCACACAACTGGATGTAGATCAGAAAGGTAAAGCTGTTGATGAAACACTTTACAGATGTATGATTGGGTCCTTGATGTACTTAACAGCTTCTAGACCAGATATTATGTTTGCAACTTGTGTTTGTGCTAGATTTCAGGCTGCTCCTAAAGAGTCTTATTTGATTGCAGTCAAGAGGATCTTTAGATATCTGCAAGGTACACAATCTCTAGGTCTTTGGTATTCAACTGGACACTCTTGCAAATTAGTTGCTTTTTCTGATAGTGACTATGCAGGGTGTAAGTTAACCAAAAAGTCAACTTCTGGTGGATGTCAATTCCTAGGCAACTGCTTGATTTCTTGGCAGAGTAAGAAACAAACATCTGTTGCTACATCCACTGCTGAAGAAGAGTACATTGCTGCTGCAAGTTATACATCTCAGGTACTCTGGATTCAGAACCAATTATTGGATGATGGCATTACAGAGACTAAGACTCCATTGTTAATGGATAGTGCTTCAGCTCTGTGTATTGTCAAGAATCCAGTCCAGCATTCTAGGACCAAATATATAGAGATCAGACACCATTTTATTAGGGATTGTTTTGAAAAAGGTCTGATTGATCCAAAGTTTGTGACAAGTGCTGATGAGATTGCAGATATATTTACTAAGCCTTTGACAGTTCAACTTTCCAAAACCTTGTGTTCAGGCTTGGTATGCTGCAGCTAGAATAAGTGACAACTACTGATGATCTCAGTAAACAAGTACTGATGACCATTAGTAAACATGTCACAAATAAGTACTGATAAGTTTTATTCTCAGTTGGTTTCATAACTACTGAAGACTAAATTACTTAAAAAGTACTGTACTTTCTGTTAAAAGAAACTGATGCAGTTACAACTACTGATGTAGTTATAACTACTAATGTCAGTAAAAACAGATAAGTACTGATGTCCTATGAAACAACTGAAAACAGCTAAAAAGTCTGATGAGTAAGTGTTGAGGACAGTATGAAACAGCTGAAAAGCTAAGAATTACGAAAACTACTATGAGAATTTTCTCTTCAATCGTTTCCACAAACTGCTGTTTCACCTTAAATAACTGATGACAAAACCATGTCTTCAGTAGTTTCACAACTACTGATGACTAACACCAAGTCCTCAGTTGTTTCCTACATCTGAAGCCAAAACCAAGGTTTTCAATAGTTTCATAACTACTGATGACCAAAACCAAGTCTTCAGTTGTTTTCATACAATTGATGACAACACCAACACTTTCAGTCGTTTTCTTTTCAGCCTTTTCTTAACCTATAAAAACCTACACTTATAGCCGAACGTTTCATTAGCCGTTTTCTATCCTTTTCTCTCTCAACAATGGCAACCATGAAACTCAAACCCAGACACAACTGTGTTGCCTACCACTCGAAATCGGCTTTTTGGAACAAATTTGATAATGCCATCGATCTTATGGTGGATTCCCAATACAGAACCGCCTTTCTTTTGAATCCTACCATATACACCGATTCCTTAAACCAATTCTGGACCAACGTCTGTGTAACAACTGGTGAAAATGATAGCCAAATCACTCTCCAGTTGTTGTTCAACCAGAAACAGGTGGTAATCACCCATGACATCATTCGCAAAACCCTAAATTTGCATGATGCCACCTGTATTATAGAATACCCGTAAGGCACCAATGATATGTCTTTCATCAACAACAGGTATGAAGGAGACTTAAGTGCTACAACCATTCTCAAAAAGCACTTCCATGATGCTGAAAGACTTATCTTCCACATGGTGAATGTCTGCTTTGCTTCAAAGACATCTTCATGGGATTAGATGTCCTCAAGATGGCAACAGGTATTGTACTCTATCTTTGAACGACAAACTCTAAATTTTTATGAGATAGTGTTTATGGAACTTAAGGATCTGGCTCAGAAACCTGTGACAAACAGATGGCTACTATATCCCAGGTTTCTGATGGCCATAATTTTAAATCAATTAAAATCTGAAGGCCTTGTTGGTCTTGGAGTCCCTGCTCCAGCTGTCTTAGCTGAGGTATACTCTAGGCATAACTCTGACCCTACTCTCAAAGGGGTTGCCGGCTACTCAAACCAAGTAGAGGGAACCCACAGCCTCCACCTCTAGATCCGAAGTCCCCACCAAACCCAAACCCCAAAATCCCAAAAAGGCTACTCAGGGAGATGAGTCCCCTGAGGATGCCCCTGTACCACCAATACAGGAAACACATACTGGTTCTAACCCCCCAGTCATGTCAGAGACTCAACCAGCTGAAACCGCACAGGTATCCTTCCACAGGATCCTGTTGCAACCAAATTTAGGGATACCACATTACTGGAACCTATCTCAGTTGAGAAGGTTACCATTGAAGAGCATCTCTCACCCCGGGTGCAATCTGCTTCTGACCAATCTCCAAATGCAACCACCCCTCAAAGCCCAACCCTTATAGTTGCTAAAGTGCTGAGTCAGCTGCATTCCTCACCCCCTCCCCAGCAACCAATTAACACTGGGAATACCTCAACGATTGAGGGGGATGACCAAAATGCTGCTGATAACCCACAGCACAGGGGTTATAATGTTCAATCTCCAAGTGTAGAAGAGGAGGTTCGAACATCTGGTCAGGCTGCCACTTCAACTGATTCAGCAAATGAACAGGATGAAGTTGGTAACATATATAAGACCTCACCAGAGGCAACTGCCAATGAAGGACAAAGTCCAGAGGCAGGAAGTCCCCAAAACCAAGAACAATGGGCACATGCATATATTGATCTACACGCAGGGCATGTACATCCTGATTTAATCAGGAGGTCAGATGATTCATCAAAGACTGATGATGACCTAGGCTTTTTCATTGATGTCTTAGCCCATAACACAATCCTAGAGACTACGGTGAGCAGACTCAAAGAACTGATAGCCAAAATGTCTCAGGATAAAAGTCCATCTGCCCTAATAAACCCACAGATGGCACCTTCATTTGAAGGTTCACCAAACACACAGCCAATACACTTAACTAAGCCACCAGCCACTGCTTTTGGCACCACCTCTCAGGGACAGAACCCCTCTGAGCAGATGGTTGCAACCTTTCAAAACTCCTTACCTCTCATCAGTCCCATCATCACTGAGATAGTATATAAAGTCATTGATGAGAGGATCTCCTCAAATCTCCAAACACTCCTTGATGATGCTGTTCACAAGTCACTTTTTGCCTTTCAAGCCCCTGATCCCAATGCACCCAAAAAAGGGGAGACTACTAAGTCTAAGGCAGTGAAAGGAAGGAAAAGGAAGATAGTAGAAGATGAGAAAGAACCAGAAAAGGAAAAGGAGTTAGAGAAAGAACAAGAATTGATCTCAAAGAAACAGCTGATCACAGTGCAAGAGCTGAGCACAGACAAAGAGCAGAAAGATCAGCTGATCACTTACAAAAGGAAGAGAAGTGCTGAGTCAAAGTCTGATGGAGAAAAGTCCTTAGAAGATCTAGTCAAAGAAGCTGATGAAGCTCACAGCAGATCTATGGACAAAATAATAGATCAGCTCTTCAGACAAGGTCATGACAAAGCCACCTTAGATGTTAAGATCAGAAGGCTGGAGATAAATGAAATTCAAGCAAGACAGGCTAGTTACAGTGTGATGGATAGGGAAAGGTTGGAGATTATGATCAGGTTTATTGCCAAATATCTAGGAAGATCATTGATAGAGATGAAGTCTTGGTCCAGAGACAGTATCTTGGAGATAACCAAGAAAATCTGTTCTGCTGGAAGCTACAACAAAGGGTTGATCATAGAAGCATTGGATGAAGCAGGTGCTGGGAAGAGAACTGAGATGGCAAAGCTCTCAAAAGCCAAACTCACCACTAAATTTCTAGATAAGCCTTCTCATACTTCCACTCAAAAACAACCCTCAAAGCAATCATCTCTAAAATCTGCCAATTCTATCCCTAAACCAAAACCACCCACAAAACCAATTCCATTACCCCAAAAACCATCTCAAACCACACACAAGTGATACACCTAGAAGGAGGAGAAGGGTGTTGAGGGTAGAAGAAGAAGAAGAGGATGAGAATGAAGACAGTCTGCCAATCTCTGCTATTCTCAAACTTAAAACACCTGAGCCCAGAAGTCAACAAATGATCACACCTGACTTGCAAATGCAAATGGTGAAAGTGAAGATTGAAGAAGTAGAACAGCAGAAGCAGCATGATGAGCAATTTCTCAAAATGGTTGACAAGGACTTCCCTCAGTCCTCATCCATTCAAGCAATGAAGAAACAAGCTCTGAGGCTGTACACTCTTAGGCATACATTCCAACATCAAAGAGAAAGAGTGAGAATTTGGCCAGACCCCAGGGTAAGTTCCAGAATACACAAGAAGAACATACCAAGTAGATATCATGGCCAAGTGAAAAGACTTTGAATGCTGCAATTATGTTGGCTATGGTAGTCTCACCCTGCAAGATTATAGAAGAATTCAAGAGAGCACACAACTCAAAGACAACCCCTCAATCTGTACTTGAGAACAAAATGATCAAAAGGGATGTTATACAAGAGACTTGAAAATCTTCAAAAGAATGCACTCCAGTTGTCGCTAGAAGGCTCTTATCCAGATGAATTCGCATACAGAGAGATCACAACTGTTGAGTTGTTGAATGGGAAGACAGTAAGGTATCTGTCTGAATACTATGGCCCTAAGTTCTTCTTTGAGGGAGAAGCAGAAGAACTCACCAAGGAGGAACAAGTTGTTCTCCTTGAGGCCTATGCAAGAGAGTCTTACAGACTCATCAGTGGGAATTAGGTTTCATGGTTGGGACAAGACTCTGTGTCCAGTTTCCCCAAGATAGAGTTCCCTTCCACACTTAGCCAATCAAAAGATCAGAAACCTTTTCCCGGCCTGTGCTTACATGATTACCTCTGAAGCTGATCAAGAGGTGTTTCTGCCAAAGAATAAGTGGGATCATCAATAAACTTAGAGGTTTTGGCTGCATTGGTTCAGAGGGAGTTTGTTGGACCAAAAGAATCAATGAGCCTGATTAGAAAAACCCAAGTCCCACAGACATTACAATTGCTGAAGAAGATCACAACAGCTGAAGACATCAGCTAATTACAAGGTCTGAAGACAAAGTCTGAAGACAAGATCTGAAGATTTCTATTGAAGACAAAGTCTGAAAGTAAAGTACTGAAGACAAAGTCTGAAAGTGAAGTACTGAAGACAAAGTCTAAAGCTATCAGCTGAAGACAACGTCTGAAATAAAAGTCTGAAGAACAAAGACTGAAGACTAGAGTGATCAGTAGTTGTCACAACAGCTGAAGTTATTAACTTCAGTAGTTGTCACAACAGCTGAAGTTATTAACTTCAGTAGTTGTGATGGCTTTTCTTTTCAGTACTTGTAATTTACCTTTCAGTAGTTTATAGTTTTAGTTCAGTAGTTTTATGTTCTTGTACTTAGCATTCTCTGAGATGTGATCAGTTGTTGAGAACATTCTCAGTAGTTTGCATAGTTTCAGTTGTTTGTATATTTTGTTAGATGTCACTATCAAGTGACATCAGCAGACGTCACATTCCTTATATAAGGAATGTTGACCTAATTGTAACGTGTGTCTTTCAGCCACCACGAAAGCATTTGAATGAAATATTCCTTTTGCAGAATTCTCTCTCTATAACCGTGTACTATTCCATTGAATATCAATTGAGTTCTTGCTAAATTGTCTAATTCATTGTTCGAATTCCGATGCAATCTACTCTAATTAATCAAACTTAAATCACTGATCCTAACAAGACACCAAGGGAGAACTACACTCAATGAAGCCCATTCCAAGAGACAAGTTCTTCTCAAGCCTTTGTGTCCTCTAATGAAAGTTATCACAGCTTTCTTTTACCCTTGAAGAGCTGGACTGTATCCATCCATATGATCTGGAGTACATGGAGATATTCTAGCAGATGGCTCTTCTCACTCATAGAGCCAAAAAGTTCTACAAGCGGACTAGAAGGAAGTTCCCCGGCAATGTAACCAGTGGAAAGTTTGGACTAGACAAAAGTAAAGTTAAATGTTACAAGTATAACCTGATGGGCCACTTTGGCAGGGAGTGTAAGGAACCAAGAACAAATGGTTGTCCAGCACAGTCCAGACCAAACTACACTGATAAAGCTACCCAAAATGATGAGCCAAAGTAGCAAGTTGTAGTTGATGTCGAAGAAGGAGGCTTTGACTGGAGCTTTCAGGTGGAAAATGCTTCTCCAAACCAACCACTGATGGAAGATCATGATAAAGCCAAGGTATTGGAACATCTCTGTACCCCTGAATGCATTGCTAAAGTTAACAGATACAGGTCTACAAGTTAGAAATGAGATTTGAACTTGAGTCCTTAAACATTTTAGAAGCTTATTTTAGAAAGTCTAAAAGTGATTATAAACTAAAGATAGAGGACTTAGAGAAAACCATTTCAGTTGTAAACATAAACATACAAATTATAGGACTCAGATCAAGGATCTCATAACTAAGAAAACTATGATGTCCAAGTCTATGAGAAAATTTTTGATCAGAAAGAGCGAAAGAAAAGCTAGGAAGGCTCAAGAGATCAAGGCACTTTTGATTCTAGGCAGAAACAAGTTTTTATCTCAGCAAGATCTGAAATGGCGAAGACTGAAGACATCAACCTAAACTCTTCTGCTAAGAGTTTTGGTTCATATTCAAATCATCTCAGCACCAAGAAGAAGGCTGATTTGTTGTGTAGCACTACTACACAACTTGGACCATCCAACTCCAAGAATAGTTCTTACCCTAAAAGGACTGTCTCAGCATCTACAAAGATGAAGGTGGAGAAGAGATGTGATCAAGATCAGTCTTGTTCTCAAAAAAGCGCTCTTAGGAAGAAGATAATAGAATGTGTCATGTGTGAAAGTACTTCTCATCTTGCTAAGAATTGTCTATACAATCCAAGAGGTGCTCTTCATATGACAAGGAAAAAGACTTCCAAGATTTTCAAAAAGATTCTAGCTTCGGAAGGAAAATCTGTTTCCTTTGGAAGCTCTAAAACAAAGAAGAAGGCAAGTGGAAGATTGCCTTCGGATGAAAAGTTGGTCTCGGAAGAAAGGAATACTTCCGAAGCACTGAAGTCTGCTGCAGTCTATATAGAATCTTCCGAAGGTCCAGTCATCAAAACTTCCAAAGTCTCAAATGCTTCTTAAGTGTTAAAGGTCAAGTCCAAACTTCAAAAGGTGGTGTGGAAGTCTAAAAAAGACAAAGTGACTGGAAGTTCTCCATTGACAAGAGCTCAAGATCCTCAAAGCCCAACTATAGGATCTACTACTATTGCATTATCTTCTACTTCTTTTATTGAGCCCAAGAAAAGTAAGGCTTGGGTTTCCAAATGTAACTAATCATTTTCCTTGTGCAGGAACAGCTCAAGATAAAAAAATATCTGGATCATTGACAGTGGCTATTCCAGGCACATGACAGGCAATAGGTCTCTACTCTAGAACATTGAAAGGATTGATGGAGGGCCAGTTGCTTTAGGAGGAGATGAAGGTGGTTACATTTTTGGAAGGAGCAAGGTCACAAATGGTAAGCTCAGCATTGAAAAGGTAAACTTTGTCAAGGAGCATGGGTACAATCTTCTGAGTATATCTCAATTTTATGATCAGAGTCATAACATGCTCTTTACTGAGCATGAGTGCATTGTTCTTAAGCCTGGTGTGGTCATTCCTCATGAGCATATCCTGCTTAGAGCCCCTAGGAAAGGAAACATGTACAAGATGGATTTGCAAGAAACCTCTCCCTCTGGAGAAGTTTCATGCTTTCTGTCTAAAGCCAATAGTGATAAGTCTTTCCTGTGACATAAAAGAATGTGCCATGTAAACTTTAAGAACATGAATAAATTAATTAAGCATGATTTGGTAACTGGAATGCCAAAGAAAGAGTTTACAAGTGATGACCATTGTGTTGCATGCCTGAAAGGGAAGCAACATAAGGTATCTCACAAGCCTAAGGAAAGGAACTCCATCACTACACCCCTACACTTGTTACATATGGATCTCTTTGGCCCCACCAGTGTAATGAGTTTAAGAAGGACCTTATATTTTCTAGTGATCATAGATGACTTTACAAGATTCACTTGGGTTTTCTTCCTTAGAACTAAAGATGAGACCCCTAAGATTTTGAAGATTTTCATCCTAAAGATTGAGAATCAATCTGATCACAAGGTCAAAACCATAAGATGCGATCAGGGAACTGAATTCAAGAACCAAATCCATGATACATTTTGTGATGAAAAGGGTATTACAAGATAATACAGTGCTCGCAGGACTTCTCAGCTAAATAGTGTTGCTGAGAGGAGAAACAGGACACTGATTGAAGCTGCAAGAACCATGTTGTTTGACTCTAAGCTGCCCATCACCTTCTGGGCAGAGGCATTCAACACTGCCTTCTATGTACAGAATAGAGTTTTAGTGGTTAAGACTCATGGCAAGACTCTTTATGAACTTTGGCACAAGAGGAAACCTTTCATTGGTTTTCTCAAGTCATTTGGGTGTCCTTGCACCATCTTGAATACCAAAGGTCAAATTGCCAAATTTGCTGAGAAAGAAGATGATGGACACTTCATTGATACTCTTCCCAAGCTAAGGCTTACAGAGTATACAATCTTAGAACTAGAATTGTTGAGGAGTCAGCCAATGTGACTTTCAATGAACACACATCCTGTGTGGCTGGTTCTGTTCCTGATTGGTTGTTTGATCTTGATTTAGTCACCAACTGTTTTAACAAATCTTGTGAGAATGTTTTAGGACCTACAGATATCTTACAGGTGATCCTGACCCAAGATTTGAGCTTAGAAGACCTTCAAGCCATACATCTTCAGCTCCAGTTGTAACTACTTCTACAAATGAGGTTTCTATCAGCACCACAATGTCAAATTCAACTGATACATCTGAGATGCCTTCAAATTCCAGCTCAAAGGATCTACAACTAGATAAAGATACTTCAAATGCAGAAGGAAACAATGGTGGTGGTGACAGTGATAACAAATTTCTTGATGCTGATAACCACTCCATAGATGACGACATCAATGATGTCACACACTCATTGGATCAAGTCTCTCCTGATACGTGTGCTATTTTAATGGGAGATACATCAATGCCAGATCTAAATTTATCTAATATAGATCTCTCTCAGCAACTTGCTGTGATCCCTCAACTACGGGTCCACAAGTCTCATCCCACTACAAACATTATTGGAGAGGTTGACACACGAATAAGAACAAGAGGAAAAACCCATGAAGCAAATGTTTGTCTTCACTCTTGTTTCTTATCTCAGATAGAGCCAAAGAAAATTGATGAGGCTCTAAAGGATGGAAGTTGGGTTGAAGCTATACAAGAGGAGCTATTTCAATTCAAAAGAAAGAAAGTTTGTAACCTTTGTCCTCTTCCTCATGGGAAGACTACTATTGGAACCAAATGGGTGTTTAGGAACAAGAAGGATGATAGAGGCATTCTCATAAAAAAACAAAGCTAGACTAGTTGTTCAAGGATGCACACAAGAAGAAGGAATTGACTACACTGATGTCCTTGCTCCTGAAGCAAGACTAGAAGTTGTTTGGATATTCTTGGCATTTGCTGCATCCAAGAACTTTAAGGTCTATCAAGTTGATGTCAAGTGTGATTTTCTTTATGGGGTGATTGATGAGGAGGTATATGTCAAATAGCCACCTAGTTTTGCAGATCCTGATCATCCTGATTATGTCTACAAGGTTGATAAAGCTCTTTATAGGCTGCATCAGACACGCAGGGAATGGTATGAGACTCTAGCTCAGTATCTCTGCCAGCATGGATACAGAAGAGGTACTATAGATGGAACTCTCTTCATCGAAGGATAGGGAAATGACATAATGCTAGTTCAAGTGTATGTAGATGACATCATCTTTGGATCAACTAATCCAAAGCTCTGCAAAGACTTTGAGAAGCTGATGAAGGACAGATTTGAAATGAGTGCCATGGGGGAACTCAATTTTTTATGGGAATTCAAGTGAAGCAAGTTGAAGATGGAATCTTCATTAGAAAGTCAAAGTATGTTCAAGACATACTCAAAAGATTCAACATGCCTGACTGTAAGATTGTTAAGAAACCCATAGCTAGAAACCACTCCCTTTGACCTGATCTTGAGGAGTGTGTAGATGAACACTTATACAGGGCTATAATTGGGTCTCTTATGTATCTTACAGCTAGCAGGCCTAATATCATGTTTGCCACATGTATTTGTGCAAGATATCAAGCCAACCCTAAGATGTCTCACCTTATCACTGTCAAAAGGATTCTAAGATACCTCAAAGGTGCTTCAACACTTGGTCTGTGGTATCTTAAGAATTTTGACTTCAATCTATATGCTTATACAAATAGTGATTATGGTGGTTGTAACATGACTGAAAAGTCTACATCTGGGGGATGTCAGTTTCTTGGTGTAAGGGTTGTCTCATGGCAATGAAAGAAACAATCATGTGTCTCTGCATCAACTGTTGAAGCTGAATACATTGATGTTGCAAGCTGCTGTGCTCAAGTGCTTTGGATTCAAAATCAGATGCTTGACTATGGGTTGAACTTCAAGGAGACTCCCATTCTCATAGATAACAACAGTGCTATTTCTATCACAGAGAATCCTGTGCAACTCAAGGAAAAAACACATCAACATCAGGTATCATTTAATTAGAGATAATTTTGAAAAGGGTTAATTAAACTAGTCAAAGTTCACACAAATGAACAATATGCTAATCTGTTTACAAAGGCTTTTGATGAACAGAGATTTAAATATCTAATATCAACTATTGGGATGATAAACTTTGATTCGGTTTTTCCAAAAAATATTTCACATTATTTCTTAAAATCTGTGTGTCCTAAGTTGTCTAGTTTATCACCTTCATAAGCTTTGGTTTTTCTTTAGATGAAAACCTTTTGAGGACTTTCCATAAAATTCTGAAAATTTTGATCATTCGGAAGATATGTCTTTTACTTCAGAAGAAACTTATGCCTTTAAAACAGATAACTGCCCAAGTAATTTACCTTTAAAAGAAATTACTAAAATATCTTCCGAAGCTTAAAACTCTTCTTAGGCACTTATATGTTTTTCAAGGACAACTTTCTTTCCGAAGCAAATTAACTATCGGAAGCTTTGTTCCTTTGAACAAAACTTTCAAGTCTTGATTTTCTTCTAAAGCCAAAATTCTTAGGAAATTCTTCCGAAGTCATTTTAACTTCGGAAGCTTTTCCATTAAAACTTCTAAAGATAATTTACCTTCAGAAGCTCTTTGACTTCCAAGAAAACTATTTTTTGAGCAAAAGCAAACTACTTTTTCAAAGGTAGGACTGACTTACGAATATCAAAATTTATCCTTTTTCATTAACTTTTCCTTATAAACCCAACGGTTTCCCCCTCTTTCTATCATCTCCTTCTTTCCTCTAAACCTAAAACCACAAATTTCTCTCTGAAATCACTTTCGTTCATCTTTCTTCATCCTTATGTTCTCTCAAAATGGCCAACCTTCATCGTAGAAATGAACCAAACTTCTCCATGCAGTTACACGGGCAACACAACCAAGTTGCTCTGTTACACTCTAAGAAAGATCCATATTTTTCAAAGGTTTGTTGTTTCTTAGATTTATCCAACTACTTCAACTCCCTTAACATTGATCCTACACTCTATGAGGATCATCTGCTTGAAATTTCGAAGACCTACCAAGAGATCGTTCTGGATGGGGAGAAGGCATTGCCTACCACAATGTAGGGGAGAATAGTCTTCATCACTTCGGCCATCATCAATATGCATCTTCAGCTAGACGATGAAGAAGGTGAGGTGTTCTTCCCTAATGAAGTTGTTAACCACTCCTTTGCACAGATGGGCTATGAGGGAGACTACTCTATCAAGACCTTCAGGAAAGGGAAGGTCTGATCCCAATGGAAATTCCTGCTCGATGTGGTTATCCACAGGTTATGAAACAAGCATGGTGGATGGGACCAGATTCTTGAAGATCTGTCCTTCATTGTTCATGGGATGGTTTAGGGAGTCAAGTTCAGGTACTCTCAGTTTGTTTACACAAATTTGCTTGCAAACTTGGACTCCTTAGAGTACTACATGTTCCCTAGATATGTTCAATACATTCTTAATCGTAAACTGGGCTCACATTTAAGGGGAATAGGTAATACTCTTAAACTGGGACAGATGAAGCCCGACATCTTTCAAATCTAGAGAAAGCCCATTGTTGGCTTCTCTGGGATAGAAACAACCCTTGTCCCAAAAATGTTAGAGCACATAGCTCAAGGTGACAACCTAGCAGCACCAGCTAGTGTTGAACCCACACCTCGCACCTTCCAACCACCTCAATAGCCACAAATCACCCTCACCTACCAAAGAAAATACAAACGAATCCTTACTTAAGCTATTCACTCTGTGTAGGCCCCTGTATACTCACCCATACAAGAAGAAGTGGACACTGGAGCTCCCACTTCTCCTGAGGAGCAGACCACTCCCATTACTTCAAAGATCAGTCTGAGGTTCCTCACGCTCAGCCTAATGAGCACACAAGCCCAAATGCCTTAAGTCGTCACTCTGAGTCTCAATACTCAAGTGATCAACCTTCAGGGGACGGTTACCTTCCCCAGCCTTTCGACTTAAACCAACCAATTCCCAACATTGACTTTTATGCTGATTAAGATTTAGGTTTCAATGAGTACCATGATTCTCTCTTCGTTTCCACTACTCAAAGAGAGTTGAGTGCTCCTGAGTCATCTATATCTAGCCCACATCAGTCACCTATTACTATGGTGGACACATCTGAACTTGTTCAGGATGTCCATATGGAAGAGGCTCTCACTTTTGACACCTTAAGACCTCAACCATGGCAACTCTACCCATTGACACCTCAACTGAGGCTACCAGTGAGCAGAGGAAATCCAACAGCTAAGAACCTGAAGCTGGTGGTGAGAGTGAGGACTTGGGTCCAATTCTCTCATCCCTCAATGATTATTTTGATGAAGATGAGGGGAATTTGAGACTAAAGGTGCAAAAAGTGTCATAAACATGCACCTATTTAGTCTCAAAGGTTAGTCATCTTGAATCTCAAGTGACTAGTCAATGATTAGCAACTTGAGATTTCTTATCTCAGGGAACAACTAGCTGGGAGACCTTTAAGAGGAGCTCAACTAGGAACACAAGAACCTGTGAGTGTAATTGACCTAAATCCTAGCTCACATATGCAAGAGGGTGATGCTACCAAAAAGTGGGAGAAAGTCATTACAGTCATAGAAGCTCGGTGTTCTTTAAGGAGTATGGACATTGAGGACTCACCATCCTTACTTGCAATTGTGCGTACTCAGCAACTTCCTCAAGTTCACATTGATGGGGACTCCATCGACTCCTACATACAGAGTCTGTTTGAGGAAGGAATACCAAGGGCAATGTCATCTCCACCAACTTCAAATCACATCATTGGGTGGAGGTATGACAACAACAGAAGAGCCCTCATCATTCTTATAGTTCAAGGATAGCAAGAGGTCTTTAATTTTCAAACCTTGAACTTCTAGAAGGTCTGGATTTAGTCAACATGCCACATGTCAAACAAAGCCAATCAAGACAAGTTGGCTCAAAGAATCCAAGACAGGATCACTATAGAGTTCAGCTTCAGAAGGAGACTATATAGATACATGATGTTCCTAGTTTATATGTTCAAATGTAAAAGTCTTTCATTTATTACGCATGTGTAACGTAATGGCTTAATGAAATATAATATGTGTTTGATGCTTATTAATGTTTAATTATTTCATATTATTATTGTGTTAAACTATAATTTATATGTATAAACATATTATATAGGTTTGAGGTTGTTGTACATAGTTCTCAGTCAATAATGATTGATAAATGTGTTCAACCTAGTCGGGTGATTATTCATGCTAATGGACCATACTTATGGACCAAACACATGAATACATCATGCTTATGGACCAGTCGCATGACTGAACCATGTTAAATGGTTCAGTCGTATGAATGAAAACTACAAACCTATCAATACCACTTAATTCATGGAAAATGGAACAATTGAGAATACTTCATAACTTATCGAACCCTAGCTGTCTAGAACGTCCAAGATAGCCAATCCAACTACAAAGTTCGTTCTTGATTGATTCCTACTCGTTCTAAACGTTTAGTTCATTCTTATATCAATTGGGTTAACGTTCTCACTAATTGATCTAGTTTCACGCATAATCCGTTAGTATTTCGTACGTACATGGTCCTGACAAGTGGTATCAGAGCTTTGGCTCTTGATTTTGTGTGGATTCAATTAGTTTTTGGTGTTAAAACTCACATTTTAGTTCAAAAGAATCACCACGTTGGTTCTAAAGGTGTGTTCAACGTTTGCATGCATAAAAGTTGTGTTTTTCATCATACGACATATTAGGGTTTATGGGAAATTTGCGTTTTTATGTCAAAGTGTCAAAATCTTCGATTTTACAAAAACAGCAGCCTTCAGTCTCACGATTGGTCCAGTCGCATGCTTGAACTCAATCGTATACTCCAACGGCACGACTGAACTCAGTCACATCCCTCATTCGCACGACTGAACAACTCCAGTAGTTTGATTCAAAACGTCTTGTTCATATGCACGACTGAATCCAATCGCACGATTGAATTCATTCATACCCTTCAATCGCACGAGTGAACCAAACTCATAGTCCATTCGCATGATTGAAATAGTCTTGTTCTTTAAGTACCAAGTTTATAGAAATGGAAGATCAGTTTGTTGCGTTTACTGCAGCAACGGACTCACGCATCCAGAATCTACTACTTCTGGAAAATGAGATTGGTATTCATAATAAACCGCCAAAGCTAATAACGTTAGATGATTACCCACAATGGAAACATCGGTTTGAGATTTACCTAAATGGAGTTGATCCCAATCTTTGGATATCCATAGAGACTGGATACACGGTACCAGTCAGTGCAAATAAAGTCAAGTTCACTTTGGGAGGAATGAGTGAAACGCAAAAGATATTCTTCAATGCTGAGAAGAAAGTTTATGCCCTGTTGACTCAGTCAATAGCGAAAGATATCTTTCATCAGTTTTTTGAGAACAAGCATGCCAAAAAGCTATAGGAGGCCCTGGATAAGAGGTATGATGGAAACGCGATGTTGAAGGCTCTAAAGGCTAAGGCTCTCAAGGAGTTCGATAATTTCTATTTGATAGGAAATGAGAGCTTAGATGATATTATTGATAGATTCTATCATCTGATGAGTGAGCTGCACACTCATGGTGTAACCACATCAATGAAAGATAAAGTGTCAAGCTTTGCAGATGGTTTGCCTGAGAAATGGGATTCATTTGCGTCTAATCTACGACAGAACAACATTCTTGCAATGTTAGACATAAATGACTTCATATTGAAGCTAAGAGAGGAAGAACTGAGAATGAAGTACAAGTCGAAGAAAGGATCCTACATTTAGAATCCTTCACTTTACAACTCGGTTCCCACTCCAACTAGTTCAGGAGCACCATTACAAATTCCATGGCTCCTTCCCAAACCACTACTTTAGGACCAAAAACGTCAGGGTCATCTGGAACTCAATACATAGTGCCTGAAGCCAATACTTCAAAGTTGAAGACCGAAAATCTCGGTAATATCACAGTGGAAGTGGCTAAGGAGCATATGGATATTCAAGCTGCTATTGTCTAATCCTGTGATGGTTTAGTTGCCGGGAAGATTGGAAATTGTCATCTTGCAGATGAAGATTACGAGGAAGCTTAACGAGAATGACCTAGAGATAATGGACATCTTGTGGGCTTTGGCAAGTGCAGTAGCAAGAGCTAAGAATTTTATCAAGAAGACGGGGCAGAATCTAGTAGCCACGAAAGATACGACTTTTGGTTTTGACAAAATCAAAGTCACCTGCTTCACCTGTGGTGAAAATGGGCATTTTAGACGTGAATGTGTAAAGCCCAAGAACACTAGAAATGCAAACCCATTCCCACATTCAACCGTCAAGACAAGGACGTGATTGGAACTGTTTCTTCAAGCAAAGTGACAAAGGCTCTAACTACTCAAGGTGATGAAGGACAAGACTGGTCCTTTCGCTTTGTTTCTCCTGGATAGTCAATTATTTGAAAAACATGCTTGTTCTGAATGTGACAAATTTAGAGAAAGCATAGATCTGAAATTTGCTAGGCTATTAGAACACAATGATAATGTAGTAAACGGTTTACAACTCTGCACTAAGGCAAACCGTATATCAAAACAAAATGAGTGCAGTTTTAAAGAAAAGATAGAACTTTTAGGGAAACAACTAAGACAAACAAAGGTTGTTGCTCTAGATCAATCAAATGATATAAAGTTTTATTTAAATTCTATTGAAGAAACCAAAAAGGACAAGGTAGTATTGGAAGTCAGGGTTAATTCTTTTAAACAAAAACTGCATAGTTGGGCTAGTTCTTCTCACATAGCTCAAAACTTAGTGAAAGAATGAAATAATAGGGAAGGTTTGGGTTACAAAGGAGTACCGCCACCACATGAGATCCTTTTGAATACAAAATGTAGACCTATCAATAACAACCCAGTTAAGGATCATGTGGTGTCCACTCCTTTGCTTAGTGATCCTGATTCCACGGGTAAACCGGTGAACACTATCACTAAACAGAAGGAGTCTAATTTGAAATCAAAAGGAAAAATGCCAGTTAAGAATTTGGATGTTGAAACTAAAAGGGTTAATGCAAGGTCAGGTTCACAAACATCAATTTCAGAACCCAAAATGACTAAACCAGTTAACCAAAAACGTGTTAATCGTTAAAGTCCAAATAAAATGAAAGGTAAAGATGTTCAAAACGTTAAAACAATTAATTTTGTTAAAGTGGCTGAGACATCTAAAAGAGAAGTGATACAACCCAACCAGACACACCTCACACCTTCACCAAACTCAACCCCACATAACCATCTTCCTCAATCTGTAGAAGTGAGATCTTGATACACTTGTGGAAAACGAGGACATATCTCTTCTAACTGTCCTTATTATCAGACGTCCAGAAAGAAAATTGAACTTTTTGATACAAAACCAAGTTCTTCTAAAATGAGATCTAATACTCCGCCTAAGAGTGTTAGTGAACCTAAAGTTCAAACAATAAGCCAGTCGTCAGTTTATCACAAACAAGCCTTACACAATACTGGTTTATAGAAAGAGAAATCAAGTAATTTGTCTGATTATGAGAACAAGAAGAACAATGATGTGCCCACATCCTCTGATGGACAGTGGGTTGAGTCCTTGATGTGTGATTCCTCTAGGTCACCCAAGCCAGTTAAGGCTTGGGTCCCAAATCTGAACTAATCAATTCCTTTGAATGTGCAGTGTGTCCGCTACAGCGCTATCACTAATACCTGGATTATTGATAGTGGGGAGTCGAGGCATATAACCGGGAATTCTTCCCTTGTTTTCAACGTCAAACAAATTAAAGGGGGACATGTTTCATTTTCTGGGAATAAAGGAGGTTACATCACTGCTCAAGGCGAAGTGTGAAAGGAGAAAGTATTGTTTGACAAAGTCAATTACGTTCAACACTATAGAACAACTTACTTTCAGTCTCCCATATTCGTGATAAAGGATTCAAAGTTGTATTTGACAACAGAAGGTGCTACATGTTGAAGAAGGACTATATGATTGAGGAGAATAAGGTTCTTATGTCAGCTTCAAGATATAACGACTTGTATGTCTTGGATCTATCAAAAGTCTCCACAACTGATCACACTGTTCAATGCTTCTTGACAAAGGAAACTGAGAGGGACTCCGTCTCATGGCATAGGAGAATGGGACACATTAATCCACGAAAGATGAATCATTTGGTTCAGATTGATTTGGTCAATGGACTACCTGTCAAGAATTTCCAACTTCCGGCTTTTTATGTAGCATGCAAGAAAGGGAAACAGACCAAGAAGTCTCACGAGGCAAAGAAAGTGAATTCTATCGATATGCCTCTCGAGCTTCTACACATGGATTTGTTTGGCCCTGTCACCACAAAGAGCATCGCTGGAGATCTGTATTGCTTTGTAGTAATGGATGATTAGTCAAGATTCTCTTGGGTGATGTTTCTGAAATCCAAATCAGAAACTTTTGAATCATTCAAACATCTAGTAACTACATTGGAATCACTTTACAAGCTGAAAGTAAGGCATATTCGATCAAACAACATCAACAGCAAGAGGTTGAGGTAGGCGTAGAAGGTCATCTCTGGTATAAAAATAAAATAAAGGATTCAAGAATCAGTGAATGCAGGCATACTGTAGAAAAAGATGAATTGTACATCAATTCACTTCTGCCTACACTCCACAGATGAACGACATAGTTGAAAGGAAGAATCGGAGCTTGATAAAGACTGCCAGGACAATACTAGCCGACTCGAAACTGCATATTCAATTCTGGAATGAGGCAGTCGTTAATGCTTGTTACACGCTCAATCTAGTCCTAGTGGTCAAACGAGACGGGAAGACATGTTATGAACTACTCCAGCGACGTAAACCCAACTTGGAGTATCTAGAACCGTTTAGCGCACCATGCATGTTGTTGAAGAAAACTCAGACCGGGAAGTTTAGTGAGAAGGCAGAAGAAGGTATTTTTCTCGGATACAACATACCAGACAAGAGAGTTTATAGCAACTCAATAGGTCAGGTAGAAGTGTGGTGCAATGTTGATGTTCAAAGATACATCACCCCCTGCTGGAAAAGGACCCTCCTTCTTCTTCGACTATGATGGATTCTTTAAAACCTTCAATCTGCCGCCTTCTCATACTGATGACAAGCTTTCAGCTAGGATGATGTATGACGTTCTAAACACTACTCCACCAGACTCGATATCAACTGGCACATTAGATGATACTTCCAGCCCTTGAGGGGGAGACCTTGAAGTAAGTGATTCTTCCTCTGACGATAAAGCAGTTGATACTGCAAATATGGACCAGGAGGAACAAGTTTCCATCAATGAAAGTACACAAGCATCAAATCCTGATGCCTCTAACACTTTGAAACCTCATACTCCAACAGCTATAGAGACTGAACTTGGGCTTCACAATCTTGATACTAAGGTAGTTGTTTCTACCACTCCCAGAGCTCGGCTAAATGTTTATCATCCCTTGGAAAATGTCATTGGGGATGTTCGATCAGGAGTACAGATACCAAATCAGCTATACTCAGCTGATTATGCCTTGGTAATGGAAAAAGGCTATCTTCACGATGGTGCATATCGATGTTTTGTGTCTCAATTTTAGCCAAAATATGTAAGTGAAGCCTTAAACGATGAGTCATGGGTCATTGCAATGCAAGAAGAACTCCTACAGTTAAAGAAGTTAGGAGTATGGACCCTTGTGGACAAACCAAAAGGTGCTAAAGTGATTGGCACTAAATGGGTGCTTAAGTGCAAGAAAGACAACGAAGGGGTCATAATCAAGAATAAGGCTCGACTTGTAGTTCAAGGGTTTCGACAAGTCGAAGGCATAGATTACAATGAAGTGTTTGCACCGGTGGCAAGGATGGAAGCAATACATATATATCTATCCTATGCATCCTACATGAAGATTAAAGTTTATCAACTATATGTAAAGAGTGCAATCCTTCATGGTGAAATCTATGAAATAGTATATGTCTATCAACCTGAAGGATTTGAGGATCCGTATCATCGGGATAGAGTTTACAAATTGAATAAGGCTCTTTACGGGCTCCATCAAGCCCCTAGAGCCTGGTATGACAAACTCTCAACTCATCTTGTGAAACATGGTTTTCGCAGAGGATTTATTGACTTTACATTGTTCAACAAACAAAAGGATGGAGATTTACTGCTCGTACAGATATATGTGGATGACATAATATTCGGTTCCAAAAACGAAGAATTATGTAAAAGAAATCGAATCTGTAATGAAAGCAGAGTTTGAGATGAGTGCCATGGGGGAGATGAATTCTTTCTTGGTTTATAGGTGGATCAAACACCAAAAGGAATCTTCCTACATCAAACCAAATATGTAGGAGATATCCTCCGTCAATTTGATATGGAGAATGCTTCGGCAGCTGGAACTACACTTGCCACGAACCATGACGTGGCACCGGATGAAAATGGTGATCTGGTTGATGCCACTATGTACAGAGGAATGATCGGATCTCTCATGTACCTCATAGTCTCGCGTCCTGATATCAAGTACGCCACGTGTCTTTGTCCCAGATATCAGGCAAAACCAAAAGTAAATCATCTCATCGAAATTAAAAGGATCTTTCGCTATCTAAAGGGTACTCCAACACTCGGGTTGTGGTATCCTCATGATGATGACTTTGGCTTACAGCCTATAGTGATTCGGACTATGGTGGTTGCAGGATGAATTATAAGTCAACATCAGCAGGATGTCAGTTCTTTGGTAAACGGTTAGTCACCTGGCAGTGTAAGAAGCAGAACTCAGTTGCTCTGTCAACATGTGAAGCTGAATACATTGCTGCTGCAAGTTGCTGCTCGCAAATCATTTGGATTCAACAACAAATGCGTGACTACGGTTTGCAATTTTCTAACACCCGTATTTTTGTTGATAATTCGGCTGCTATTGCTGTCACCAAAAAATCCGGTCCAACACCCGATAACAAAACACATCGGTATTAGATATTACTTTACACGTGACTGTTTTGAAAAGCAATTAATCGATGTTGTTAAAATTAATACGGATTTTCAACGCACCGAACTCTACACAAAAGCATTTGATAAACCGAGGTTTTTATATCTTTTAGAGGTTAATGGCATGAAAAAGAAAAGGGGGTAACTTTGTAAAATAGTAACCAACTTTTAAAAGTGTTCCAATTAAGTAACTCAAATTTTAAAAATGTTTCAATTAGATCACTCAGTTTTTATATTTTATACAAATTAAAAGTCAACATATTTTTTAGCAAGTGATACTTTTGGATTCAGTTAGAAAATATTTTTTTGTATCTTTTGATGTTGATATGGAACGTTGACGGAAATTTTAGGCACTTTTTTTATTTTTTTTCATAATTAACATGGTTTTTATATTTTTTTCAATATAATTTTATATATTGAAAATTCTGACTCTCATGTTTTTTCCATCATTACTTTCTTGTCATAAAAAAATTTTGTAATGACACAATTTGATCGTTTAATGGTCTAATTTGAGAAAAATATGCATGAGTGACTAAACTATAATACTTTTGAAACTTGGTTACTATTCTGTGAAATTTTCCCAAAGAAAAGTGATGTGATTCTAGAAGAAGAAAGTGCGTAGTCCGACAAGTTTTTTAGTTTCTTTGTATTTTTTTATTTTATTTTATTTTCCTGGCTATTAAAATCCAAAAACATAAAAAGCTTTTCGGTTTTAAAATTTTAGGCGAGAATAGTTTATTTTAGTATTTAATTAGTGTAGTATTTACTTAAAAAAACGACGAGGAGGGCAGCTTAGCTAAAAGAAAAGAAATCAAATCTGAGATTCTGATTCAAATTTTATGGAAAATGATAGTACACAAGGAACAAATTGTGTGGGACTTCAAAAGGATTTAAATGATTAAGATGCAAACTTTAAAGTATAAGTCTGAGGATTGTAAGCACAAATAAAAGGAAAAATGATAGTAAAACTAGTATGCTACTGAGGTAACATAGAGAAAGTAGACCTAGAGGTTGCTAGTTCATTATATGATGTGTCGGTAGATTCAACACAATAGATGAATAGATCTCATTGGTGACTTAAATTCAAACTAAGTTGTTCAACTTGCTGTGCATTCCCATCTTATCGCTGGTTAACACAATCAACGTATTTCCAATATGGGGGGACTAGTAGAATAAACACCACAAATGTGTGCGGATGAGCATAAAAAAATAAGCAAAGCACATGGAAAATGCTAAATGAAATCAAGCTAATAACTTGTGTTATTGGTGCGTTATGTGCAAAAAGAAAAATAAATGCTCTAACAAGAAGATAGATTGCGTGCCTCTCTGTTGTGCGGTGGCACTGACCTGAGGATAAGCATAACCTACATATTCTAGAATTCATTGTTGTTTGCGCCTCTCTGCTATGCGATAGCACTGACCTGAGGCTTGGCATCTCTTTGAAAGCTCTTAGAATAGTTTCTTCTTGTCAAATACCCGTAGACCGCTCAAAAATCTCCTGAGGAATGTTGATTACCATATAAGTGTGGGATCCACAAATGCTTGTTGAAAGAATCAAACCTAACTCATCACCAATGTGAGTCAAAAATCTGTGTATGGATTTAAGTGGATAAATATACTAACAATGATCGTGAGCCTCAATTCTTGACAGTCAAAATCATTGTGTGCATCTTATAGCTCTAATATGATTCCCTGAAAGTGTTGTTGACTCTCGGTCAAAACAAAAATATAGCATCAAAATGTTTTATTAAAATGTCCCATATGATTCTGATATACCTGTATGATTCCATAATGAATCTCTCCAAAAATTTAACTTGAAGCTGCTCTGTCCAGGAAGAAAAATCTACTAGACGTTTTTCTAAACGATTTCAATCCATCTCAAATCAAAAACACAAACATATGTCTTGTTTTTGTTTTAATTTCAAGTTTTTTTTCTGTTTTTCTAGTCTTTCGTTAAGTAAAAGTTGGACTATACAACTAGATTTAATCTATGAATCACTCACTAAAACTAATCACGTCTGAGGTGATCAAAACATTTTAAACTAAAAGTGATCACGTTTGAGGTGATCAAAACATTCTAACTTAAAAGGATCGCGTCTGAGGTAATCAAACGGTTTTTAAATTAAAAGGATCACATCTGAGTTGATCAAACGGTTTTCAATTAAAAAGGTCATGTCTGAGATGATTGGTGTTCATAATGTTATATATCAAAAGGTAAAAGTTTAAGGGTGTGAAAGTGTATGAGGTCAAACTCATAAGTATGAGCCAATCGCACAAGTGGACCTTAAGTATGAGCCAGGCGCACGATTAGATATAAGTATGACTCAGTCGCACGATCGGACCATAAGTATGGGCCAGTCACACGATTAGACCATGAGTATGGGGCAACCATGCGATTGAACCACAAGAATGAACCAATCGTACGACTGGATGATGAAGTCTAAGCCAATCACACGACTTAACCCCAGTCGCACGAATGGAGCATGCGTATGGGTCCAGTCGCATGACTGTACATTAAAACAGTATAAATAAAGGGGTGCGTTGGTCGCATTCCTTACCACCCTTCAAAGCATTCAAAAACCTCTCATACACACACACTCTGCCCAAATTTCCTTTACCTTGATTACTCACTGATTTCGATCCTAACAGTTTTCTTATTCATCTATAGGTAGTGTGAGACTGAAATTGACCAAAACGACCGGTGTAATCAAAGCCTAAATGACCTAATCGGTTAAAATCAAGAAATAAGAATAAGTCTTCAAATAGACCACTTAAATAGACATAATCATTGATATAAAGGACATTAAATGATATTTAGAGTCCCTACGAATCTAATGAGTCTAAACACGAAGTCTAACATAAAGTTTTGACCAAAATTCAAGGTTGGAGTGTCGAACAGAGCAATATGCGAATGGACACTCCGAATGAACCTCAGTCGCACAATTCAATCGCACGAATGAATTAGTCGATGACTCAGTCGCACGACTGACTTAACCGCATGGCTTAAGATACGACTAACTTTAGTCGCAAGCTCAATCACAGAACTGAACTCAGTCGTATGGTTCAATTGCATGACTGAACCAGCTTGATCAAAAATAGTTTACGTTTCAACTATCATCTCCTATACACAACTCTAATGTATATGTTTCTTGTGTTAAAGCAACATGGTTGATAGATGGCTGATGAGCCCCAAGCACAACATATGTGCTCACTTAGATGCTACTACTCAGAATGCTTCCGAGTTTGCGGGGATCATAGCCTTTCTGAAGAGATCGAGGATCTTCAAGGCCATATCTATACCGTGCACGCCATACAGATCACTACAGCAGACCTTCTAGGAAGGTGCTATAGTAGACAAGTCCACAGAGCCCCACAGTATCCGAAGCTTGATCTTCGGACAGGAGATCAGTATTACTGCAGCAAATCTTAGGCAAGTCCTGGATCTAGGTGAGGATGGTGACCACCCAACCAAGCTACATCCTCTGACCTTTAGGGGCTGCTTTCTATGGATGAAGTACACTGTGGACATCAACGCAGGTGTGCTCAACAAGAGCAACCTGTGCCCCTAGTTTAAGTACTTGGCTCACGTCATCCTCAAGTCTATTACATCAAGGAGAAGATGATTCGATGAGATGTCAGATCAAATCCAGAATGTATGTTGCTCTGGTGTTGAACCACCCATTCAGTTCTCCCACATGCTCTTCACGTATATGATAGAGAACATCGAGGCCAAGGGCATGGAAGGATTTTTCATGTACCCAAGGCTTCTGCAGATGCTAGGCTGAGTCGAGGGGTGTTGCTACAGATGTCACTGATCCTACTTACACCCCTAACCAGCCCATCAGCCAAGGGGGAGCGTCTATTGCAAAGGGCTCCAGGAAGAAGAGGATGGTCTACCCTTATGGCAAAAAGGGTAAGAGGCCAAGGTTTACTGTGATCACATCTTCTGCCACACCCACTACTACTGCCACCACTCCAGCCACCACCACTGACATATGTCCTACCACCACCACTATAACTACTACCACCTCCACCACTCCTTTCACTACCACTATCACTCCTTCCACCACCACTACAACAACCATTCTATCACATCCCACTCCCATTCTACCTCTCATATTCACTACATCTACCACCACAACCACCACTCACCAAGCTGGTCCCTCCACCGAATTCACATTCTCACCTAGACCTACTCTACCCATGGTCGGGTTAGAGGAGCAGCTGGCTAACCTAAACTGCATTGTGCTGAGGCTGATTGCCACCGATGAGCTAAGGGCTACTCAGCTAAACTAGCTGATGGAGGTGAATGCAGCTCAGGCAAAGCAAATTGTACAGCTGAGTGAGAAGAACGGTCAGTACGAGAGAGCGTTAGGTCGAGCCCACCATGCACTAAAAGTCAAAATGAGCCGGTGTTGGCTTCGGTTAAGAGGATAGAGGATCTCGAGAAGAAGAATAAGAAGATATTGCTAAAGCTTAAGGGATCAAAGAATGAGTTGTTAAAGATCAAGGATGGTGATGATGGGGATGTTGATGATGATGAGGATGAAGATGAATCTAAGGAAGATGTCGATGAAGGAGGACCGAGCGGAAAAGAAAAAAGGATGATGATCATCAAGAAGGTGATGCATCTGCGTCAGCCTCAAATCCTCAAGCTTAGGAGAGGCGCACAAAAAGAAACCAAGATCAAGGAGCCTCGTCCTCAGCTCCTCCAGCTGAAGAACCGACAGATCAAGACAAAAGTAATTATTAGATGTCTTTGTAGTTAAAAACTTTTGTACTTGAATTATATATTATATTAATGTAATTAATGATTATCTATGTTTGTTTATGTTTCAATGTCTTGATTAATGACTTATGTGTGATGTGTTAAATGTTTAATCAAATAGATGAATCTCAACAACAAGATGAGTATAATGTCGTCCCCCTTCAGCAAGTCAAGACTCAACTTACCATGATTCTTGACTTGTAAGGGATAGCCAGAGATCTATGAGCTAACTCTGGAGGAAGGAGAGATTGAGACCAAGGATGTCACAGCAGAGCATTATCAAGAGTACACTAACCACGAAGATAATGTTGTCCCCAACTTGGATGATACTTTTGGCAATGCTACGTTTGAGAAACTGGAGGATATGGAAAAGGAGAAAGAAAAAGATGAAAGCCAAGCCCAAGCTTCGGATGCAAATGTTGATATTAAGAAAGCTGAATGGGCAGCTTGTTTTGCTGAGATGAAAGCCCAACGCGCGCCGCCAAAGCAGAATGCCTACACAAAGCTCTACAGAGTAAAGAAACATCAGAATGTTGGGGTTTATTACACAATTTTTCAGCTTGTTTAACCATTTAAACTGTGAAACGCAGCGGAAGATAATCATTATAACATTTTATAATATGAAATTTCAGGTTTATTTTGATGTTATAAGTTGTAAACAAAACCCACAAACAAGAGGACCTTTAGTATGTAAGTAATACTAGCTATGCATACATAAACGTACATGATATGGCAGCCACAAAAGGGGCTGCCAAACTACCTTTCTCCAGCAAGAAAAACAACAAAGAGAGGAGGTATTGGATGCTTGAAATCGGCCAAGAGCTCAAAGTAGAGGTCCTCAAGCTTGTATACCCAAAGCTTGTTGCAAGAACCCTTCTTGTTAGGGACAAATTACACCACAAAGAAGCTCCAAGAACCCTTTCTTCCTGCTGGAAAAATCCGAAAGTTTTTGAGGGAGAGAGAGGAGCCTTTTTGTCAATCTTGCATGTATGGGTTGAAGAGTATGAAAGAGTGTGTAGCTAGTTAATATTTGTGTGTTTTCAAAACATAAATGATCCAATAGAATCAAAGGGGGCGGCCAAATAAAATGGAGATTCAAAATCATTTTCCCTCCTTAAAACTACTAACACAATATATTAGAATTAGCCATGTAACATGCATTGAAATGTCACAAATTAGGCATATGATTAAATGTGACATATGTCCCTTTTAATTAAACAATTTAATTAAGGTACACTCATATATTATTAGTGTTATTTAAACCCCTTTTAAATGACAAGAATAACAATAAATTCATCAACAATTATCCTTATAATTCGTTCCATCTCTCATGCAATTTATTTAGAAAACCCATTTCTTAAATTTGGTGTAAATATTTAATTGTATGATCATATCATCAATTAAATATCAATTGGTGTTTGCTAAGCTTGTAATTGGGTATAATCCGACTTGGATCATAACGTACTAACCACATCAATATTCTAAGTGTCTTGGGCACATAGAATCCTACACAGAAAGTATCAGGAAAAAATATCATGTGGGCGTCTTTTGAAGACTTAGAGGTCTATGCTATTAAGAGAGAGAAAGGGATCGAGTACTTCAGATATCCTCATGATCCAAAGACTCTTCCTGGTTTTGAGCTCAACCGCCTGGCATGATTAGATCTACTATATGCTAATCCAAAAAAGATGATATGTTGGTTCGAGGCTGCGTTGAAGAAGGAAAACCACACCAGGTGGGTAAACTTCAGGCCTCAACAACCTAAGAGGTTCATCCGTAAGTCTGAAGTGGACCCTATATCTGGAAGACCAAAGGTGGTGCTGAATTGGAATCCCTTGCACACAATGTCAAAGATTCCCTTAAGGGGAATGCCTCATGACTTCACTCCACACTTTAAATGGTGGTATTATGATTGGACGATAGGAGAAGCGATCATAGTTTTGAGCAAAGAAGGTAAAATAGAGACTATCAAGGTATTCAACCTAATGTGGCTTACTAACTTGTCTGCTGAAGATGTCTATACTTTATACAAGTGGCCACTTTTCTATGACATGCAAGACATTGTACAAGCTCTACAGTTCCAACATGTTATAAGTCTCTGCTTTGCATTTGAAATACACGTAGGAGCCACAAGAGAGGAGAAGTAAAAGAAGTTCCAACAACACGTGAAGAATGTTAGACGATAGGGTAAACTAGGTCCAAGGGGGGAGTTTGTAGATACATGATGTTCCTAGTTTATGTGCTTAAATGTAAAAGTCTTTCATGTCTTGCACATGTGTAATGAAATGGTTCAATGAAATATAATATGTGGTTGATGTTTATTAATGTTTAATTGTTTCATGTTATTATTGTGATAAGTATAATTCATATGTATGAACTTATTATATAGGTTTGAGGTTGTTGTACATAGTTCTCAGTCAATAATGATTGATAAATGTGTTTAACCTAGTCCGGTGATTATTCATGCTAATGGACCATACTTATGGACCATATGCATGAATACATCATGCTTATGGACCAGTCTCACGACTGAACAGGAGACTGAATCAGTTGTATGATTGAGACATAAAATTGACTCAGTCGCACGACTGAACCTTTACTCATGCCTATGACTCAATCGCATGATTCACTCGCACGACTAAACCATGCTAACGGTTCAGTCATACGAATGAAAACTAAAAACCTCTAAATATCACTTAATTCGTGGAAAACGGAACAATTAAGAATACTTCATAACTTAACAAACCCTAGCCGTCCAGAACGTCCAAGATAGCCAATCCAACTTCAAAGTTCGTTCTTGATCTATTCCTACTCGTTTTAGTGTTTAGTTCATTCTTATGTTGACCGGGTTAATGTTCTCACTGATTGGATCTCCAATCAAATAGGATTCTACACTATTTGATCTGGTTTCATGCATAATCAGTTAGTATTCCATACGTACACAATCCTGACAGACTAAGATAATCAGGTAATACCATTAGTCAACTAGATGTTGTGGCAGACCTAAAGATTAGTTTTATAGGGGAAACCTTGACTGAACGCCCAGTGGTAGAACCTGAGAGCCCTGTCTCATCATCATCAACTGCTGTAGTGATTCATACCCTTTTTGAGACACCTGCTGGGGAAGGTGCATCTCAACCTCGCTCTGGCTAGAGCTTGGAAGCTACACCAAGCAATGAAGGCTAAAGATCTCTCCACCTTGAGTCATAAAGGGAAAAGAAAGATGACTTTTGAGGAGATTGAGGAGGATGAGAGAGAGGAAAAGGAAGCTAAGGGGAGAAATTTCCTCTACTGGGTCTGCAAGACTCATGGAAACTACTATAAGAGTTGTGGGCAGTCAGGATCAATTACTTGCATACTAGGAACTATGACATTGATAATGTCATTTCTCTCCCCTTAGAGGAATTGAATGAACTAGTTAACATGGAAGTGTCAAAGGAGAGGAAGGACGCATAAGATGCAGAGCTACTGGTACAAATCAAAGAAGAAAGAAGAAAGAAAAGATTGTATAAGCATGTGCCTACTCTCTCCCCAGTTCAAGAAAGTCCTGCATAGGAGGATGTGGTTCAACAAGAACCTCAAGTAGACAAAGAAGAAGATAGGATCAAAATGATCAACTACCTGAGTGCCACAGGCCTCTATCATGCAGATGCACTTCTCCCCTTATCCTATGACTATATTGAGTTTAAGTACCTCAAACAACTTGAACTTGAGATAGTCAAGGAAAGAAAGATCACTAAAAGGAAACTAAGGGAAGAGGCTTCAAAGTCAAGAGCTATCATCCAAAAGAGTATGAAGAAGTCTGCAGACAGGCAGAGGATGATGAGCTTCTTGAAGCTGTATAGATTCCCTGGAAGTAGACTTGGCCCTATGTCTCTGTCCACTATGGATGAGTATATCCGGGTAATCAAGTAGAAGAGCAAAAGTGGAGAGCTGATAGATTATACTCCCATCCAAGTCAAGCTCCACCTGAAGTGGAGGTTAAGGTTGAACAACCTAAGACCACACAACCTGAACCTCCTGTTGAGACTCAGCAAACTTCATCTTTTGATCCACAGCAGGGTCCTATCCTTTCTCAGTCTGACCCTATGAGAGAGGAAAACCAACTGAGAAAGACAAAGAAGATCAATCAGTTGTTGCAGGCCAGTCTTCTCAGTTAAAAGGTTCAAAAAGAAAGAAAAGGATGGCTTCAAATCCAAAGCCAAAGAAGAGAAAGAAACATCCTTTACAGAACCTTAGGATGTGCGGCCAGAGGATTCTCCATCATCTCCCATTCAAACAGCTCCTCTAGCATCAGGAAGACCCATCCTGTCCTTGACATATACCACAAATCCAGAAAGGTGGCATGTCATTAGAGATCAAGGCATTAAGAATTTCTATTCATGGCAAAACATGTTCAATCTGCCTTTGTATGATCTCTTTGATATGAGAAGACATTTTGAGAGTCTGAGTGAACTTGATCATCTCATGAAGAAAGGGATGGTCATCATCCTGATGAGGATTGTCATGATCTGAATTCTTCATAGTTCTTTGGTAGTATCAGCCTAGGTGGAGTTTGTAAAGATTATATGTAGAGGTTGATGCAACCTAAACACCCAAAGTCTCTCCTGCATGTATGCACATGGTTACTGAAGAAGAATGCTTCGAAAGTTTCACACAAGCAACAGAAATATTATAAGTATGAAATCTTACAAAGCCCAGACCAATATCTTCCGAAGCCAAAGATGAAGTCTCCTGAAGCTTCAGAGACAAAGTCTTTCGAAGCCAACACTTGAAGACAGATTTCTTCTGAAGACTTTTAGTATACATGCTTTACCTAATGTACTTTACATAAATTTGGATACCTTTTTGCTGCAACTCTATAAAGTCACCAACTTTCATAAGTTGGTGAAAAGGTCCATACATTTAGTAACTGTACATTAAGTTCTTGAGTCCATAGCTTTCTACTTCATGTACTTTTTCCTTTTTGTAATAGATTAGGATGTGACCTATGGCATGTCATAGTCACTAGTAAAAGGCAATCTGCCTTTTGATTCTATAATTGATTTTGTTTGTGTCTAGTCAATTGTATCCAGCTAGCCTTCAAAGTATGGCCGGCTGTAGGATGTAGTATATGTATCTCAAGTACTTGTAACTTTCTAGATATGCTTTGTAACATTTGAAATAGAACTTGAGAAGGCAATATACTGCAATCTTGAAAACCATCTCCTTGTGTATTTTGCTATCTTGTTTTGTCTCATATTTACTTGTGTTTTTAGTATCATTACTAGAGGTTAACTAGTTTCACAGTTTGATTAGTTAAGTATTCTTAAGCAACTCTCCTCTTTGTGGTTGTGTTGTATTTGCATACCCTTCAACAGTCAAGCAATACGTTTATGCCATCGTGTTGACTCATCACCATCAGCTTTGGAAAGAAAGCATGATACTTAACCTAGTAGGGAAGCATTATGCATATCTCACTTGTACATATCCCTTTTCCTGGGAGATCAAAGAAGCACCAATTCCTAAGGAATGGTCATCTCGGGTTTGAGGACAATGCACTCACATTTTGTGAAAAACTTTGATGCATTTGATCATAGAATGAGAAACACCTAACAGGTTTTGTTAAAATTGTTTGACAAAGTGTACTTAGTCAACTTTTAAATTGCCTTTGGATACACTTGTTATGCCAGAAATGTATCATTCAGCCTCACCTCCAGATTGAACAAAATTTCGATCAAAATCTTGAAATTGTTGAAGGAGAGATCTGTTCCTTGTCATATGCATGGCGCATCCACTATCTATAATCCACGTATTGTTATTCTTGTCGTATGGATGTCCCTACA
The DNA here is from genome assembly GCA_025506515.1 of Flaveria trinervia. Taxonomy (NCBI): domain Eukaryota; kingdom Viridiplantae; phylum Streptophyta; class Magnoliopsida; order Asterales; family Asteraceae; genus Flaveria; species Flaveria trinervia. Next base: position 55,148,450 of record CM046447.1, on the reverse strand, counting down.
CATAAGGTGAAAATTTTACTTTTTATTGGAAACGCAAGCCTTGTTGGTCTTGGGCTTTTCCAATGATAAGTGTTTTATTGAACCAAAATGTATGCATGGGGGTTCAATGGATGTTTGTGAAGAAGAGGCTTGGGCTACAACATCGTCTTTGATCTTCCATTCCATCCCTTGGTTTATCATTGAAGATGAGCTTGATAAAGCTTGAGCAGCATGACATTCTTCCAAAACTTCTTTCTTCTCAGAAGAAGCCTTGACCACCTTTTCTTCCGACGCAGTCTTCTTCTCGGATGGTTTCAAGGGAACTCTTTTGTTCTTATGAGTCTTAACAACTTTATCTTCTAAAGCCATTTTCCTTTCCGAAGAAGGACTTTCTTCCGAAGGCAACCTTGCTTCAGAAACAAGCTTTCCTTTTTTCATCACTTGAACCATATGATAAGGTCCAAATGAGAAACCTTTCCTCACTCCTTCTTTTTTAACATTGTTTGCATAATGTGTGCTAGCAGGATTGTAATAACCATCTTTAGCCATGTGATTTTGCACACCACACATTATGCATGCAATGTTAGTTTTCCGGGAACTTGAAGGCTGTAGACCACACCTTGGTTGTCTAATAAACTAATAAGAATATGGTGGAACTTGAGCCTCAGTTGCATAAGCTGGGCTTGAGCCTCAGTCAATTTGGATATTAAATCCTTGATTTGAGTCTTGTAGTTTGTATATTCTTGTTTTTACAAGGACATAGTTTTCTCTAACTCATTTGTTTTATTTTGATAGTCAGATTCAGCTCATTTAAGATTTGAAGATATTTTTAAACTCAATATCAGATTTAATTTCCATATTGTAGTCTGAAATAATTAAACCTTAGCAATACAAGCTGGAGTACAGAGATGTTCATATACCTTATTCTCATCTGTTCTAGCCATGAGTGCTTGAGCAAGAGTCAGATCTTGTATGATAAACTCCAGTCAACTTCTTGAGCTACAACTATTGTTTCAGTGACTTCCCAGTGGCTTTAGGTGTAGAGGGATGTGAGGAGGCATGTGAGGTTCCCGGATTTGACTTAGGAGCCTTACATTCCTAGGAAAAGTGACCAAGTTGGTTACCCAAACTTGCTACTAGTTAGGTTTTAAGGGAACTGCCTTCCAGTTCTTTTAAAGAACTTCTTTGCTCGGTAGGTTAGCAGAGCCATTTGTTGGACTATGTCCATATACTCCACATCATCTAGACTAAAGCACTCTAGCTCATCAAAGCAATACTGATGATGACTAGAGTACCCATTTCCTGAGACAAAGACGCAACTATCCTGAAAAGAACCTTGCTGAGTCTATTGAGACCTTGGAGTCTCAGGGATTGTGATGTAGGGTCCTAAAAAGAAGGATGGCTTCTGAGAATATGTCAGGTACTACTAAGGTTGGTGGGTCCTAAGCCTTCAGCAACCATTAAGGCGTTGCTAGCAAGAAGGCTTGAAGGTCTGTTCATCTGATGGCCTCTCTTGTTGTCCATCTCTACAGGGTATCCATCAAGGATGCCATATAGTTCAGTCATTATGAGAGAGTTTACATTTTCTGTCATCTTGATAGACACACTGTAAAACGTCCACTCATTTGGGAGTGCACTCATGAATTTTTGAGTGAGATCTCTCAAATCAAAAGCAATTCCCATAGACTGAAGGGAAGAGATAAGATCCATATACCTGAAGTATTGCTAGCACAGGAGTGAAGTTTTCGAACTGCTGATTCAGTGAATCTTTCTTTGAATCATTAGAGCTAGAGTACATTTGATACAATTCATGAAACAGTTCTTTAGTTGACCTATAGTGCTCAAACCCCACCATAATGGAGTTGGTTATAGCAGTCATAAGAACACTCTGCTATTAATTTCCAACTTTTTCTGGTCTTAATCATAACAATTTTCAACGGCTTTTTCTATCATGGCACTGTTTCCATCTGGTGCAGCAACCTTTGGTCTATAAGGAACATTGACAATAGATTGCCAAATTTTCCCATCATGATACCTGATGAAGCCTTCTATACATCGGCTCCATGATCTAAAGTTTCCAGGGGTGATGATAGGTTCTTTAGTCCTTGTTCCCATCTAAACTTCAGGCTATTGGTTGAGGATCTTTTTTTAGTATGGTGAAAGGAGGAGTGAAAAACAGGTTGATTTGGATGGTAAGATCTCATATTCAAGAGCCTAAAAAGCTCTAATACTAATTGGAGGATCCATGTTTGTCACAAACACTTGGTTTTTCATTCAAAATCACTTAGTTACACATGGTTTAGATCAAGCAGAATCTCTTCAAAGAGTTTATATGTAACACCCGGTTATTTTTAAAAGTCAAGATATAAAGAATAAAAGCAAGAAAGGCAATAAAGTCCAAGTGGAGGGACTAAAAGTGTCCAAAAAGGACAAAACTTTCAAAAGTTGGTGTAAAGGTGGGTATGGTCGCCCACCCTCACCTCACTCCACCATTTTCCTCGGTTTTAGAGAGAGAGAGAGAGAGAGAGCAGAGGATACTCTCGGTTGAAGAAGAAGAGGAAGAAGAAAAGTGAATTCAAGGTAAGAATTCAAGGTTTTTATGTTTTTATGACGGGTTTTATCCTGGTTATGTGTTTATGTGCTTATGGGTTGTGTTTGTGCTCGGGTGTGTGTGTTTGTGCTCGGGTGTGTGTGTTTGTGCTCGGGTGTGTGTGTTTTTGGTGTTGTTTTTAGGTGTTTGAACTCTTTGCAAGCGGGTTAAAAGGAAGAACACCCCAGTTGCACCAGGTGAGTTCTAGACCCTGGTTTTTACATGTTTTAAACTATCTTTGGGGCTGGAAATGTATTAAAATGAGTTTACAAAGTTTATGTGTGAATACCCGTATGTATTGTGTATGCTGGATGTTGGTTCTTGATGGTTTATAGGCTACTCATGTTTAGAATAGCCACATTATGCTTAGAACAAATGGGTTTGATGATTAGGATTGAAAACATCCTAGAAACATGTTTCACAGAAGCTCATGCGCCTAGATAAGTGTTCATACGCCTGAAATTGCCATAGAAGGAATAGTGTAAGCCATGCAACTAAACAGTAGCTCATGCGCCCAAAATTTTCCTTAGAAATGTCTAAGTATAGCCCATGCACCTGAACAGTGGTCCATGCGCCTAGAAATGTTAGTCGGATGACTAAGTGCAGGGTCATGCGCCCCAATACTGCTCATGCGTCCAAGTGGCCCATGCGCCCAAGTGGCTCATGCGCCTGAATAGTACCCATGCGCCAAGAAATTGGGCAGGAATTGACTAAGTGTCCAGACGTCCAGGGTTCCCATGCGTCTAAGAACCCATGCGCCTGCATAGTGCCCATGCGCCTGAAAGTTGCCCATGCGCCTAAGTGTTCCTTATGCGCCTGCATAGTGTCCATGCGCCTGCATAGTGCCCATGTGCCTAAGGACTTAGAATATTTTTCTAATTTTTGAGGAAAATGTGTAAAGTAGGCTTTGACTTGGGAGATTCCCAGGGGACTATGTAAGTTGACTTTTGGAGTCATAGAAGGTATGAGGGGCATGCAATGAATGTGATTGATGCTTATGTATGATGATGATGTTGCATAGTTATGCATGATGTATGTTATGTATGAATGATGCCCTGTATGATGATGTATGAATGATATGTTATGTTCCTATGATGATGAATGTTTATCATTCCATGGCTTTACGTGTTATGTTAATGAATGAACCGAAAGTATTATGTAACGTAAAGTGAAAGATAATGAAAGAGGAACACGATGAATGAATGCATGCATTGACGAATGAATGAACGTAAAAAGTCTTGCAAGCAAATGTATGGAGGTCCACACCCAATGAAGGGTGTTAGCTTTGTGATTGACCACTAGGGTCCAATCCTTGTGATTGACCATATATATGGGATCCTTGCCACTTGCCCTAGGTACTGGAGTTAGCTTTGTGCACAATGTTCGGGGTCTATGACAGACCTCAGGCCCAGTAACCAGCTTCGTGCACAATGTTTGGGGTATAGCATATGGCATTGATCCGGAATGAAAAAGAAAAGATGAATGGTGAATGTACTTGCCCTAGGTACTGGAGTTAGCTTCTTGCACAATGTTCGGGGTCTATGAAAGACCTCAGGCCCAGTTACCCACTTCGTGCACAATGTTCGGGGTAATGTACATGTCACAAGATGTAATGAATGAACGAAGGTTAACGAACGAAATTAAAGATAATAATGATATTATCTGTATGTACATATGATGTATGATCATGAACGAATGAAACGTATAGTATGGACTCTGAAAGGAAATAAATAACAATTTTATGTATGTTTAATTGTAAAACTAGAACTCACTCAACAATGCTGACTTTTATACGTTTTTAGTTGGCAGGTAAACGTTGCTGAGGATGGCACGAGGCGGCTACTCAGCTCTTTTGGATGGCATCCATTTATTTGAAGCTTTTGTGATGTAATACAATAATGTATTTTTGTAACCGACAAACGATGCATTATTTTGCAAAAGTTTTTATGATGAAATGAAATACCATTTGTTTTATGTTTCCGCTGCAATGTTTTATGAATGATTAAATGTAAAGTATATGTTTTATGTGCGATGATTTACCGGCTGTAAGCGTCCCGGGAACTAGGCCTTACAAGTTGGTATCAGAGCCAAAGTTTAAGTGAAATGGGTAAAATTTTCAAAATAAACCTTAACTTAAACTGAGAATGTGACGGAAGGGAATGGGATGCCAATCTGAGTAGCTGCGTGCCATCGGGTATTTTCGTAATGTTAACCGGTTTATGTGCGCATGGTATGTGGTTATGTGTTGTATGTAGATTTAAATACTGATGTAGTCAGGACGGGTAATGCTTGGGGTATGAAGAGTAAAGTAAGTGGCTAATCACAACTGGCCACTGTAATTAGGGACTTACTATACTTGACACAAACTGAGTTGTTCCCTTCAATGACCGTGTTGGTGTTTGAATCTTTCTGTGTGAGTTAGAGGATGGTCGGTGGTAGATCGCCTAAAGCTTCACGTGGTGGTGGACATGGTGCCGAACCACGGGTTACGAGGGGAAGGCCTAGGGCCGAAAAGGTGGTCCATGAAGAACCAGAAACCCCTTATCTGGAGGGCGGAGATGAGAGTGCTAACCTGAGAGCCTCAGTGAAGGAGGTGGTTGTCGAAGAAGTGCACCAAGTCATGCAAACGATCCTACCGTCTGTGCTGACCGAAGTGATAAAGGCAGTTAGAGAGGGAGAGAGAAGGGAAAGGAGTGGACCTACGGGCGAAAGAAGACAGCCTGAGACTGAGACAGTTCCGTTTGATGATGAGGACGAGGAAGAAGAGCCTGCGCTGGTGGCGACCCGAGGTTGCAACTATGGGGTGTTTATGAGATGCAAACCCCCTACTTTCGATGGAAACGGCACCACCGTTGCTGCTCACCGGTGGGTGAGGGAAATGGAGGCGGTACTTGATATCAGTGAGTGCCGAGAAGACCAGAAGCTTAAGTTCGCTACCCATCATTTGTAGACTCGGCTCAGTGCTGGTGGGACAATATAGTCCAAGCTGAGGGTAGTCGGGCGATCGGGAGAATGAGATGGTCGGAGTTGAAGAAGTTAGTGATCGAGGAGTTTTGTCCCCACCGGGAAATGGAAAAGGTTGAGAGAGAGTTTCTAAAACTGGCGGGAACTATGACACACCAAGAGTACACCACAAAGTTCAATGAAATGGCACGACTGGTGCCCGATCAAGTGACAACACTGTCACGAAAGATTAAGAGGTATATCCAGGGGCTGCCGGAAAGGACCATTCAGACGTTGGAGGGCATGCTTCAGGCATGTGTGATTGATTTTGGGGGATGTTGGGATGACCACCTACCGTTAGCCAAATTCTCATACAATAACAGTTATCATGCCAGCATTGGTATGCCACCTTACGAGATGCTATACGGTAGGAGATGCAGAACACCCGTCTGTTGGGGTGATATTGGTCAAAAAGAGTTAGGGAGTGTCGAGGTAATCGAGGCTACGACTGAGAAGCTTGAGAAGATCAAAGCCTTCATGAAGGTATCCAAAGATAGACAGAAGTCGTATGCCAATAAACGATGTAGACCGATTGAGTTCCAGGTGGGTGACTGTGTTATGTCGAAGGTCTCGCCTTGGAAGGGTATTATTCGTTTCCGAAAGCGGGGCAAGTTGAGCCCGACGTACATAGGCTCTTTCCAAATCATTTCTTGAGTAGGAGAGGTAGCCTATAGACTAGAGTTACCCGATAAGTTAAGTGGGATCCACCCGACATTCCATGTATCTTATCTAAGGAAGTGCTTAGCCGATAAAGGCATGATTGTTCCACTAGAGGATATCTAAGTAGACGAACGGCTCAATTATGTGGAGCAACCAGTGGCAATCATTGATCGAAAGGAAAAGAGGCTGAGGAATAAAGTGGTTCCCCTTGTGCGTGTACAGTGGAAGTACAGGAAGAGATCCGAGTCTACGTGGGAGACTGAGGAAGAGATGAGATAGCATTACCCACAATTCTTTGAGGAATAACAGGTTTTGAGGACGAAACCTATTTAAGTGGGGTGGACTTGTAACACCCGGTTATTTTAAAGTCAAAGAAAAGAATGAATAAAGTGAAAGAAAGGAAGGAAAAGAAACAAAACCCAAGTCTAGGGGTAAAAAGTGTCCAAAAGGACAAAATATTTGAAAAGTGGGTGTAAAAGGTGGCATGGCCGCCCATATGTCACACACACCACTGATTTTCGGGTTTTAGTGAGAGAAAGGAATAGAGCATAAATATTCTCAGCTTTGAAGAAGAACAAAAAGAAAGAATTCGAATTCAAGGTAAGAATTCATGCTTTTATGGTGTTCTTGACTGGTCTTATCCTCGGGTTTATGCTTATGTGTGTTTGTATGTGTTCGGGTATGTTTTTAGTAGGTTTCTAGGAGGTTGAATTTAATTTGCAAACGAGTATGGAAGAAGCCATACTCAAGAGCTGCAAAGGTGAGTTCTAGAACCCCTCTTTTACTGGTTTTTAACTGATTTTGGGGCTGGAAATGCATGAATGTATGATTTGATTTAACTAGGTTTCAGACCCGTATGCTTGAATGTGTATATGATGATGTTGTGATGTTATGATGTGATTATGTTCATGTTTGCTGATGTACGATGATGTTTCTAAGACTTAGAGGGTAAGATTTAAGCTTAGAACATGATGAATGGTGAATTGAAATCTGATGTTTAAGGCTCATAAGTTAAGTTTTAGAATCCATAAGTGATGAAACAGGGAAATGTGGATGAGCAAGTAAGTCAATGCGGATGCGGTCAATGCTGATGAGCATAGACCAAGTATGGAAATGCAGATGATCAAGTAAGTCAATGCGGATGCGGTCAATGAGGATGAGCATTGACCAAGTGTGGAAATGCGGATGAGCAAAGTAAGTCAATACGGATGAGGTCAATGCAGATGAGGTCAATGCGGATGAGCATCGACCAAGTGTGGAAATGCGGATGAGCAAAGTAAGTCAATGCGGATGATGTCAATGCGGATGAGCATTGACCAAGTGTGGAAATGTGTATGAGCAAAGTAAGTTAATGCGGAGGAGGTCAATGCGGATGAGCATTGGCTAAGTATGGAAATGCGGAGGAGGTCAATGCGGATAAGCATTGGCTAAGTATGGAAATGCGGAGGAGTTAGGCAAATGCGGATGGCAAATGTGGATAGAGTAAGTTAATGCGGATGAAGGAAACCAATGCGGATAGAGTAAGTTAATGTGGATGAAGGAAATCAAATGCGGATGAGCAGTAGTGTCAATGTGGACGAACACTTAGTAAAATTTTGACTTTTTGGGAGAAAAAGGAGTAATGTAGGCTTTGACCTAGGAGATTCCCGGGGGTTATGTAAGTTGACTTTTGAGGTCAAAACGGTATGATGGGCATGTAATGTTATGTGCTTGATGTTTATGCATTATGATGATGTTGCATGGTTATACATGATGTATGTTATGTATGTATCATACCTTACATGATGATGTATGAATGATATGTTTATGTTCCTTATGTTGATGTATGTTTATCTTTCCCCTGACTTTACGTACTATGAAAATGAATGAACGAAGTATTACGTAACGTAAAGTGAAAGATAACGAAAGAGGAACATGATGATGAATGCATGCATTAATGAATGAATGAATGAATGAATGAAAGGCTTGCAAGCAAATGTATGGAGGTGCACACCCTATGTAGGTGTTAGCTCAACGGTGTGCGGGTTAGCTACCCCAAAGGATGCACATTGGGGTCCTTCTTTGTGATTGACCATATGGAGGAACCATTGTTGCGTGTCTTAGGTACTATGACCACCTAGTGCTGGGCACCACCGATGAAGGTCTTTCATAGGCTTAGGTCCAGTATCATGAGCATGAAGGGCATAGCATATGACAATGGTATACCTGAACTTTACCTTAGGTACTGTGACAACTTGGTGTTGGGCACCACCGATGAAGGTCTTTTATAGGCTTAGGCACAGTATCACAAGCATAAAGGGTAAAGTTCATGGTGATGATGAAAGTAATGAACGAAATGATGAATGAAAGTATGAACGAAAGGATGACGAAGATAATAATGATATTATCTGTATGTACGTACGATGTATGATCACGAATGAATGTAAAGTATAATATGATTTCAAGAGAAAGAATGGTTTTACGAAAGAAAAGTATGTTTTATTATAAAACTAGAACTCACTCAGCAACGCTGACTTTTATGTGTTTCCAGTTGGCAGGTAATGTTGCTGAGGATGGCACGAGGCAGCTGCTCAGCTCTTTTGGATGGCATCCATTTATTTAAAGCTTTTGTGATGTAATACAACAAATGTAATTTTTTAACCGACAAACGATGCATTATTTTGCAAAAGTTTTTATGATGAAATGAATTGCCATTTTTGAATGTTTCCGCTACGAATGTTTATGTAAAATAACTATAAATGCATGTTTTTATGTGCAATGAATGACCAACTGTGAGGTGCCTGGGAACGGGGCCTTACACTCTGAAGCTTCCTGCAAAGTTAATTTGATTACGAACAATGTTTGCACCTTGAATTGACAATCACATCGTCGCGACTCGTTCTTAAACTTGGGATCATCAAATCAAACTCAATCATGTAAGTTACATATATCACTATGCGCGATTTTACATGGGGATCAAAAGCCCCATGATAATCGACATTAACATCAACGGATTAGGGTTCAATTTTGGATTCAATTGTTCTAGGGTTCTTGGTAATTTGGGGGATTTGATAATTGATGCATTTATATATTTAAGTTGAATGTTTAACCAGATCGGGTTGTAGCCCAACTGGTAAGTGGCACGCTTTCTGGCTAAGAGGTCCCGGGTTCGAACCGGGCCTCCGCCATACTTTTGTTTTAATAAGTTTTCTTAATAATTTTTTATTTAGAAAACTAATATTATATTGTTAAATCACAATAAAAGTTATTTTGTTAACTAAATTATTTCAGAAAATATTAAGTTAATTTTAAAAGGTTTTATAAACTCAGAAAATATTAAGTTCATGTCTAACTATTAATCTTATTATTAAACTTAATCTTGGAATCAATACATTTAGGTAACTTGTAAAAGAAATCATTGGAGCCTCGTTTAATTTCTTATCATCACCTTATTTATATCAAGTGAGTTCTCCATGCCTCTTTTTACTTTATTTCACACCTCTTAGGATGAAACATGTTAACCTTATAAACTTACAATTGTAAACATCTTAATACTTGTAAATGCACATGCAATTCATCTTTACCTTTTTGTCATGGTTATTTGTGTTATTGCAAGTCTTATATGAGATACATATTTTGTTTACAATCATTAACTATTGCTAGCCTAGTGACGTCTTAGATCTTTGGCCCTGACAAGCCTATTTGGTGCTAAAGTCGATGTAATGCCGACTCTTGATGACGTATGCTTGTTCATCATGGGAACCAAGTACACTTATCCAATCTTATATACTTGTAATCAAGTCGACGTTTGGTTGTAACTGTATGTGTTCTATAAGCTTGCTAACTCGTAACCATGGACATGAATTGCTACTTGTAACCCTTTTATATATATACATATATGCGTGTGTTTAAACCATGGGAACTCACCAACTTTATAGTTGACCTTTTATTTTCATTATGTTTCAGGTTTGATGCTTGAAGATCTTCTTGTGCTCATATAGGACTTGGACCTAGTTTAAATTGAAAGTCTTATGTTATTGGTTGTATCTTGATTGTTTTGTAATTACTTATTTGTCTTGTAATGTTTAATGAATAATGACATTTAATATTATTTCAACTTAATTAGTTCCATGTGCTATGAACAATCGTCTCCCATTCGTCCGCTTCGATGATTCCGCCATTGGTCAGGGTGTGACAACTATAGTTTAAGGTATCTCGGATAAAGTCTTATCTGAGATTTGGTAGTCAAGACATGTCCCTGACTTACCTTTTGTCACTAACTAAAGTTGGTAACTTGTACTATCATAAAAAGGTGAACAGTGGAATAAAGTATGGTCAACTGCATGGCTCTTTGAGAAAACGCCATAAAGTATCAGAGGTCTGTAGCGTTGTGTCAGAGACCATACTTGTGTCCACTGGTTCATAGCAGTGTCTTCCCAAGGTTAAATGGCTTCGGAAGAGTAAGTACTTCTGAAGCCACTTATACTCCGGAAGAGGTTGCTTCTTCAAAGGCTTGGAGACTTCTTCTTATCATCATACCTCGGAAGTAGTCTTCAGTTTTCTTCTAAGACTTGATCTTCGAAAGCATGTTCTTTTCTTCGGAAGTAGAGTTCTGTCTTCGGAAGTTTATCTTTCACTTTGTCTTTGGAAGAACTCTACAACCTTCGGAAGTTCCATGCTAAGTTTCGGAAGCCCTTTCATGTAGTACAAAAATTGTCTAAGTGAAATGGTTTTCGTTGCACCAGCCTTCTTCTTGATCCAACAAACTCCCCCTAGGCTGATGCTACCAAAACTTCACTTGTTTCTGCTTCTCAAAACATTCAGCACCAAGGAGAGTAGATATTTATCTGTTTCCTGGTTCTTCCCTGATGTGGTGCTGAGAAGTTTGTACAGATCCTTGGTAGATAGGAAGTCCAGTCTGTCACCTTAGATGACATGTACCCTCTGTTGTTGCCCTTTAAAAAGAGTTAGTTGATGGGAACTGTAATCATATTCCCATCTAACTATCGGTTCCAATTCTGGACCCTCCACCATCTGTAGAAAGGCAGTGCCTTTGGTAGGAGGTCTTTCATTGTCTTCCTGTCTTCTCAACTTTAACTCTTCAGCAATCTTGGCTTTTGCATTTAGCTCGGCTAGATTAAGACTGCTGAGATGATTTCTGATGAGTTTAGCAGTTTCAGAGTTGGAGGGGTTGGAGAATGGCTTCTCTGCTAACTCAGCAATATCAAACCTGCTGGAATGTAGCAGAGAGGTTGCATTAAGTCTATTGACTTCGCCATTCTCCCTTTCCACAACAAAGTTGTGAGAAGTTTCATCAAACCTTGACTGGATTATTTTCTTTCTAGGCACAAGAGACTGACTGGGAATCTTGTCCTCTTTCTTGGTATCCAGCAGAGTCACCAGTTTCCTTCTAATTTTCTTCCCTTCATCATTTAATGAATCTGAGTTGAGGCCTAGAAGTCTAGCTGCCTGGTCCAATCTTCCTCTAGGTAAATCAAGAAATTGATCTCTTGTGAGGGAACAAGAGGATCCATGAACATAGGTAATGTTGATAGAATCTTCATCACATGAGACTTCGCTCAAAGTTATGCAATTGATGAGCTTGGTATTGATTACCTTCAACTCCTCAAGAGAGAGATGTTGAGAAAGCTGAGGCGATGGTTTGGATGGTTGTTGGGTAGGTTTAGGTTCAGAGGTTCTGGGAAGTGTTTTGGTTGGAGGATGGGAAGTTTAGGTGGTTGGGGTGATGAGATGGATGTGGGCAAAGTTATGGGTTCAGGGGTGAAGGGTTCGGTTTTGATGGTGAAAGGTAGGGGTGAGGGTTCAGGTTGTGGTTGTGTGGTAGCAGTGAAGGTCATCCCCTTTACCCTTCTATACATCTCTTTTCTCTTTCTCAACCGGATGTCAGCCTTGATTTCACTGACAATCCGTTGGAGTGTCTTCTCAGACATGGGACCCACCTGCCTTCTAGAGAAGCCATGGGCCCGAAGATAGTCTTTCATCCAGGTCTTTTCACTGAGCTTCCTGGTTGCAGTGTCCCTAGCCTTTTCCTCCTCCTTCTTCTTCTTCTTCTCCTTTGCATTTTCTCTTGTAGCCTTTCTTCTTCTTTCTCCATTTGATCCCGCTCTTTGTTGTAGAGCCAGAGGATCGTCTCATCGTTGTGTGGAGAGAGTTCTTGAAGATCGAAGCCTCTAGAGATTAGGAAATTTATCCTGTCTCTCCTCAGCTATAATTCAGCTTCCTTCTGTTCTTCTTCTTTCTCCAAGGCCAACCTGGCTTCTTCTTCAAGTTTCAGCCGGGTTGCCTTCTCCATATTCACCAACTCCTCTAGTGATAGCAGGACCCTTTCTTCATTTGCAGCTCCCATTTGGATAAGCTGGTCAATGATCTCTTCCTTTCTCTTATTGTTGACAGCCTCCTGATTGGGTGCAGCTGCTTTTGTACTGGCAGCTAGCAACTTCTTAGTTAGAAATCTTCCTTTCTTCTTGAGTTTCTCAATCTTCTCCTCTTCCTGAAGCTCTTCCGCAGTCATCTTTCTTTTTCCTTTATCTTTTGAAGAGCCTGACTGTGGTGGTTCTTGGAGAGAGGATTCTGATTGTGAGAGAGGCAGAGATGGTATCTAGGATGAAGGTAGATTCAGAAAGTCCTCGTTGTTCACCTCATATCCATTTCAAGGATTGCATCTGTGATGATCAGTTCCTCGGACATTTTAAACGGTCCTTCCACAGCTTCCATTTCAACTTCGGAAGATTTAGCTTGTTCTTCCGAGGCTTTAACTTCAGCTTCGGAAGTTAGCGGAGATGCATATTATGTCCCAACTATTTTAGTTGTTGGGCCATCAGTCCATATTTCCCTTTCGAAATGAATCTTAGGTTCCATGTGGACCTTAGGTTGACCAACTTCTTCCATAGTTGTAGAAGGTGCAGTCAGCCTCTAAAGCTCTTCAGCTCCAAAGTAGAGCATTGCAGCATCTGGGCTTGGCTGATCAGAAGAGGTTCTCAACAGAAACTTGGTGAAGAGTCTGTAGAGATTGCTGAGCATCTTTGAATCAATCTGAAGTATAACTTGAGATGGCTCAGACACAGTGATGATAGGAGTAGAAGATGTTGAAGTTGAAGTGCGGCTATGTGGGTCCTCAAGTGTTTGTCTCTGAACATTCTCCCTCTTTTTGGTATCATAATCTTGAGAGCTAGATGATCTAGAGGAAGAAGTCAATGAGACCTGAACAGGTACATGCCTAACAGACCTCTCTGTCTATTTCTCAGCTAGTTGAGCCTTGAGATTGTCAATCTCAAGTTGTTGAGTGGCAGACCTTGCTTCTAAAGTCCTAACCAAAGATTCAAGGTTTGAGACTTTAGATAGAAGGTCTTGAATAAGGAGTTGCATACTTCCCTCATCTTCTTTTGAAGAATCATAAGGAGATGAGGTAACATACCTAGTATGTTTGGCCTCACCACCAGATGTGGTTTCTAGGCACCCTGGTTTCCCGTGCGTAATGATGTCTCTTTCAAATTCAACAAAAGGCCCGATTGCCATAGATTCAGTCTGAGATATGTTACCACTATCCATAAGGTCCATTAAGGCACCTTCTGTAGAGGCAAGCTGAATCTGCATGAGTCCCCTCCACATCAATGGGACTCACCTTAGTTATAGGTTGCTGATGGGGCTAGAGATAAGGATTTCTCCGGGCTCTGTTGATCTTGAAGAGGGTGTTATAGATCAACTTCATTGCCATGCAGAGATGTTATCTCTTCATCAGTTTTGAAAAGAAGGTCAGTAAAAGATAAGGAGGTTAAGCCTACTGACCCGGGACCTTGATCAATGTCTACAAGCATTGAGCCTTTGGTGAGGCTGTCCCTAGTTGGCTGCTTAGAAGAGTGTAGATACTCATCCTGAGGGTTGTTGGTTTGGGTGTCGGGCTCCTGGGTTTGAGACTGACGAGACTCAAAGCCCATATTGAGGTTAAAAGAGAAGGATGGAGAGACCTCAAACTGAGTGGGAGCCCATGTTTCCACTCTAGTCTTTTTGGATTGAACAGGAGGGGCTTGTTCAATCATAGTAGATTGAACAAGGGTTTGGTAGGGGCGCCTTTGGTATGTGATGGTGATGGGTGGAGAAGCCAGTGTTGGCATTGTGGTGGAGGTTACCGGTGTGGGTTCATCACCTGTGGGGTGAACAGGGATGTCACCAGGAGCTATGCGCTCAATCATACCTCGAAGAAGAGTAGTGTTCCTTCCAGTGAAGTTGGTGGACACCTTCTTCAACGTCTGGAAAATGGTGGGCCTCATCTGAGGGACAATCAGAGCAGCTGCACAGACAAGCATACTCTGGTCCAACTCACAGTTGATTATGTGTTGAATGAATCTGGGATACATAAAGAATGTTTCCTGTTGTAGATTCCCAATCAGATTAGTGAACACAAATCTTGAGTAATTGAATCGTAGGCCTCTCACCAATCCATGAACTAAGCATCCTAGTTCATATGGGATTTGATCCTAACCCCCAGACTTGTTTCACAGACAGTGGAGAACAACGTGCAGGAGGAACTTCTAGTTGTAGGAGAAGTTGAACTTGTAGACTGTCGACCTGCTTATGTCTCCACCATATCCCATTAGGACGTAAGTGTTGTCCAAATCTACCTTAGGGAATTCAGTAGGAGCTCCTTCATCATGAAGCTCTAGATGCTCCCTGATGAGTTGTTCAGTGATGATCAACTCATGTCCACAAATGCTCGACCTCAGTACACAAATCCCATTTAGGGTTTTGGCTTGACCGTTTCCCCAAAATTTGGCCATTTGGTTGGAGTAAACAGTGGGGTTAATGGTAAGGGTTGTGTAGTAAGATGATTGGGTAAGAAAGGAGATGAATCTGAGAAGTCAGCATCTCTTGATGAATCAAGAAGTGCGACTTGGTTGTGCTGAGGGTTAAGTGCCATTGGAAAAAGGTGAATGTAGATGATTTCGAGTTTGGATAAAGTTGGAGAGAAGAAAATTCTCTAGGGCAGTAAAAATTGCAAGTAAGAAGATGAAATTGAGTAGTCGAGATTATTTAAAAATTTCTTCCGAATGTAAAACATTTCCAAAGGTAATTTGTCTTCCGAAGGCAATTCTTACTTCCGAAGCAAAAACTTTGCTTCTGAAGGTTAGGATTGCTTTCTGAATTAAGAGTGTGTAAGCCTCGGAAGTAGATCTGATACGCAATCAATCGCTTATTCCGAGACCAAAAGCTCTTCCGAGACCAAAAGCTCTTCCGAGAAGAAAAATTATCCTTTGATAAATTATGCTTCGGAAGATATAAAAATAACTTCCGAGGGTTAATTTCTCTTCGGAAGAAATATACACTTAGAAAATTTCAGAAAGACCTTTTATAACAGGGCTTAAATTGTATTTACAGAAGACATTACATATTAAAAGTTTTCAAAAGAGGTGATCTAATCAATGTTTATCATCCCAATAGCTGTTATGAGATACTTAAATCTTTGGTCATCAAAAGCTTTGGTGTACAAATCAGCATATTGTTCATTTAAGTCAACTTTCATTAGTTTAATCAGATTTTTCTCATGAATATCTCTATTGAAATGGTACCTGATGTCAATATGCTTGTCTTGGAGTGCTTCACCGGATTTTCAGTAATGGAGATAGCACTGTTGTTGTCAATATGGATAGGAGTACTCATAAAGTTGAATCCGTAGTCTAACATCTGATTCTGAATCCATAGCAGTTGAGCACAGCAGCTACCAGCAGCAATGTATTCAGCTTCAGCAGTTGATGTAGAGACACAGGATTGTTTCTTGCATTGCCATGAGATGATCCTTCCACCAAGAATTGGCATCCTCCTGATGTTGATTTCTTGTCAATATTGCAGCCACCATAGTCACTATCAGAGTATCCATAGAGATTAAAATCCTTGATTCTGGGATACCAGAGACCTAGCTTAGGTGCTCCTTTGAGGTATCTGAGGATTCTCTTAACAGCATCTAGATGAGACACCTTTGGAGCAGCCTGATATCTTGCACAGATGCAAGTAGCAAACATGATATCAGGTCTACTGGCAGTAAGATACATCAGAGAACCAATAATTGCCCTATACTGATGTTAATCAGTATCCTCCCCCTCAAGGTCAGGACAAAGATTATGGTTTCTAGGTGTGGGTGTCTTGGCAGGCTTGCAATCCTTCATTTCAAATCTTTCTAAGATGTCAGAGACATACTTAGATTGATTAATGTAAAACCCTTCCTTCATTTGCTTCACCTGAATTCCAAGGAAAAAGTCCACTTTTCCCATGGAACTCATCTCAAAAAAAATTTTCATAATGCCTTCAAAGTCCTTACACATTTGGTCATTTGAAGAACCAAATATGATGTCATCGACATAGACTTAAACAAGCAAAATGTCCTTTCTGGACTTTCTGATGAGAGAGTCTTATCAATGGTACCTCTAATGTAGCCATTATTCAGAAGAAACTGAAATAGAGTCTCATACCACAGCCTGGGTGCTTGGTGCAGCCCATATAGAGCTTTATCCAATTTACACACATAGTTGGGGTGCTATGGGTCTTCAAATCCTGGAGGTTGGTAAACATAGACTTCCCTATCTATATCCCTATATAAAAAGGCACACTTGACATCAATTTGATAGACAATGGAGTCCTTGGATACAACATAGGCAAGGAAGATCCTAACTGCCTCAAGTCTTGCAACTGGTGCAAAGACATCAGTATAATCAATTCCTTCCTCTTGTGTGTATCCTTGAACTACAAGTCTTGCTTTTTTCTTGATGATCAAGCCTCTATCATCTCTCTTGTTTCTGAAAACCCATTAGTGCCTATTGGTACTTGACCAGATGGTAGCGGACATAGGTTCCATACCTTCTGTCTCTTGAATTGAAGAAGCTCCTCTCGCATCGATTCAAGCCAGCTACTATCTTTCAAGGCATCTTCTACCTTCTGGGTTCCATCTGGGATAGAAAGCATGAGTATAAGCAGACATTCCATGATGAGTCTGTCCTTTTGTTCTCACAACCTCAGTTACATCCCCTATGATGTTCTTAGTAGGATGAGTGTTATGAATCCTAAGGCAAGGAATCACTTCCAGTTGCAGAGATAGGTCCAGGTTGGACATATTCTGCTCAGGAACTGGAACACTTTATCCAGTTGCTGTTTCAAAATCATTCAATGAGGACTGATTGAATGATCAATGGTTAGCTGTGAAGTAGTGTTAACAGTTTCCGTTCCTTCAAAACACTACTTCCTTATGCCTAGTGTTGTGGTGGATTACCAGATGAGTTTTGAGGCTCAGTAAGTGATTCACTTGTAGAAGCTTCACTATTCCTTGATATAGTTGACTATCAGATCTGTGAATGGTGGAAGGTTGGTGTATTGTAGTACTTGGAGAACTTGGACTAGGCCTGGGTAGCTCAAACAGTTGATCATTAGTAGTAGCATCAACATCATTTTGAGCACCTGTTCCAACTGAAACATTCTCACAAGATGGTTTAGAATAGTTTGGAAATAATTCTAAATCAAAGATATGATCAGGGCCATTCCCCCTAACACAAGGAGTGTGCTCATTAACAACTATATTGGATGACTCCTCAAATTGTTTATTCTTAATGTTGTATACTCTATAAGCTTTGGAACTAGAAGAGTACCCAACAAAGATAGCATCATCCGACTTTTCAGCAAATTTTGCTAAATTGTCTTTTTGTTAAGTATGGTACACCTGCTGCCAAAGAACCTTAGAAAGCCAATCAATGGTGGCCTCTTGTGCCATAGCTCATAAGGGGTTTTTCCATGGGGCTTAACTACAAGAACTCTGTTCTACATTGTTAGGATCAGTGATCTACGTTGATTGATTAGAGAGTATAGCAGCGGAATTCTAACAATGAATTAGCCAATTCACAAGAACTAAAAGATATTCAATGAAGAACAAAAACGGTTATAGATAGAGAGAATTCTACAAATAAATTTCACTCAATATTCGCTTTCGTGGTAACGGAATGTCACACTTACAATTAGGTCGACACCTCTTATATAAGAGATGTGACGTCTGCTGATGTCACTTGATAGTGACATCTAACAGAATTTATCACAAACTACTGATAGTTAACACAACTACTGAAGATGTCAAACAACTGACTCTTCAAAAATGCTAAGTGTTAACTATTATTACAACTACTGAAAAGAAACTACTGAAATAATAACAACTGAAGAACATACTCTTCAGTTGTTTTACAAATACTGAAACAAGAAACTACTGAAAGGTAACCATCACAACTACTGAAGAAGACCTCTTCAGCTGTTGTGACAATGTTTGATACTTTGTCTTCAGCACTTGTGTCTTCAGACTTTGTCTTCAGCACTTGTGTCTTCAGACTTTGTCTTCAGCACTTGTGTCTTCAGACTTGTCTTCAGCACTTGTGTCTTCAGACTTTGTCTTCAGCACTTGTGTCTTCGGACTTTGTCTTCAGCACTTGTGTCTTCAGACTTTGTCTTCAGCACTTGTGTCTTCAGACTTGTCTTCAGCACTTGTGTCTTCAGACTTTGTCTTCAGCACTTGTGTCTTCAGACCTTGTCTTCAGCACTTGTATCTTCAGACTTTGTCTTCAGCACTTGTGTCTTCAGACTTTGTCTTCAGCACTTGTGTCTTCAGACTTTGTCTTCAGCACTTGTGTCTTCAGACTTTGTCTTCAGCACTTATGTCTTCAGACTTTGTGTTTTCAGACTTTGTAATCAACTGTTGTCTTCAGCTGTTGTGGTCTTCAGTAGTTGTTGTGATGTCTGTGGGACTTAAAGGTTTTTCTGATCCGGCTCATTGGTTCTTTTGGTCCAACAAACTCCCCCTGAACCAATGCAGCCAAAACCTTTAACTTTATTGAGGTCCCACTTATTGTTGGTGGAATGGTTGGTCTTTTTCCTTCTTGATCAGTTGAGAAGATGACCCATATAAGCACTGGCCTGGAAATGAGTCTCTGAAGATTTGGTTGGCAATGTATGGATGGGAGCTCTGTATTGGGGAATTGGACACTGAGCTGTTCCCCCATCCATGAGACTCACTTCCCATGTATAAGCCTGTAGGATTCTCTGGTGTATGCTCTGAGAAACATAATTTGTTCTTCCATGGTCAGGTTCTCGGCTTCACCATCAAACAATCCTTCTCGCCCATACAACTCTGAGATGTACTTGGCCTGTTTACCATTTTTGAGCTCAACTGTTGTGATCTGTGGGTATGCAAACTCATCAGGATGAGTCCCTTCAAGTAACAGACTGAGCTCATTTTGTTTGAAGTTCTCAAGCCTCTTGTAGACTAACCCCTTTTTAATAATTCTGTTCTCTAACATCTTTTGGGGTGGTTGTTTAGTCTCATAGGCCTTCTTGAAGTCTTCGACAATCTCCCAGGGTGATACTACAAGGACCACTGTGATCTCTTCATCTATGATCCTTTTGACTTGGCCCTTGTATCTCGAAGGAATGTCTTTCTTTACAATCCTATGAGCCACCTAGGATCAGGCCATACTCTCACCTTTCCTTCCGATATTGAAATGTGTTGGCAAAGTGTACAACCTCAGAGCTTCTTTCTTCATACTAATAATTGATGACGAAGCGCATAAGTTTTGTTAATGCTTTTCAGCATTTCATCATCATGAAGCTTTTGCTGCTGTTCTTCTTCAATCTTTACTCTCACAGCTTCCATCTGTGTGGTTGGAGTGATGGGCATGGGTTTGGCTTTCGCCAATGTTAGAACTACAGACAGAGGCAGCCTATCTTCTTCCACCTCATCCTCTTCTTCTCTTCTTCTAGCCTCACACCCTTCTCTTCTTCTTCTTAGGTGCATCATAGGCTGTTGGTTTAGATGGTAAGGGAGTTGGTTTTGTGGGTTGTGGTTGTGGTTGTTTTGAAGAGGGAATGTTGACAGGCTGAGTTAGCATTTTGGAGGTGAGTGTTGCTTTTGAGTATTTGGCTAGCTCAGTCCTGCTCCCTGCTCCTGCTTCATTCAAAGCTTCAATAACAAGTCCTTAGTATATGCTTCAGATGAACAGATCTTGGTGGTGATTGCCAAGATACTGTCCCTGGACCAAGCTTTGATTTCGATCATTGCCTTCCCAGATATTTTGCAATAAATCTAATCATGATCTCAAGCCTTTCTTTCTAACACTTCATAACTCGCCCATCTATTCTGGATTTCTTCAATCTCTAATCGTCGAATCTCAGAGTCAAGTTTATCAGTGTCATGGCCTTGCCTAAACAGCTGATCAATAATGTTGTCCATTGATCTGCTGTGTTCGACATCAGCCTCTTTTATCAGTAACTCCAAGGCTTTCTCTTTTTCCTTCTCTTTATCAGTCTCCACATTCAACCTCCAACTCCTTTTCCACTACTCTCCCTTCTGTTTCTTTCTCCCTTTCTTTCTCCTCTGTACTCCTCTTTCTTTTTCTTTCACTGACTTAATCTCCCCCTTTTTGGTTGCATTGGTTGCAAGGGTTTGATTGCCAGAAAGGCGTTTGCCCACAACCTCCTCTATCAATGGGTGGATTACTGAGGAAAGCCTCTCATCAATGGCTTTGATCACTATGTCAGTGATTATGGGTGTGATGAGAGGGAGGGAATTTTGAAGGATAGCAACTATTTGCTCAGGAGGGTTCTGTTCCTGTGAAATAGTGCCAGAAGCAAAGGCAGGTGCTTAGTTGTTGGGAGTGGCTCAGTGTTTGGGAGACCTTCAGATGAAGGTGCCATCTGTGAGGTGGTAGAGGCAGATGGTCTTTGTTCCTTAGAAGTTTTGGCAAACAGCTCTTTGAGTCTGCTCACTTCCTCTTCCAGGATGGTGTTTTGGGTAATTACATCGTAAAAGAAGCCTAGGTCATCATCAGTAGATACTGAATCACCTGACCTCCTGATAGGATCAGGATGAACATGCATTGAGTGTAGCTCTGTTGTAGCATGTGCCCTTTGTCTTGGAACTGGGGACTTCCTGCCTCAGGACTTTGTCCGTCATCAGCAGTTGCCTCTGGTAAGGTCTTAGTAATGGTACCAACTACAACCTGATCATATGCTGACGCAGGAGAAGTGGCAGCCTCACCAGAAGTTCCAATCTCCATTGCTACACTAGGAGAAGGAACATTGTAACCCCTATGCTGTGGTACTCAGCTGCACTTTGGTCCTCCCCCTCAATGGTAGAAGTGTTCCCAGTAGTAATTGGTATCTGGGAAGGGGTGAGGAGTGCAACTGAGTCAGCACTTGTGCAACAAGTAATGTAGGACTTTGGGGGGCGGTTGCATGGGGAGATGGGGTAAAAGCAGTCTGCACCTGGGGAGGATGGTGCTCTTCAATGGCAATCTCCTCAAATGAGGAAGATCCCAGATTGGTGGGTACCCCTTCTGAGGTTGCTGCAGGCTCCTTTTGAGAGGAACCTGAGCGGCTGTGGCTGGAAGAGTCCTTATATCCACTAGGGGTTATAACCAGTGGATATAGCCTGCGTTTGTGTTGCAGGGGCATCCTCAGGGGACTCATTTCCCTGAGTAGCCTTTTTGGTTTTCTTTTTAGTGGGTTTGGTGGGGACTTTTGATTTGGAGGTGGTGGCTGTGGGTTCCAGCTGCGTGGGTTTGCGCAGCTTGGCAGCCATTTTGAGTGATTGGTCAGAGTTGTGCCGGGAGTATACTTCAGGCAAAACAGCCATAGCAGGGACTCCAGGCCAACAAGTCCCTCAGCTTGAAGCTGGTTTGTAATTATGGCCATTATGAACCGCGGATATAATATCCAAGTTAGCAGTTTGTTTTTGAGCCATATCCTTGAGCTCTGAAAATAGTATTTCCGAAAAATTTAAAGGTTGTTGCTCAAGAATGGAGTACATTACATGCTGCCACCTTGTAGACATTTGATCCCAAGACGAAGTATGAGACGTTCAGCATCATGGAAATGTTTCTTCAGTATGGTGGAGGCACTAAGGTTTCCCTGATATCCATGGTGGGCAAAGGATAAATCAGTTGTGCCCTTTGGATATCCAGCAAGAGAAGTGGCATCATCCAGGTGTAAAGTTTGACGAAGTATATCGGGAGTGATGACCACTTCGTGGTTGTCGATGACCGACCGGAGAGACGCTGTGTTGGTCTCCCCAGTGGTGAGGATGACGCCAAAACTGGTTAAGGGATTCGGCATGAAGGATTGGATTGAGAAGAAAGGCCGTTTTGTAGGGTGACTGGACCATAAGATCAATAGCATTATCGAACTTAGCCCAGAATGGCGATTTGGTGAGGTAAGCTACACAGTTGTGTCGCGGTTTGAGCTGCATGGACGCCATTTAGGAGAGAGAAGTTTTGGAGAGATGAACGTTAGGTTTGAAGAAGATGAGGCTCTGAAGGATTAGGTCAGGGATATTTATAGGGTACGGGTTAGAAAATGACTGAAGGGTTTGGTGTTAGTCATCAGTAGTTTTAAACGACTGTTGACATGATATTACCCTTTCAGACGTTGAAACAGCTGAAGTCGTGGTTTTAGGCATCAGCAGTTATAAAACTACTGAAGACCATGGTTTTGACTTCAGATGATGAAACAACTGAAGACTTGGTATCAGTCATCAGTAGTTGTGAAACTATTGAAGACATTGGTTTTGTCAGCAGTTGTTGTAAACAGCTAAAGACTTGGTGTTAGTCTTCAGTAGTTATGAAACTACTGAAGACTTAGTTTTGTCATCAGTTGTTGTAAACAACTGAAGACTTGGTGTTAGTCTTCAGTAGTTGTGAAACTACTGAAGACTTGGTTTTGTCATCAGTTGTTGTAAACACTGATGACTTGGATTAGTCATCAGTTGTTTAGGATGAAACAGCAGTTGTAGAAACAACTAAAGAGAAAGTTCTCTTCAGTAGTTTTCATCAATTCATACCTTTCAGCTGTTTCAATTTGTCCTCAACACTTACTCATCAGACTTTGCATCTGCTTTTCAGGTGTTTCATAGGACGTCAGTACTTATCTGTTTGTACTGATTTCAGTAGTTGTAACTACATCAGTAGTTGTAACTACATCAGTAGTTTAGAACAGATAAAGTACTTCAGTACTTGTGAGGCATTTAGCCGTCAGTAGTTATAAAACTACTGAAGGTGAAAGGACTCATCAGTACTTATATGTGACATGGTTACCAATGATCACCAGTAATTATTACTGAAATCATCAGTAGTTGTCACTTATTCTAGCTGCAGCATACCAAGCCTTAACACAAGGTTTGGAAAGTAGAACTATCCAAAGGCTTCGTAAAAATATCTGCAAGCTCATCAGCGCTAGGCACAAACTTAGGATCAATCAGACCTTTTTCAAAACAATCCCGAATAAAGTGATGTCTGATCTCTATATGTTTGGTCCTAGAGTGCTGGACTGGATTTTTGACAACACATAGAGCTGAAGCACTATCCATTAATAATGGAGTCTTAGTCTCTGTAATGACATAATCCAGAAGTTGGTTCTGAAGCCAGAGTACCTGAGAAGTGCAACTTGCAGCAGCAATGTACTCGGCCTCAGCAGTTGATGTAGCAACAGATGTTTGTTTCTTACTCTGCCAAGAAATCAAACAGTTGCCTAGGAATTGACAACCACCAGAAGTTGACTTTCTAGTTAACTTGCATCCTGCATAGTCACTATCTGAAAAAGCAACTAATTTGCAAGAGTGTCCAGTGGAATACCATAAACCCAGAGATTATGTACCTTGCAAATATCTAAAGATTCTTTTGACTGCAATCAAATGAGACTCTTTAGGAGCAGCCTGAAATCTAGCACAAACAAATGTAGCAAACATAATATCTGGTCTAGAAGCTGTTAAATACATCAAGGACCCAATCATACATCTGTAAAGTGTTTCATCAACAGCTTTACCTTTCTGATCAGCATCCAGTTGTGTGGTGTTGCACATGGGAGTAGAACAGGGCTTACAGTTTTGTAAATCAAACTTATTCAAAAGATCTTTTGTATATTTTGACTGATGAATAAAGGTTCCATCAGCCTTTTTTAATTTGCAAGCCTAGAAAGAACTGTAATTCTCCCATTTCACTCATTTCAAACCTCTTTTTCATTAATGTTGTAAAATCATCACACAACTGGGGATCAGAGGATGCAAAAATGATATCATCAACATAAATCAAACAAGTAGCTTATGCTGACCCCTTCTTAATAATAGAGTTTTATCAATGGAGCCTCTAGTGAAATTATTCTTAAGAAGAAAAGTGGATAGTGTCTCATACCAGGCTCTAGGAGCTTGCTTCAACCCATAAAGAGCCTTATCAAGTTTATACACCCATTCAGGATGTTTATTATCCTTAAAACCTGGTGGTTGACACACATAAACTTCTTCCTTTATTTTACCATATAAAAATTCACTTTTGACATCCATTTGAAAAACTTTAAGATTGTGGAATGCAGCATAGGCTAAAAACAATCTGATTGCCTCTAGTCTGGCTACAGGGGCAAGGTTTCATCATAGTCAATACCTTCTTCTTGTGAAAACCCCTATACAACCAGCCTAGCCTTGTTCTTAACAATAAGCCCATTTTCATCAGTTTTATTCCTAAACACCCATTTAGTGCCTATTGCACACTTACCTGGGGGAAGAGGAACAGTTCCTACACTTGCTGTTTCTTGAACTGAAGTAGCTCAAGCTGCATAGCTTCAACCCATCCATTGTCTCTCAAAGCAACATGGTAGTTCTTTGGCTCTAGCTGACTGATGAAGAGAGCATAGAAGCAGAAGTTAGACAATTGACTTTTTGTTGAAACACAGCATTGATATCACCAATAATCTGAGAATTGGGTGATTCTTCAGTTCTTGATAAACAATGAGATCTGTGCAAGTGTTTGTAGGACCTTCAGCAGCAAATGTTGATGCAGACTCTTGAAACCAAGAATTAGATGGTAACTCAAAAGATGTAGAGGAAACAGAGATCTCATCAGCATTTGTTGTGGATGGAACTGCTGAAGCTACAGAACATCAAATTTAGCACACAGGCAGTTGGTCACTAAACTTGAATAGGTGAGTATTGATATTATCATCATCATCATCAATACCACCAGGTGGAAGACATGCTGCAGAAGATGATTTATCCACAGATCTGCAACAGCTGGAGGTTGATAAGGAACATATTGCAGTATGTCCAAATCAAACAACTCCACAGGGTTTTGTGGAATCTTGTCCATAGGAGATTCATTAAACTTCACATGCAAAGTTTCTTCAACTATCTTTGCTTGCAGTTGAAGACTCTGTATGCCTTGCAAGTAGATGAATAACCAACAAAGTACCCTGCATCCACCTTAGGATCAAATTTTTGGAGTTGATCCTTATGTTGAGAATAAAAACAGACACCCAAATGCTTTGAAAAATGAAATTAGAGGAGCCAAGTGATGGAGAACTTCATATGGAGTCTTCATCAACCTCTGATTTACTAAGACTCGATCTTCACATAGCAAGCTGTGTTAACAGCTTCACAGCCCAAAAGGTCAGTGGCAAACCAGAGTCAGCCAGCATGGACCTTGCAGCTTCAATTAGGGTCCTGTTCTTTCTCTCCACTACTCCATTTTGTTCTGGAGTCCTTGGTATGCTAACTGCCTTTTGATTTCCCTTTGAAAGATAGAAGTCATCAAGTGTATGGTTTCTGAATTCAGTTCCATTGTCACTCCTAATCACTTGACTGGAAGGGAATACTGCTTCTCAATATACAACAAAAGTGAATAATCTTCTGAGCAACCTCATCCTTTGAATGTAGAAAGAAAGTCCTACAAATCTGGAGTAATCATCCATAATTACTAGACTATTTCTTCTTTGCCATGCTCATTACTCTCACAGGACCAAATAGATCCATATACAGTAATTGCAAGCAGTAGTGGACTTAGGCTCTTCAATAGGAGGGAATGAGACTTTGTGCTGTTTTCCTTTTAAACAACAAGTGCAGGTTTCATCACAGTGGAACTCCTTTATTGGTAAGCCTCTAACTAAACTATTGTGGATAGCTGATTCATGTTTTTGAAATTAACAT
The DNA here is from genome assembly GCA_025506515.1 of Flaveria trinervia. NCBI lineage: Eukaryota > Viridiplantae > Streptophyta > Magnoliopsida > Asterales > Asteraceae > Flaveria > Flaveria trinervia. The sequence continues at coordinate 55,122,237 of CM046447.1, read as the reverse complement.
GACCCAGCCTTCTTTGCCACATTTTAGATTCTTGAGAAGAGGCTTTGGAAAATAGGCAGGATTGCCTCTGAGATCTTTTTCTTGGAAAGATCTAAGGCATACACTCTTCCTGTCCTGTTGGCTCTCAGGAGAGTGGATCATCCAACACCTTATCAATCAAATGCAGAACTTTGGATGACAGAATCCTACAGTTCTGACTGGTGAAAAGAGCAACATGGCCTTTATCACACATTGACTACACTCAAGAGATTGTACTTGAGATTTTTCACATGATTAACATCATCAAACTTGATTTCTCCATTGGAGACCAAGCCATTTACAATGATGTAACCCCTACATCATTACCAAAAGAAACAAACCCCTCTTTATCTTGGAGTAGTCCATGAAGAAGAGTTGTTTCAGTCATGTGCATAGATCCCCCCCCACTATTACAGATGCTACTTTGGCATGTTGGAGAAACCTACAAAAATAAAACAATCAGTTAGTTTTGGAGACCCAAACCTTTTGGTTTTGGGTCTGGTCTCATCAACAGATGGTAAACTAACAGGTTTATTGGAAACAACAGCCTGAGAGGAAGAAGATGGGAGAAGAGGAATCCTTTGGCTTGGACCTCCTTTTCTGTGGTTTCAACATAGGAGCTCTAATTGGTTAACTCTTCCCAATAGACTTTTGAACCATCATAACCAGCTGTGTCTGATTTTGTGATAAAGCTTTCAGCTCATCAGACACATTGCCAGTGGAGTTTGATAAGTTCCTATGTTGCACCTTCTTCTTCTGAGCAATCTCAGCTGTTACCCTGTTTAACCCCTTCCTTTTTTGGATTTCTTTAAGGATTAAGGGTTACAGGATTTGATGTTGCTGATACAAATGTGGTCTCAAACTCAGTTTCATTTTTACCATTTTCTCTTTCATTTCCCTTTATGTTTGAGTTTGGAACCTCTTTTGTACCAGCAATCATCTGTAAGATGATTGAACAACCACACTACTTCACTGGTTTCTTCTTCATCTTATGTTGATCATCAACTAAAGAGGGTGAAGCAACTGAAGACTTGCTCTTCAGTGCTTTGGAAGCATTTTTGCTTTCTTGACTTCCTCTTTAGTAGTCTTCAAACTCTTTCTACTGACAGTTTTCTTCTTTTCAGTACTGACAGTAGTTGGAGTTTGAACTTCAGGTGTTAAATCCTGCTCTCTAGTCCTTTCAGGACTTCAGAATTAACTCCTGAGTTGATCAAATCATGATCATGTGAGTGTCAGCAGTGGACCATCAACATCAGCTGATAGGTTCTGAGAGGGCTTGATGTTGACTTCTACTTCTGATTGTGTTGTATCAGAAAGTAGATCACATGATGAGATGGATTGGTTATTACTCTCACCATCATATTCTACCTCTGCTCTGGGAGTAAAATCTGTAGGTAGAGCAGTGTGATTGTAACCAATGCCAAACTTCACATTGGAAGCAGATTGCTTACTAAGAAGCATTTCAAAACCTTTGCATGATTGTACCCATCTATCACACTCTACCTGGGTGACTGCAAGGGTTTCTTTGAGATCTTTATACTTCTCTAGAAGATCTCTTCCCTAGCCTTATCATCAGTTATTTGGCATTTAAGTTTGTAAATCTCATCATTCTTATCATTAAGCACAGACTCAAATTCAGCTTTGCTTTTGGAAATTATTTGTTCTAGATCAATGTTCTTGTTGATTAAAGCTACATTTGCTTCTCTAATAGATGCAAATGCTGCTATACATGTTTCAGAACACAATTTGGCTTTTGCCTTAGAGATACATGTGATACCTTGGTGTAGAGGCATTGGTGGATGAAGTATCAGCAGAATCCAAAGCCATAAGAGCTAGATTTCCAAGGGACTTTCACCACCATGTTGACCAGCACCTGAGAACAGTTGTTCATGACCAGACAAATCATCTGGTAGACTGCTCCAGTCAACAACTCCTGGGGTGAAGAAGTTGTGTTGTTGAGGTTGAGTTTGTTGATGAGATTGGGAAGGTTGTGGTTCAGGCAATGCTTGTGGTTGTTATGCAATTGGAGCTTGAACAGGATTTGGTTGAGGCATATAATAGCAGGGATAAGGGTATGACATTTGACCCTGGGGAACAAAGTATGCAGGAGATCTAGGATGTGAATGATGACCAGAACCAGCAGGATGTTGCCCTCTGTTTTGTGGACTAGTACTAGGAAAAGTCACAAAGGGTGCAGAAGAGTTAGATCCAGTTGATCTACACTCCCTTGCAAAGTGTCCCAGCCTTTGGCATTTGTGACACCTCAACTTACTCTTGTCAAAGCCAACTTTGGTTTTGCCAGAGAGTCCAGGATATTTCCTACCAGTTCTCTTATAGAACTTCTGAGATCTGATATTAATCAGTGCCATTTGGCTCAGAATATCAATCTCTTCTAGATCATCATCAGCTATTCCTTTCAAATCATCCATGATGAAGCATAAATTGTCACTATTACTGCCAGAATGACTCTCAATACCAACAAATGCATGATCAGAACTATTTGTAGAGAAATCAATATGCTCATCATAATTGCTTTCAGATGCAGCATATTCTGACTCATGACCAACCAAGGCAGTATTCCCTGGTACAAAGTCATCAGTGAGCTTTCCTGATAAGGACAGTTTCCTCTTCTGCTCTATCTCTCTTTCGAGTGTAAGCAGTTTCCCATGAAGTTGGGTGAGAGATAGGCTATCCAGATTTGCACTGGAGCGTAGGACAATAGTGTATGTGTCCCATCTCTCAGGCAGTGATCTGAGGAATCTGTTATTCATCTGGCTGTTGGTGTATTCCTGTTTCACCATTTTCAGCTCAGAGATCAAGCAGGAAAAACGCTCAAACTGTTGAGTCGGTGTCTCACCCTTTCTATGAGAGAATGTCTCATATTGTTGGGCAAGGATTTCTCTGTTGTTTGCTAAGACCTCATTTGTGCCACCGAATTGTTCCTTCAGGGCATTCCAGAGATCATGAGCAGTTTCATGATGCATAAGCCCTGAATAGATTTCATTAGGCAGTGCCATGTCCAGAATTCCATGGGCTTTAGCATCAATCTCAAACAGTTTCCGATCTTCATCAGAGTATTGTTCCTTCTTCTTCGGAACCATTTGATTGGTTTCCGGATTGTTCACCATAGGCTTATGTGGTCCATGTACCACAGATGTCCAACAACCTGAACTATTAACAGACAGGTGATGAAGCATTCTTCGTTGCCATATGTTATACTCGGTCCTAACCAGCATCGGAGGCTTGGTTGAGGAACCGGTATTGTGAGGATCATTATAAGGAGTAGTCATCTCAATTCAATCAAGCTATAACAAATTTAGAACAAAACACAACAACCAATTGAACCAAGAGAGATCTCAAAATAAATGAACGAAAGCGACAGAAATTCAATAATCTATAACCAGTTCTTGCGAATATGCTAATTCAATCAAACATAGATATCACTTAGCAGTTTCAATGATCAATTGTTAGATCGATCAATGATTAACCTGCTCTGATACCACTTGTTAGGATCAGTGATCTACATTTGATTGATTAGAGAGTATAGCAGCGGAATTCTAACAATGAATTAGCCAATTCACAAGAACTAAAAGATATTCAATGAAGAACAAAACGGTTATAGATAGAGAGAATTCTGCAAATAAATTTCATTCAATATTCGCTTTCGTGGTAACGGAATGTCACACTTACAATTAGGTCGACACCTCTTATATAAGAGATGTGACGTCTGCTGATGTCACTTGATAGTGACATCTAACAGAATTTATCACAAACTACTGATAGTTAACATAACTACTGAAGATGTCAAACAGCTGACATCTTCAAAAATGCTAAGTGTTAACTATTATTACACTACTGAAAAGAAACTACTGAAATAATAACAACTGAAGAACATACTCTTCAGTTGTTTTACAAATACTGAAACAAGAAACTACTGAAAGGTAAACCATCACAACTACTGAAGAAGACCTCTTCAGCTGTTGTGACAACGTCTGATACTTTGTCTTCAGCATTGTGTCTTCAGACTTTGTCTTCAGCACTTGTGTCTTCAGACTGTCTTCAGTACTTGTGTCTTCAGACTTTGTCTTCAGCACTTGTGTCTTCAGACTTTGTCTTCAGCACTTGTGTCTTCAGACTTTGTCTTCAGCACTTGTGTCTTCAGACTTTGTCTTCAGCACTTGTGTCTTCAGACTTTGTCTTCAGCACTTGTGTCTTCAGACTTTGTCTTCAGCACTTGTGTCTTCAGACTTTGTCTTCAGCACTTGTGTCTTCAACTTTGTCTTCAGCACTTGTGTCTTTAGACTTTGTCTTCAGCACTTGTTGTTGGATTCTGTGTGCCCAAGACACTTAGAAATTGATGTGGTTAGTACGTTATGATCCAAGTCGGGTTATACCCAACAACAAGCTTGGCAAACACCAATTAAATATTTAATTGATGATGTGATCATGCAATTAAATATTTACACCAATTTAGAAATGGTTTTTCTAAATAAGTTGCATGTAAGTGGGAACAACTTATTAGGATATTTTTTTTCAACAATATTATTTGATGTGTTGTTTAAATTAGTTAGATGACACCAAATAATAAGTGAGAAATTACAGCTTATAATTAAATGGTTAATTGTATAAGTATGTAATTATATTTATATATCTTGTACATACAATTAATTGTATGTCTAGTATATGTGACATTTTAATGTGTGATAGTTTTGAGAGGGAAAAGGGTTTTAACCCCTTTTGGCCGCCCCTCCCCTCTCATCCTATTGGACCAAACTAGTTTTGACTACCAACACACATTTAATTTGGTCTTGGACTCAAAAATCTGATCTACCACACACATTACATGCAACTTTGAAAGACAAAAACTCTCAAAAACACTCTCTCTTGGTCTCGGCTGGGCAGCAGCTTTTGAAGAAGGTTTTTTCTTGATTTGGTGATCTCTCCCTAGCAAGAGTGTGTATGCTTCACAAGGCTTGGGGTATAAGCGCTTGAGGACTCCTCCTTGAAGTCTTGGCCAAAAGAACAAGCATCAAACATCCCATTTTGGTCGACATTTGGTGCTGGAACAAGGTAGTTATCACAGCTTGTTCAAGCTGTGATTTTATGTACGTTTATGTATTGACATAGCTTGTCTATTCACATAAGAATGATCCTCATGATTGGGTTTGTTTTTCATAACATATGAACATATAGAAGATAAGATTTTCAGCTTTAAAAATCGTTTTAAAAGCCATATTTCCGCTGCGTTTTTCAGAATGTTTAAAAGGTTAAACATGGATTTTGTGTTCTAGCAAACCCGTCAATGGCATCTAGAGCCGGTTATGTGGATGACTTGCTTGTTATGTTCTTTAAATTTTGTTTTAAGGATGTTTATAAACTAGTTATAGACTGATTTTGGGCTGTTATTGTTTGGTTGAATGATTCCCCAACTTTCAAGATCGTATCACACATGCTAGTGATTAGATCTTGAAAGATACATATTTTGATGTGTTGATTGTTTAGACAATGTTTAAAACCAAAAATTTCAGTTTATGTTGGCTGAAATTTGGTGGTTTTAAAAGGGGTTTCATTATATGTTTTGATGTTATGATCATTTGATGATAGTGTGCATAACCTAGCCTTTGACCTTGTGATGTTTTGGATGCTTGTGTTGGTTGTATTCTTTCATTCAATTGGGTTGTAATTTTGTTTCACTATTTGGGTTGTAATTATTCATTCATTTGGGTTTGTAATAGATTAGGTGCATTTCTTTTATTAGAAAAATGTATTAGGATACAATTTTGTAAAGGAAGATGCACAAGTTCAAGACCCAAGATGGACATCAAAGACATGGAACTTGAAGCATATGGATGCAAGTTCAAGTGAGGTCTAAGATGACCTGGATTTAGTGTTGATTTCAACCTTAGAAAAGACCTTATGACAACACTTGTGATGGCAAACAAGTGTTGTCAACTTAGTAGCTATGGTTATGCACTCATGTTTGTATATATATATGCTTGTTTGATTGTTTGTTGTTTGATTGTTTGGTTAGTACTTGGATATTCATTACAAACTCATTTCAAACTTAACAAGCTGAAAATTGTTGGTTCTTAAGGTTAATAAAAGTAATTAAAATGGTTTAATGACTTTAAAGATTAAAATTGGTTTTATCAAAGAACCATAGGGTATCTTGTATTTGAAAGCATGCAAATACAAGTACATAGGATTTACTAAACTAGAATTAAGAAATCTCTAATATTTTAAAAACGAGATCAACACCGTCCTTTTACACAACACTTGAGTCACTTGGGAACTCTTAGTGGGATAAAGGTCACCCAACCATTTTGAGGGAACTTGTGATTGAGGTGAGAATGCCTTACTTATGGATAAAGGTCACCTAACCATTTGTTTTGGCAAACTCACACGTGGGTGTAAGTAGGATGTCTTGATTTGCAAACCATGTTAAATGGATCACCTACAATGTGGTTTCCGAAATGGCGTTGATGGGATTTTCATGCCGACTTTACATATGATGTTCAAGAGTCGATCCCATACCTCTAGAAGTTGCAAATGGTTGCAATCGTCAAACGTTGACCACCTTATTAATTTAAAACGTGGGATAAAGGTCACCTAACCACAATTTAAATGTAATATTGGGTTCTAGATTTTAATATGAAAAGTCTTGTAAGACATTTGTTATTAAAATTACAATATCGAAAATACTAAATAAAACTTTGTTAAATTTTGTAGATGGCCTCTAATAATGATAATTCCGATAACTCATCCGCGTCCAACCAATCTCTACGAGCGATCCTCCAAAAGGAACGTCTAAACCATAACAACTTCATCGATTGGTATCGAAACTTGAGAATTGTTCTCAAGCAAGAAAGAAGATCGTATATTTTAGACGACCCTATCCCCGATCAACCTAGCGAGGATGATGAGGAGGCCTATAGCGATTGGCTAAAATACACTGAGGACTCCGTCCAAGTGTCTTGTCTCATGCTAGCGAGCATGACTCCGGATCTCCAGAAGGAGTATGAACATCACGGAGCTTACGACATGATTGCCCAGCTGAAGGAAACGTTCCAACAGCAAGCTAGGGTTGAGCGCTTCGAAACGGTTCGAGCACTCCATGCATGTCGTATGGACGACAACCAATCTGTTTCATCTTATGTACTTAAGATGAAAAGTCACATTGACCGCCTCGAAGGCTTAATTGTCCCGTCTCGAAAGAATTGGCCACGGATTTGATCCTAAATGGCCTTACCAAGAGGTTCGAGACATTCGTGTTGAACTACAACATGAATGCTTGGGACAAAAGCATTGGTGAGCTTCACTCAATGCTCAAAACGGCTGAGGCGGCCATGGGTAAAAGGGTTTTACCCGTTCTCACCATCAATGAAGGTGGGAACAATAAAAGGCCTCGTCCCGCACCCAAGGCAAAGGTTGCCAAGGGAAAGGACCCGCTTGGGGAAAAGGGAAAGGGGTGGTAAGGGTGCCACCCAAACCACAAGAGAAAAGCAAAAGGTTGCCACTAATGACCCATGCTTCAAGTGTGGGGAGATTGGACATTGGGCAGGAATTGTCCCGTCCATCTCCAAGAGTTGAAAGCGAAGAGGGATGCCGGGCAGACCTCAGGTACAATATACATGATTCATATTGATCTTAATGTAACATCTTCTAACACATGGTATTGATACCGGATGTGGAACTCATATTTGCAATTTGTTGCAGGGGTTCACAAGAAGTAGGACTTCAATCAAGGGGATGTTAGCCTCTTCATGGGCAATGGAACTAAATCTTAGTTAAAGCTCGTGGGAATTACATCCTAAAACTTCCAAATGGCTTGGATGTTATTTTAAAGAATGTTTTGTATGCTCCTAGTTTGACTAGGAACATTATTTCTGTATCCCAATTAGACATTATCATTATGTACTATCCTTTATTGAAAATGATATTCATGTTTCTTTAAATGGTATGTTCTATTTTAAAGCTATTCCCATTAATGGTATTTATGAATTGGTTCATGAAAATACTTTAAATAGTTCACTGTACCAAACTAACACCAAGAAGCTCAAGTTGGACTTGAGTGATACCTATCTTTGGCATTGTCGTCTTGGTCATATAAACAAGAAACGTTTACAACACTTCAAAAGAATGGTCTTTTAAAAACAAATGAATGTGATTCATTTGATGTTTGTGAATCTTGTTTACAAGGAAGATGACTAAGGCACCCTTTAGTGGTACTAATGAAAGGGCAAAAGATTTATTAGGAATCATACATTCGGATGTATGTGGTCCTTTTAAGCCAATGACTAGGAATGGTGAAAGATACTTCATTACCTTTACCGACGATTATAGTCGCTATGGGTATGTGTACTTATTAAGACACAAAGATGAAGCTTTTGAAATGTTCAAAATCTTCAAGAATGAAGTGGAAAATCAACTCAACAAGTCAATTAAAGTTCTCCGTACCGATAGAGGAGGTGAATACCTAAGTGATGCTTTTCAAGATCATCTTAGGAGTTGTGGGATTGTCTCACAACTCACTCCACCTGGAACACCACAACACAATGGTGTGTCTGAGAGGAGGAATCGAACCTTATTGGATATGGTTCGATCTATGATGGCTAGAAGCACATTACCTCTATCATTTTGGGGTTTCGCTTTGCTCTCCGCGGCTCGTATTCTAAACATGGCCCCAACCAAAAGGTGGAAAGGACACCTTTTGAGATATGGCATGGAAGAGTTCCATCCCTATCGTACTTAAGGGTTTGGGGATGTGAAGCTTATGTTAAGACTCCCACCCCAAACAAATTGGATGTTCGATCCACCAAGTGTATCTTTATTGGATATCCTAGAGATTCTATGGGATATTATTTCTATGATCCAATGGAACAAAAGGTGTTTGTTGCCAGAAAGGGTGAGTTCTTAGAAGCAAAGTTCCTTATGGAAGGAGCTAGCAGTAGAACAGTGGATCTTGAGGAAGATCAAGAACCACAGCCCGATGCACGTTTGGTTGAAACTAGCACTTAACATGAGGATGTTGAGGATGATCAAGTGGTTGATCAATACACACAACACGTTCGCAGAAGTGGTAGAATTAGTAATCCACCTGAAAGATATGGATTTTTCATGGATGGATGCTATGTGATAGATTCTGATGAACCAACCACATACCATGATGTAATGTCCAACACGGATTGTGACAAATGGCTTGAAGCCATGAACGTTGAGATGCAATCCATGTATGACAATCAAGTATGGGACTTGGTTGTACCACCTCTTAACTCCAAGATAGTTGGAAGTAAGTGGTTTTTAAGAAGAAAACGGATATGCATGGAAACTTGGATACTTATAAAGCTAGACTTGTAGCAAAGGGTTTCACTCAAACTCAAGGGTTGATTATGATGAAACTTTCTCACCTGTTGCGATGCTAAAGTCTATAAGGATATTGTTTGCCATAGCTGCTCATTATGATTATGAGATTTGGCAAATGGATGTCAAAACCGCTTTCCTAAATGGATACCTTGAGGAATGTCTATATGGTTCAGCCTGAAGGTTTTGTCGATCCAATACATCCTAATAAAGTATGCAAGTTAAAGAAATCAATCTATGGATTGAAACAAGCATCGAGAAGCTGGAATCATCGTTTTGATGAGGAAGTCAAGAAATTTGGCTTCATCAAAAACGCTGATGAAGCATGTGTATATAAGAAGGCTAGTGGAGCACAATAACTTTCCTAGTATTGTATGTTGATGACATACTGCTATTTGGAAATGACATTCCGACCTTGGAAGGTGTAAAAAACTGGCTTGGAAGTTGTTTTTCCATTAAGGATCTTGGTGAAGCCGCCTATATTCTGGGAATAAGATCTATAGGGACAGATCAAGGTGGTTGATTGGTTTGAATCAAAGTGCATATATTGATAAAATCTTGAAGAGGTTCAAGATGGAGAATTCTAAGAAAGGTACCGTACCTATTCAAGAGGAACGATATTGAGTACGACTCAATGTCCAAGCTCAAAGGAAGAGCAAGATAAAATGAAGGCAAGCCCATACGCATCTGCTATAGGATCCAACATGTATGCAATGATATGCACTCGACCGGACGTGTCATGCGCCTTAAGCATGACAAGCCGTTACCAGCAGAATCCTGGAAACAGTCATTGGATGGCTGCTAAGAACATACTTAAGTACCTAAGGAGGACAAGATATGTTCCTGATCTATGGATCTGGTGACGAGGAACTCGTTGTAAAAGGTTACACGGATGCGAGGTTCCAAACCGATCGTGATGATTCACGGTCACAATCGGGATACATTTTCATTCTGAATGGAGGAGCGGTCCCTTGGAAGAGCTCCAAGCAGGATGTGGTGGCTCTATCAACTACAGAATCAGAATATGTCGCCGCCTCATTGGCAGCTCAAGAAGCTGCATGGTTAAAGAAATTCATTGCCGATCTAGGGGTTGTCCCCTCCATTCAGGACCCCCTAGAGATCTTTTGTGATAACGAGGGTGCGATTGCACAAATCAAGGAACCCCGTGCTCATCAAAAGACTAGGCATATTGAGCGGAGATTCAACTACATACGAGATGAAGTTGAAAAGGGAAAGATATGTATTCGCAAAGTTCACACGGATCAAAACGTTGCGGATCCTCTCACGAAGCTCCTTGAAAAGGCAAAGCATGAATGTCATACTTGTGCCATGGGACTTCGATATTCTAGTGATTGGATTTTATCTATAAATTTTGTATTTGGATATGTGGAACTTTCTATTATTTGAATAAAATTATTTAGTTATAATGTTTCAAATAATATTCCAATTTAGCATGTTTAATCCATGAGTAAAATGTTTACTCTAAATGTCCGTAGTCGTTCACACTTGTGGGAACAAGTTTGAAGGTAAGACTATTATGAACTTGGATTGGTTGATATTCATAAGGATGAATATAGAGCAATGGGTTGCTACCAAGGTTCATAGATATTTGTGGGATACAAATATTGGACTAACCGCATCTCAAACTTTACTACATGGAATCTTATTGATTGATCATAAGTAATTTTGAGTAAAGGCGAATATCATTTGGTATCCTCCGACCTGAGATACATATTGGTTTTGATATTCACCAAGTATTATACCTTGAGCTTCTTCTTCACTGTTCTGAAATAGTGGACAGTACATAAGGGTATATTCAGGTATGACATGAGGTGTCTGTGAGAAACATATGTAGTCAAGATGGAATTTGTTCCTCTTATTCGTTGAGAGTTAGATGTCTAAGGCCTGATAAGTTACATCAACAAGAAATGATCATTCTGTGTTCTTGGATTTGACATGACATCTGAAACAAAAGGATAGATGATTGATTCACCTAAATCATTTCAAGTAGGGTACTTGAAAGGGATGATGTTATTGAATGGCTACAAGTCATGCGTATTAAGGGTAGTGAACCGTTGTTAGGTGGTATTTACTGCTTGCATCAATCTTCTATGAATCTTGGGCAAGTGGGAGATTGTTGAATTCTGTGTGCCCAAGACACTTAGAATATTGATGTGGTTAGTACGTTATGATCCAAGTCGGGTTATACCCAACAACAAGCTTGGCAAACACCAATTAAATATTTAATGATGATGTGATCATGCAATTAAATATTTACACCAATTAGAAAATGGGTTTTCTAAATAAGTTGCATGTAAGTGGGAACAACTTATTAGGATATTTTGTTCAACAATATTATTTGATGTGTTGTTTAAATTAGTTAGATGACACCAAATAATAAGTGAGAAATTACAGCTTATAAATTAAATGGTTAATTGTATAAGTATGTAATTATATTTATATATCTTGTACATACAATTAATTGTATGTCTAGTATATGTGACATTTTAATGTGTGATAGTTTTGAGAAGGAAAAGGGTTTTAAACCCCTTTTGGCCGCCCCGCCCCTCTCATCCTATTGGACCAAACTAGTTTTGACTACCAACACACACTTAATTTGGTCTTGGACTCAAAAATCTGATCTACCACACACATTACATGCAACTTTGAAAGACAAAAACTCTCAAAAACACTCTCTCTTGGTCTCGGCTGGGCAGCAGCTTTTGAAGAAGGTTTTGTCTTGATTTGGTGATCTCTCCCTAGCAAGAGTTGTGTATGTTTCACAAGGCTTGGGGTATAAGCGCTTGAGGACTCCTCCTTGAAGTCTTGGCCAAAAGAACAAGCATCAAACATCCCATTTTGGTCGACATTTGGTGCTGGAACAAGGTAGTTGTCACAGCTTGTTCAAGCTGTGATTTTATGTACGTTTATGTATTGACATAGCTTGTCTATTCACATAAGAATGATCCTCATGATTTGGGTTTGTTTTTCATAACATATGAACATATAGAAGATAAGATTTTCAGCTTTAAAAATCGTTTTAAAAGCCATATTTCCACTGCGTTTTTCAGAATGTTTAAAAGGTTAAACATGGATTTTGTGTTCTAGCAAACCCGTCACTTGTGTCTTCAAACTTTGTGTTTTCAGACTTTGTAATCAGTTGTTGTCTTCAGCTGTTGTGGTCTTCAGTAGTTGTTGTGATGTCTGTGGGACTTAAAGGTTTTTCTGATCCGGCTCATTGGTTCTTTTGGTCCAACATACATATAGCACGCAGTGCTGACTGCCTCTGCCCAGAATGTTAGAGGTAGTTTTGAATCAACTAACATAGTTCGAGCAGCCTTAATAAGTGTCTTGTTCCTCCTCTCAGCAACACCGTTTTGTTGAGGATTTCTGGGACACTATATTGTCTAGCAATCCCTTTTGAGTTACAGAATGAGTCAAGAACGAAGTTCTTAAACTCAGTCCCTTGATTACTTCTAGTAATTTTAACCTTGTGATCAATTTGATTTTTTATTTTAAGAATAAAAGATTTTAATGTTTCAGCAGTTTCATCTTTAGTTCTTAAAAAGAATATCCATGTGAATCTTGTAAAATCATCAACTATCACAAGGTAATATGATTTCCTTCCAATGCTCATTATACTTGTGGGACCAAAAAGATCCATGTGTAATAAGCGTAATGGAGTGGTGATAGAGTTAACACATTTGGATTTATGAGAGGTCCTGTGTGCTTCCCTTTCAGGCATGCAACACAGTTGTCTTTGCAGAAAAACTCCTTTTTAGGCAAACCATGTACCAAGATATTTTAGCCAATTTATTCATTGTTTTAAAATTTACATGACACATACGTTTATGCGATAGTGTTGACTCATCACTATCAGCTTTGGAAAGAAAGCATGATACTTCACCCATTGGGGAAGCATTGTTCATATCTAGCTTGTACATATCCCCTTCCTGGGAGATCTAAGAAGCACCAATTCCAGAGGAATTGTCATCCTTGGTTTAAGGATAATGCACTCATGTTCTATAAATAGCATTTGGTGCTTTTGGTCACAGAATTAAGAAACACTTAACAGATTGTGTTCAAGCTGTTTGACAAAATGAACTTTGTCAACTTTTAATTTACCATTGGATATACTTCCTCTGCCAGAAATATATCCTCCGGTCTCACCTCCAAATTGGACAGGACCTCCATCATAGTTCTGAAACTATTGAAGGAGAGATTTGTTCCCTGTCATGTGCCTGGAGCATCCACTGTCTACTATCCAGACATTGTTGTTCTTGTCATATGGATGTCCCTGCATATAAGATAAGATTGTTAGTTTTGTTTGGAAGCCCAAGCCTTGCTGGTCTTAGGTTCTTCCAAAGATAATGACATAATTGAACCAAAAGATATGCATGGGGGTTCAATAGAGGTCTTTGAAGAAGAGGTTTGGGCTGCAACATCTTCCTTGATCTTCCAGTCCACCCTTTGGTTGATCTTGGAAGATGAGCTTATTGAAGCTTTTGCAGCATGGCCATCTTCCGAAGCTTCTTTCTTTTCGGAAGAAGCCTTCACCACCTTTTCTTCCGAAGCAGTCTTCTTCTGAGATGGTTTCAAGGGAGCTTTCTTGTTCTTCTGAACCTTAGTAGCTTTTGCTTCCGAAGCCATTTTCCCATCGGAAGAAAGAGTTTCTTCCGAAAGCAACCTGGCTTCCGAAACTGGCTTTCCTTTTTTCATCACTTGAACCGTTTAAAGAGGTCCAAATGTGAAACCTTCTCTGACCCCTTCTTTTCTAACATTATTTGCATAATGTGTGCTTGCAGGATTGTAGTAACAATCTTTTGCCATGTGGTTTTGCAGACCACACATTATGCATGCAATGTTAGTCTTTTGGGAATAAGAGGGTTGCTGTTTCTTGGGCTTCTTTTCTTCATCGGAAACTTTTCCCTTCAACTTCTGATCCTTTGGCAGGACAAAAGTGTTGGTATTACACTGCTTTCCTTAATCAGAAGTACCTAACACTTAAAATCCAGCTGAGATAAAGACACCTTTCTGCTTAGGGTCAATCTTCAACTTGGACTCAGCCACCTTCTTGGCAGTTCTTCTAGCAGCTTTAGCTCTGCTTCTTCTGGCCTTAGTGGTTAGGATTTGATCTTCACAGGAGGACATAGGTACATCTACATGTTCCTTCCCTATGGTGGCCACTATTGTTGCTTCATCCTTCAACTCTAGTGAGGAAGGGTCAGTAGTTGGAACCTCTTGCTCCTCAGTACCACATCTAGGTAGTCTAATAGACTCAAGAAGTGTGGTGGAGCAATTTCATTGGTTCCCAACCCTCCTTTGTTCTGATAACAGAGTTTGGAATGGGAGGATGATGCAAAAATAACTTGGAAGTTTTGCTCAGAAATAGCATGCTTCCTGGCCTGAGCCTCAGCAGTGACAAGCTGGGCTTGAGCCTCAGACAATTTGGATATCAGATCCTTGATTTGAGTATTGTAGTGTTGTGTTCATGTTTTAAAAGAGACACAGTTTTCTCTAACTCCTCAATTCTCTTTTGATAGTCAGATTCAGCTCTTTTAAAATCAGATTTTAAGATGTTTAAAGACTCAATATCAGATCTGATTTCCATATTGTAATCATAATAAAGTTTAAATTTAGCTATACAGGTTGGAGTGCAGAGATGTTCATATACCTGGGCATCTTCTGTTCCGGCCATGAGAGCTTGAGCAGGAGTCACATCCTGTACCATGAAGCTCCAGTCAACTTCTTGAGCCATTGCAGTTGTTTCAGTTGACTTCTCAGTAGGCTTTGAGGTTGAGGGATGTGTGGAGGCCTATGGGGTTCCCGGATTGGTCTTGGGAGCCTTGCATTCTCTTGCAAAGTGACCCAGTTGGTTACAGTTGTAACACTTTGCCTTGGTCTTGTCAAACCCAAACTTGCTGGCAGTTGGGTTTTGAGGGAAATGCCTTCCAGTTCTCTTAAAGAACTTCTTCGCTCTATAAGTTAAAAGAGCCATCTGTTGGACAATGTCCACGTACTCTACATCATCTGGAATGAAACACTCAAGATCATCAAAGCAGTATTGAAAATCACCAGAGTGTCCACTTCCTGAGATAAAGGCACAACTTTCCTAAAAGGAGTTGTGTTGAGCCTGTTGAGACCTTAGAGTCTCAGGGAAAGTGATGTATGGTCCAGGAGAGCATGATGGCTGCTTGTAGGTCAGGTAATGCTGAGGTTATGGGGGTAATGAGCCTTCAGCAACCATTAAAGCATTGCTAGCAGGAAGGCTCATGGGTCTGCTTGTTTGGTGGCCCTTCTTCCTCTCCATCTCTAGGCGATATCCATCGAGGATGCCATAGAGTTCAGTCATGGTGAGAGTGTTCAAGTTTTCTATCCTCTTGATAGAGACATAGTAGAATGTCCACTAATTTAGAAGAGCACTCATGAACTTTCTAGTAAGATCTCTAAGTTCGGGAGTGATCTTCACAGACTGAAGAGAAGATATAAGATCCATGTACCTGAAGTACTGCTGGTAGAGAGTCTCTCCAGCAATATGAGTGAAGTTCTCAAACTGCTGCTTCAGTGAGTCCTTCTTCGAGTCATTGGAGCTTGAGTACATCTAAGCAAGTGCATCAAACAATTCTTTGGCAGTCGTGCAATGCTCGAACCCCACCATAATAGAGTTCAGTATTGCAGTCATGAGAATGGTCATAGCATTGTTGTCGATGTCCATCTTCTTTCTGTCTTCATCAGAATAGTCCTCAACAGCCTTTTCTATCATGGCACCGTTTCCACCAGGTGATGCCACCTTTAGCTTATACGGGCCATTGACAATGGAGTTCCATTCTGATGAAGCCTTCCATTCTCCTGCTCCAGGACCTGAAATTTTCAGGAGTAATGATGGGAGCCTTTGTCATGGTTCCCATCTCTACCTCATACTTGTTAAGGGCCATTTTGAGTGAGTGGGTTGTAGGGAGGAGTGAATAACGAGTAGATTTGGATGGTTAGATCACACAATCAAGAGCCTGAGAGCTTTGATACCAATTGTAGGATCGATATAAATCACTTAACACTTTGTTTTCTCTCAAACTCACCTAGAACAACACTCGGGTAAAGATAGAATCAGTAAGAGTTGATCACAATATAGAAATTAATAAAGAACACAAGAAGTAATTTTCAAGGTACTTTTATATATTTCTTCTCAACTCAATAATACAAGACTCTTACAAGCAGTGTGGAATGAGTTACAAAGAGAACCTATATATAATACTACCTATAGCCGGATATACTTTGATACCAGCTGGGATCCTATAGCTAAATTCTATACTACAAGACTATAGTTTAAGGTATCTCGGATAAAGTCTTATCTGAGATTTGGTAGTCAGGACATGTCCCTGACTTACCTTTTATCACCAACAAAAGTTGGTAACTTGTACTATCATAAAAAGGTGAACAGTGGAATAAAGTATGGTCAACTGCATTGCTTTTTTGAGAAAATGCCATACAGTATCAGAGGTCTGCAGCGGAGTGTCAGAGACCATACTTGTGTCCATTGGTTCATAGAAGTGTCTTCCGAAGGTTAAATGGCTTCGGAAGAGTAAGTACTTCCGAAGCCACTTATACTTCGGAAGAGGCTGCTTCTTCCAAGGCTTGGAGACTTCTTCTTATCATCATACTTCGGAAGTAGTCTTTAGGTTTTCTTCTAAGACTTGATCTTCGGAAGTATGCTCTTTGCTTCGGAAGTAGAGTTATGTCTTCGGAAGTTTATCTTTCACTTTGTTTTCGGAAGAACTCTACAACCTTCGGAAGTTCCATGCTAAGCTTCAGAAGCCCTTGCATGTAGTCCCAAAATTGTCTAAGTGATTTAGTTTTGGTTGCACCAGCCTTCTTCTTGATCCAACAATGTGAAAGCCACATTTGATCCTTGTTTTAATTTAGGAGTAGTCAGGTTAATCTATGGTTTTTGATTTGTAAGTTTGTTCTTTTGATATTTAGATTTTGGCTTTTGTTCATTCTCACAATTCCTAAACTCCTTAGATGCAAATCTTTTATGAATAGCGGAAGACTTAGGACCTTAACCTGTTTTCATATCAGAGTTAGATTTGATCTTTGGGTATGATTTTGTTTCTGGAATTGTGTTCATGTCAAAAGTGCCTGCAGATACAAACTTCACATGATTAAATAGATTTTATTGGTCTGTTATTTGAGTTTGATTTTGAGTTTAAGAAGTTTTAGTTTTAGCATTTTTTTCTTCTCCTTCTCTGATTTCTAGATCTTGATAAGTTTTTCTTGCTTTGGATTGATTTGAATCTTAAGAAGATTCTTTTGCAGTTCTTTATCTTTCTGTTCTTTTTTCCATTTAATGAAATCTGAATTGTTTAATTCCTAAGAACATGAATCATCAGAATATGATTCATTAGATTTTATTTCATCTTGTTTAGTTTTTCCTTTCTTTTTTGTGATTTGGTTGTCAGTTGTTTCAATAACTTCTTCTTGTTCAACCACAAACTCATGAGATTCTTTTAGGATAAACATTTTCTTATTCTTTGGTCTTGGTTTATAAGATTTAACTTTCATAGGATAATAACTTTTAATCTTTTCTGAATCTTTTTCTTCAAATATCTCAATATTTATCTTTTCAACCTCACTTTCTACTTTAGATTGCACAATCTTTTTCTTTTCTTGGAAGGCTTTGAGCTTGATGTGAATGATCATATGTGTTAAATTTCTCTTGTAAAGTGTTTGATGGAGATTCAAGCATAGGCTCATGTGTGAAACCTAGAATTATTTTATCTTTATCTTTTCTTCCACTTACCAATTGTTCTCCTATGGTTTTTGAACTTTTAACTTTGGCAAGATCAACCTAAGTTGTAGCATGAGACAATTTCTCTTATTCATGTTTTTTGGTCATCTCTTCAAGTTGCTTTTTTACAAGTTCAAGTTCTTTGAGAGTTTTGTTCCATGATGTTTAAAGATATATTATCTTGTCATTAGAAATTTTTTGATCAATTTTTACTTTGTTGTGCATTAATTCTTCGTGTTTGAGTTTATCACATATTTTGAATGAGTATGTTCTTTAATGCTCTACTTGATCAAAACATGCTTTAGTGCACATTTTTCTCTAACTTCAATTGGAATTTCAGGATATAAAGAAGTCTCAAAGTCAGATGATTGATTTTCAACCTTTGATTGTTCAAATTGAACCATGAGAGCAATCTCTTCTTACACTTCTTGTGGATCAGATTTGTCACTCCAATCATAGTCTTCTTCATCATTTTCTAACTCACCATCGACCTTAGGATCACTATCTTCTAACCAGTCTTCATGATGAACTTCAGCAATCAGGGCTAAACTTGATGTCATATTAGTTGTAAATTGTTTAGCATATGCACTCCAGTCATATCCATCTTTGATGCTAACAACAAGAGCTTTCTTTGGCTCTTCAGTTGATTTTGATTCATCTTTCAGTTCTTGCATATGAAGAGTTTGATAAGGTTTTTAAAAGGTTTTCTGAGACTGCTATTGAAATCTTTAATTTCTAGAACTAGCTTGACCATTTTCTCCTTCATTTCTTGGAGCTTTACATTCTCTTGAAAAATGACCACAGCTGTTATAATTAAAAAACCTTGACTTTGATTTTTTGATGCTAATAGAATTATTTTCACTTGGCTTGTAGTTCATGTTAACATAGGAGTGTTTCTAAGTTATGTAAGCAATCATCATCAACTGTCAGTTTAAATTCATCTCTTCCACATCATCAGGATCCATCTCAAACAAATCTTGCAATATAAGATCAAATTGAGTTCAATGACTACCTTGATAAGCCTGAAAACTTTCCATGAAAGTAGTAAATGCATATTTAGACTCTTCATCCTATAAAAGGATATTAATAACATCTTTAACTTTGCTAGGTTTAACAGAGTTAGAAGACGGAGTCTTAGTTTGAGATTTAGGAGTTTGAGTTTTAGGAGGAGACTGTGGTTGAGTTGAATAGACAGGAGCACTTGTAAAGAAACCAGCTCCAACAAACAAATCTCCCTCATATTCTAGAGTACCATCATCCTTCACTAGATATGCATTCTCTATTGTGTCAGTTGGAGAGGCAACATACTTATACTGAGATATTGATGCAGCTTTACCATTGTTTCTAGAGATCTTATCAATTTTAACTGATTCAATCTTTGCGATCAAAAGATCAAGATCCATTGGAACTTTTCAGTATACTTTAACAGTGTCATTGTCTATTTCCATGAAGATGGAAGAGCATTGAGAAGTTTGTCATTTAGATCTTTAAGATTATTCTTGATGCTTGCAGTTGATATTTCTGTAGTAAGTTGCACAAATCTTTTCATCATTTGGTTGATTGTATCTCCAGAAAGATGCTCAAATAACTCTAGTTGCCTCTTGAGTTTCTGCTTTTTAAGATCTTGTATCTCTTTACCACCTTCACAAAAAATATTTAATGCTTTGTACATGGTGTCACCAGTATGATAACCTTCAATTCTGGTTAATACTTTCAAAGGTAAACCCTTACACATCAGTGAGTAAGCTTTAATTTCATTCTTAACTCTCTTTAAATCATCACCTTGTAGACCATCCTCAGGATAAGGTTCTTGAGAACCTTTGGTATAAATAAATCCTCTGTCAGGATCATTTGATGTAATTAGAATATATGGTCCTTTCTCTATTGACTTCCATAGATTAGTATCAATAGAGTTTAGATGATGTTTCCATCTGAGAGACCAGTTTTTTAAATCAGCTCTATTCTTCAGCTTAGGAACAATGTTCGCAAAACTCTTCAAACTTCACCAGTTTGAGTTTTGAATTTAAGAAAATAATTTGTTGTTGTTTTTAAAGTTTGGAATGAAACTAAGAAATGAAAATATTTTTGGATTTTAGTTTTTTTTAAAGAACTTCTAAGTGTTTGATGAAAAATCTGAATTTTGATGCGCCTACTGCCTGTGAAATGCCCAACTTTAAGCAAGAAACGTCTAAGGGAATGCCTTAGTAGAATTCTGAAACACCCGACTGAAAATGCGCCTGAATAGTTGTCAAACACCTGAACAATTGTCAAACGCCTGGGTACTTAGTTAAAATTTCTTAATTTTAACCTAAAATGTGCAAACAGTTTTCAAACGTCTAGAATTCTTAGGTTTCAAAAATGTCCAAATAGTCTTCAAACTTCCAAACAGTGTTAAAACCACCAACTTCGAAATGCCTAAACAGTACTAAAACACCTAAACAATGTTAATGTGCCAAAACACTTAAGCAATTTTTAGATGATTTTAACACTTTAAGCGC
This sequence comes from Flaveria trinervia, assembly GCA_025506515.1. NCBI lineage: Eukaryota > Viridiplantae > Streptophyta > Magnoliopsida > Asterales > Asteraceae > Flaveria > Flaveria trinervia. The sequence goes on along the minus strand of CM046447.1, from coordinate 55,101,576 downwards.
CTAATTCATCATTATCAGAACAACCTGATCTTATCAATTTCTTCAAAACTTGTTCAATTGATCTAAAAACTTCCAATAAGGTACTATATAGACCAATAATCAATCCTAAGACATCATTACTCTCAATTAACAACAAGTTTGTTTTTCTCATTGAATTTGAGTTTGAAGACGAAGAACAACTTTCGCATAGAAATCTGATGAAAATTCATATCTGAATATGTTAAACACCAAATTGTGATTCAATTCATGTTTCTAATGATGAAACACAACTGAATTCAATAATTAATTGAGCAATTTGCTATTCAAGTGAGTCACAGAGCACAACATGTCGTTATTAAGTTCAAATCACTTAACCAAAAGCTCTGATACCATTGGTTAGGTTCAAATAGATCGATCTGTGATGATATTGTAATGCAATGATCAATTATAAGCACAAAGTAATCAAACATAAGCAAATATTTCAAAAATTCATAGCAATTTCATTAATAGTAAAAGCAAACTGGATACAATGTACAAAGTGAACAACAAAATTTCTAACAGTTTCGAACACCTGCAAAAATACATATAATATCCTTTTTATACTAACAATGAAAACTAAGAAACACATATTTACAATTTAAATAAGTCCCTACACTATAACAAAAAACTAATGCTAATTTTCAAAAGAGTTTAACAATAATGTTAGTTATGAAGTTAAATAATCACGCTATATAGTAAAGTTCAATTAAGATGCAGAGAAAATTTTAGTAAAATTCAATTAAGATGTAGAGAAAGTTTACAAATACAAAATCTGTTTTACGTAAAAGTGGGTGGCTTGTATGATAATTATCACATAGGGTAAATTACACAAGTGTTATGAAACTATCACACAGTGGATAATGTTATCACGCATGGAAAAATATCAAGTATGGATGAAATCATTACGCAAATGTTAATCTTGTAATAACTTAGTAAGATGAATTTTGTATTTTAAGATTTCCTTACACACATATTATTACTTACAATTACCTAGTCGGTGCTCGCTTATAAGTTTCTGTTCATAAAATGTACAACTAATTTAAGCACTTTATGCAACTCATTCAATTAACAAAAATAAGATACAAACAAGACCTTGAATTTTAATTAAAGTTACCATCTATCCCCTAACATTTTATTTTATTTTATTTTCTCTTTTGGACAAAATTATAACACCTGCCTTACAATTGTTTGTTGCATTTTTTTATAACTATTTAATACAAATTCTTAATACAAAGTTGGTAGAAGCATATTTTTACCTAGGTTTCGATATAAGTTTCATTCAAAACCGAGTTGTATGTAATTATGTACACAAATGCACTGTTGATGTTTTATAAAGTTGTTTTGATATTTTGTTATTTTAAGTATTTTTATTGTTTTACACGTACAACTTTTAAAATAGTATATTTCATAAGATTTCGTATTTGTCGTTGCTACATGATTATTTATCGTTTTTAATGTGAATTTTCTTCTTGGTGTCGACACCCTCCCCGCAACACGTGAGTCCACATCATGTCCCCGCAACACGTGAGTCCACATCATGGTTTCAGTCTTTTTATAAAGTTGTTAACATTATCAAAACTCTCGTAATCATAAAACAGACTAATTGTGACCGGCTTTTCATTTGATTTCCTGAAACATGGAGGTTTTTTTTTTGTTAGGTTTCATATTTTAATTATTTCAAGACATATTTACTTTAAACATACTTCAGGTTTTTAGATTTTTGTGTTTATTATGTGAGTATCATGCATCTATGTTTCGACTTTGTTTCTATTTAAAGTTGAATCGTGTCAAAGATAGTATTTATTATGTTTTTTTAATTCAGTTTGGTTTTCATTTTATAACTTTTGTAATATAATATTTTATTAAATCTTGCATATACCGTTACAAAGTATTTATTTTTATCTATAATCGTTGTGATATAGGTTTTTTGAAGCCAAATGTTTCGTATATATTTTATATTTTATTTTGTATGCTTAGGAATTTCCGTCGCTAACTCACCGCAGAATTTCACTAGAATATAAACATTTTTTTATATATAATCTACTTTCATTACGTGGTATATCTCATCTAGGGGTGAGGAAAGAACCAAAATAATCGAACCGTAATCAAAATAACCGACGCAACCGAACCAATAAAACTGAAACCGCTAGAAAACCGACGGTTTGGTTTGATGATTTTTTAAAAACCGAATTTTTCGGTTTGGTTTTGGTTTTGCTTGTAACAAAAACCGAAAAAACCGAACCGAAACCATATAATCAAACTTGTAAATTTAGAAGTGTAATCATATACTAATAAAAATTATTAGCCTATTATTACTTATTTAACTTGTATTATCTAAAAAAGATTAAATATTTAGATTTCAAGAATAATATTTAATTTTTTTTATTTGCATTGATAGATTAAAATATTTTATTGAATATATTATTCTTATAATTTATGAATTGCATTTAAATTTAATGTCAATTAAATTATAAAAATATATAGATTATATTTAGATATCAACAAAATAATGTAAGGTCAAAGTTTTTGGTTTAAATTCATTACTTTAAAACATTTTTTTCTAAAACTAGAAGCACAAATGATGAACCGAAAAAAACCAAAAACCGAAGCGAAACCGAAGTTAAAACCGAAAACCAAAAACCGAAACCGTACGGTTTTAAAAACCTAGAAACCGAAATATCGGTTTTTGGTTTCGGTTTTAGGAATGCTATTAATTCGATAGTAATTGTCATCCTACATGACATATCTATGTAATACGATAAATATTTTGTAATAACAATAACAAAATGGCAATAGTTTGATTTGAATGTTCTCACTCTCCGTAGCAGTGTTGTTAAGACCGGATCGGACCGGCCGGGACTCGGCGACTGGGCCGGTCCGGTTAGGGGTTAGTCGGTTTTGAAAGGTTGAACCGGCTTAAACCATAAATTAAGAGCAAAAAAGCAAAAAACCAACTTCACGCGGACCCGGTTTATTTCGAACGGCATTCGTTTTCCAGCCAGAAATCCGTTTTTGCACCCCTCCTGCGCGCGGGTAGGTCATGGTGTAAAAGGTATCATAAAGACATTCAATACCTTTTACCTTGTTATCACATATAAACACATAATGTTTCATTTGTCACACCAATGTGGGACATGGGTGTTAGAGTCTTAGAGAGACTCCATTTACACCCTTATTTCCAACATATATTTAATTACATATATAAATATAATTAAAATATAGTTAAATCCGGTCCAACCGGTCGGACCACCAAACCAGTAAGACGTCCGGTTCGACGTCTGATCCGGTTCTGAAAACATTGCTCCCTGGTCACCCTCTTTCGATTAGTTGAGAAAAAGATAAAAAAAGATTATTTTAAAAATAAAATTACATCAAAAATATTAAACCAAAATGAAACAACATTAATTGAAAACCTTATGGAGAAGTTTCAAGTTTTATTTTAAAAATGGATAATAAATGCACATTATATGTTCAAGAAAACATTACCACATATCATCATCAGGATGATGGTGGTGGACGTGATGTAAAAAAAATAGTGTCTACGAGTAAATAAAATGAAATAAAAAAACAGGGTAACGGAAAAAATGATTTTAGGATTTTTTATAAAGAATGAAATACCATGTAATATGTGATTTTATTTCATTCATCAACCAAAACATATTATTTTTATATTATTTTATATTGGTTCATTTTACTCTCTTTTAACAGAAATTCTGCATACTAAAGCTTACCTTGTATCATTGTCACTCTTATAAGTATTTAGTTTGACTCATATTTGCGTGTATCATATGAAATCTTTGTGAAAGCCTATACGGTATTAATTAATTATAATTAATAGCATAACTATTTATGGCAAGATAACCTTTTTGGTTAAATAATGGTCGGCAGCCACTAAGTGATGTTTGCTACGTTATCCGTATAGTGATTTAAAATTGGATTATAAATATATGTTTGTTTAAATCATGTAAAACCAACGACAAAACATTAGTAAAGCCACACACTTTTACTTAAAATAACGCGTTACCTTGTTTTCTTTTAAAATAATATAATATAACTGGTCACATAACATTATTATCATTAAATATTTTCCTCACATCAAAAACAACTTTTTAAAAAAAAAATATTCAATAGACAACCTTCGCACCGTCCGGGTTTAACTGTGGTTATGTTTGAACCGGGTTGAACTAAGAAACCACATAATGTAATGATTAATAAAGATTTTATAAAATATTTGATGGTTTAAAAAATAAATTTTTATGAAATATTGTGGTATTTACACATGAGCTTTGGAGAATTGGGGCGGTTACTGAATGATGATTTATATCGCCAACCCCAACGCGTGTGCTTGCACGTTGTCCCTGTCTTTCTTTGGTATTGGCTTGTGTCCACTCTCGCTCTCCACTCACCACAAAATATTCTCAAGGATTATAACTAATATATAAATATATAAATAAATCAGATTTTAATTATAGAGATCAATGCTTCTTTCAAATGATGTTCATTCCACGTAAATGATAACATTCTTTACTTATTATATAACTTTTCATCTATTATATCTTATTATTAAAAAAACAATACGTGGCACTTTATTGTATATTAGTCTCATGTATATTAACTAAAAAGCAACGTATTCGATTATTAATATTGTTTAGAATATAATAAAAGAAAACTGTTATATTTTCTGTTTAGAGATTATTAAATATAATCTAGCATGTAGTACAATTACAATACCTTATTCTATTCCTGCAATATTATATTGTTCAAAATGAGAAATTGTACAGAACTAGTATGTCCTAAATGTCATGGATAGTTTTTCTCAATCGCTTATAACTTTGTATGAAGTTTTAATCGGATAATTCAGATCACCAAGAATAAGAATTTAATTCATGTGAAAACAAGATCTCAAAAACATATGTATAATCAGACCAAAGATTTTCACCTATAGGTGGAGAACCATCATCACATTATACTTGAAATCATACAACTTTTCATGAAAAAATATTTAGCTGGGGTCGTAACTGTACGCTTATTTCAGTTACATCGAAAGAAAAGTCGCGATAGATTTTCCCTTAGAAGTAACTGAGTTACCAATGATAAATGGCCAGTGTGCTACTAATAATTGGTTAATATTAAGCATCCTAGTTGTTATGAAATATGAACATTTACTGATGTCTGCTAATAGCCCAAATGGCTGCTAATCACAGTTGCAATAAGTTGCACTTGATCCCACTTACAATGATGGTTGTTAGTTATAAATGACAATCGTTTTCTATTTCTGAAAGATGCTTGTGTGGTATTCCTTGAACCATTTTACTTGAATCAACTCCAATGGTTTTTTCGACATAGTAATCCAAAACTTTTCCAGCATGAGCATCATTCGTAGAATTAATAGTCTCCCTTAATTACACACTGCCTGTGGGGGTACCCTTTAAATTTTTGGGTTGGTTCATGTTATAGTTGCAACAAATAATCAGTTTTAACTGGTGATCGACATTCATACAACCTTTCATCAACCTTTATGATCATAAAAAAACTTAAATGTTTTTTCAACATAGTAATTTGTGGCGCTCACTAACTGGATAGTCTCGAACCCCTTGGACGCCGCCTTTGACGCTGCCCGAAAACATTTGAGATCGTTGATGCTTGAAATCATAATATAAACGAACAAGCATGCACTCATGTAAAAAACACTTTCTAACTTGTATCGAGATTTATTAAAATCTCACTTAGCATGATTGTTAGCTATCCACATGGTTATATTTTTCTAACAACGAAAGAGTTTAAGTATTTTTGAAATATTTAAACCGGATATGTAATGTTTAAAAATGTTTTCATTACCTTCATATAATACTATAATTTTAGTTAGATAAACATGACACTAAAAGGGAAAAAAAACGAATTTCGTCTACATAAATAAAGAAAATTTAATAGTTCCTTAATTTTTTCCTTATATTTAGAAAGATAACTCAGATTAATCTAATTTACTCTTAATTCACTACACTATTTACTGCAAAACTAAAATTCTCAACCTCAAGGGAAGAAAGCATCTTTCATCACACCTGACTGCCATTAGGCTAAATGCCATTAGGGTTTGTGTTTGATGTATTAAGTTTTACAATATAATAGATTCTAGGTCCGGTTCTTTACGTAAATGTAGATTTAGGTTATATATTAACTAGTTTTAGTAAATATGTGTATTACACGAGTTAAATAAATAAATTATTAAATATAATAAATTTTTATTTAATTATAAAATGATATTTTAAGATAATAATTGATTTAAATTACGTAGTAGTGAAACTATAAGTAATAAAACAATGATACCAAATTATTAATTCTTTTTCAAAAAAAATCAAACATTTTGTTTATAGAAATTGTCATTTTTATAAATTTCCTTATTGTAACTCTCACTTTAAATTATTTATAGTTTATAAATAAAATTTACTTTTTAAAAACACTAAATTTAAAATATTTCATATTTTTAAATAAGTTTGATGTTTTAGAAAGAAAAGTTACTTGTAAAATTTGTGTCTTTAGAAACAACATTAACAAAAAGATATCTTTTTTAATTTATTAGAAAATTATTATAATCTAAAATAGACTTAAATAATATTATTTGTGATTAAGGTAAGTTTTAATAGAGAGAGAAGGGAGAAATTTTTTTATGAGAATAAATGTAAGGTTAACATGTGTTCTTCATAAATATCTTTTTATTAGAGTAATTAGAGTAAAATGATATCTTTTAGAATTGCATATATAAATTTTGTAAGCATATTTTAACATAAATTTGTTTCTTTTTCAGGCAATAAGTATCTGTATACCACTTAAAACAGTAGAATATATGGAAAGGTCTACATCCATGTTATGCTACGCGTATGGAAGTTGAAAGTACGCGGGTTTAATATTCGGACCAAGGAATTATTTTAGATTTAGTGGGACAAACACACATCACGATGACAACAATAACTCTTGACCAAGGATATTATCAAGTTATTTTGTTGTTAGTTAAAAAGAAATTAAGAGTAAACTACTATTTCCTTGCATAGGGTTTGGTTCAATATGCAACTTTCATCCAAAAGAGGATAAATTCATCCCCGTTATACCGTGATTTTCTAATGCTTCTCATTTCGATCCACTAGATATCATAAATATCCATAAAAATATTTAATTTTCACATATATTCTTTCTTAATTATATTTAACTAAACATCAATTTTATGCTTTACAAATATACTAATTCTAAGTTTCTTTTATATTTAATTAATGGGTCTCATATCTTATCATTCTATTAGTGATATTTACAGTTTTTTAAAAACCATCAGTAGTGGTCATTTTCTTGCTTCTTCTGAGTTATGATTGTTGCCCTCTAATCTTTATAAATAGTCGATTGTTATGTCTTCTGATTCACGATTATCATACGCTGAGGTATATTTACCCATTCATGGATAAGGTTTCGTGAATCATTTGGAAATAAAATTCAATATCAAAGAAGTAGAACAAGAATACAGCATTAATTAGAGTAATGTAAAACTCAAAATCACATATCTTCATAAAAAGATTAAAATTATCTAAGAAAGTATAATCGAAATCTCAAATGGGAAGCCAAAATTGAAAGATTGAGCTTGAACCAATATTGAGCCAAAATTATTTTAGAAGTGAGGAAGCTAAAAACTAAATGAGGGAATTTGGGGAAAAAATTAGGCGTGGACGGAGAATAGGGAATGAAGGAGTAGGGTAGTTTCATATTTTAGGCTATTCAGTCACAACTCTAGTGAGGATTCTCTTTCTTTATGTGGTTTTGTGATTTGTAGATGATAATATTTGTTATATTCTTATACTAAGGGTAATGTCATAAACATTTATTTACTAGATATATTAAATATGGGTTTATATAATATTTTGAGTAGTTTAGAGGGATATATATGATATTTAAATTTTTGAGGGTATATACGATATTTAACAAGTTTCTAAAGATATATACAAAAATAACCTTAATAAATAAGAGTAAATTCATTTTCGCATCTCTAATGTTTCCCTCTTTTAAAGAGCAAAATAAGGTTTTAAAACTATAGGATGCACAATGATTAAAATGAAAAACGGGCAGGAATGCAAACGGTTAAAATGGAAACGATCAAGGATGCAAAATAAAATTTACTCAATAAATTATTTATAAATTATTATAATTATTGTTAGAAGCTTA